>JAWMRA010000090.1:41268898-41287241 GCA_035584735.1 Pseudotriccus pelzelni | reverse complement strand
AAAATCCAATGCGCAGGCTGGAAGGTGTAAAGACCTTCCCCGGTTCTTCGTTCACGAAGACTGGCCATTATTATTAGACTTTATACCTATGTTGTCTGAAAGACAGAAATTAATTCATATGCCTCTTTTTTTTTTCTAGGAAATACTGTATTTCTCACATATCAGATTGTGTGCCCTAAGACTCTGGGAATACTTGTTTGTGGCTAGATATTTACCTAAGTTAACTACATAAAGTTATCTAGATATTTAAATTTTGCAATGTTCAGTTTCTCTTCAGAATATCCAGGTCTTGCAGTCAAGTGGGCAAGCTTTATTTCTCATTTTAAATATGTCCTTTTTGCATGTGTGATGAATAAAAATAGAAAATTCAAATAGCCAGTCCCAAACAAAGCAGAAGAGGTATAATTTTAGCTAGTACAGAATACTGTTATCATCAATTTGCAGAACAGCCACCCCACTAAAGTTCAATGAAAACATGATATTGCTATGAAACTATCTCCTAGTTTCTTATCCTGCAGCATAAGGTGCCACAGTCTTTACTGATGCTGATTCAAAGTAGATCTGAGTGCGCTTACTTAGCTCAACTGATCTATCACAAGACGATTACAAGAAGGACAAGAGCACATTATTTATTACTTGATTGATGAACTCACCCAGACTTTCAACAAAAAGCCTGATTTTACTAATCATCTGTGTCTACCACTATCATTTCTGTTGGTTGTATGAGATTGAGAAAAGACAACCAAGTCATGAAATCACAAAATGGTTTAAATGGGAAGGGACCTCTGGAAATCAGGTGGTCTGAACTCCTGATCCAGCAGGGCCACCTAGAGTTAGTTACCCAGGACCTGGACAGGACGTCTCAGCGCTCAGTCATCCTCTTAAGTAAAAAAAGTGTTTCCTGATGTTCTGATGGAACCTATTATTTCACTTGATGTCCAATGACAGGATGGTGGACAATGGATGTAAGAGGACCAGTGGCAACAACTACTACTGATATTGTTCTGTCACTGGACACAACTGAAAAGAGCCTGGCCCCATTTTCTCTACACACTCCCATTAGATATTTGTACACATAGAGAAGATCCCCCAACCCTTCTTTTCACCAGGATAACCAGTCCAGCTCTCAACTTTTTTTTGTAGAGGAGTTGGCTGATTTCTGGACTCTTTCCAATTTGTCCATGTCCTTTCTGTACAGGGGAACTCAGAAATGAACACAGTACTCCAAGTCTGGCCTCACAAATCCTGCGAGTCACAGGTATATACAGCAGAACAATGCTAGCTTCAGTAGCAGAACACTTTGAATCACCAGAATGCTTTATAGTCTGAAAAGTTGTCTTACAAAGTTTATAAGACTGTCATGTCTAGTATGCATGTTTCAGAGACACCTTTCCATGCTATCAAGTTTGAAACAAAAAGAGGAATCTTTTTAAGGTCATGATGAGAAACATAAGTTCAAAGCTCTGTAAAGTTCATTAGCAATAACAACAAGTAAGATTCACAAATTATTCACTAGGATACCTTTGTTTTAAAATTTTCTGCATTTTGGGAATA
Source organism: Pseudotriccus pelzelni (assembly GCA_035584735.1). NCBI lineage: Eukaryota > Metazoa > Chordata > Aves > Passeriformes > Tyrannidae > Pseudotriccus > Pseudotriccus pelzelni. Next base: position 41,285,687 of record JAWMRA010000090.1, on the reverse strand, counting down.
ATTTTGCTTTCTTAAATACATGTCAATTGATGAGCAGAAACAAGTTTATAAAATTATTTTTGAGATATGTTTATTATAGACACTGCAGTTGTTTGCAGTGTAGAAGGATTTGAAGCAGAACTCATGAAAAATTTAAAGTCATGCTTGCGATAGAACACGTATTTATACAGTATACCCTCAAGAGCTTTCTCACAGGTGCTTATAAGCAAAATGTTGGCAGAATCTTTATTTTTTTGCTCAACTAATCTCCATTTTTTAATAACTGAGATTAACTGAGATTCATTTGCATCGTGTTTATTTCCCTACCAAAAGATGTTTCTCTAGCAGCAAACAAACTACTAAGGTTCTTTTTGTTTTGCAAGTACTATTGCTTTAAATGTCTTTGTAGGATATTATTTTTATATTTTAGCATTCAAAAAGTGTAAAATTTCGAAAATGAGATTAGGAAATTAGCAGCATACTGTTAGGTTTTTTTTTTTCAAATGCCATCCTCTCTTAATAGCTGGTATCTAACAATCACACTACGTATCTTGCATCAGGTTTTGAATCAGGTTATACTTAATGCAAAAGTATTTGAATTATGCAAAAATACCACGACATTTTGTTTAATGGCAAGTGATTCCAATGACTATTATAATTTATTTTTCCCTAGATACTCTTTATTTAAGTTATAGTCATGATTCCTTCAATAAAATTAAATTAATAGAAGGTATCTGGTGTGTAATCGCCAGTTAGATGTATTAAAAATAAACCGGATACTGAGTCATTCAGGTCTACTTACCTATAAAATCCCTTTCTGTTCATATACTTCACTATAAATTGCTACTAATAAAGCATATTGTTTAGAAAATACTAGAAAACTGAAATGAAGAGATGGCTAACCAGTCTTTCTGCATGTTTTATATTCAGAGGTTTCAAAAGATAAGGTTAAATAACTCTGTGAAAATTCACACCAGTTCACCAGAATAGCAGAAAAAAATAACATAAGAAATTGAGTTTTTTTATAAATCCCAAATCAACATAATAAAAGCAACATATAGGTTTATTCACACATTTAAAACCAAACACATAATGGAAAAAATTAGATGAAATCAAGCCAAGCCAGAATACCCTAATAATGTTGTTGCTAGATGCGTGGAGAGAGATCACATCCATTTAGAGTGCACATACAGTTTAAGAGATTACAGCAATAAATTTAAATCATACAGCTTTGCTTTGTACGGGCAAAAAGCAGCATAAAACAATATATGAGAAGATGCATACATTTCACAAGAAGTACACCTCTAGGTTCGTAACAAAAATATGCAGGTGAATTAGCACTCAGTAAAATAAAGGCAGAAGCACCATGAGCAGCTCTGTAAGGACAAATTTATGGAAGAAGATCACAGAGCTAAATACTGGCATGCTGCTTATAAGCTGGCTAAGTGACAACTGAAAGAAGATGTAACAGTCTGCAAATATTTGAAGGGCATATGGAAATTGAGATGCAAGAAAAAAAGGAGAGGAAATTGATTATCAAGGAACATTCTGGAAATAAAAGGTATCATCAAGGAAAGAGGCATTCTAAACAACATACAGGAAACAACTCAAATTTGAGTATTTGAAAAATATTCTAGAAAAAGAGAGAGCTAGCATTCACAACACAATGAGGATGAAGACCAGCATTGCTTTTTTTTTTATTTCCTCCCACCTCCCCAACCCAGATAAAAAGCAGACTATAATGCAAGCTGCCATTGTTACGGTTACCTCCTCCTTTCAAATAGCGTATTAGTCATACAGTTCTGTTTTTTCACATCAAGTAATTTTACCCTTTTTCAAGAAAAATATATTTTATGTCTTTAAAACTACAACTCAATTTCAAATCTGCACTGTTTCAATAGTATATATCACTGGCTCTAAACCTTTTTTCCAAAAGAGCTAAGGAAGTGAATGTCCATAACAAAAAAACCTCCATCTTGTACATTCATAAAAGTTCAAGAGCTCAGTGGAAAGCATAGGACTCATGCATATGGCCATGGCCCCTTATGTTTAGAAGTAAGGAAATGGGGATTAAAGCAAATCTCAAGAGACCTCTTTTGCTTGGAAGGGGGAGAAATTGACTGAAGGGTCAAAAAATGCCATGCCAAAACTGTGGTGAGACTGCAGTGTAAGAGACAAAAAAGATGACATCCAACAGATCCTCATGCATCTGATCCAGCTTCAGTACACCAGTAGTCCCAGCGATCAACTGCATTAAATTGCTTCTGTGTTTTGCCAACCACCATCTAAGATACTAGAAAACTGGACAAAGCACACAAAATTAAGTATTTTTTAGAAGTGGAAAAGATGGAAATATTCTGTTGACTAAGACATGTTGAATTTGATGTGACAGTAATCATGCCACAGATATCAGTCAGCATTAGGCATTTTTCCTACAACAGATGAATTGCTACCAGTCAAAGTTAAGGATGGTTCATTGAGCCTATATAAGTTCAGGCAGCACACTTTTACACGCAAAGTAACTAACTAGTAAGTGTCCTAATCCCTAACTGCTTTCCTGTCCTATGTGGTGGACTCTAATCTCTCCCCTTCTCATTCCGTATGAGAGGCTTCCATGAAGAGAATGAAACCGTCACACAAAATTCACTTTATGCTGCTCTTAGGAAAATGTGATTGGACTCTCCTTCTAATACACAACTCAGATGAAACAGAGAAACTACTTCTGATTTTTTTTCCCACTTTCTTGACAGTCAAAAGCAAAAATCAGAAGATATGATTCACCAAAACGTACAGGCATTTCAAATATACACATCACTAGGGATGTGCAATGTATTCCCATGCCATGTAAACCAAAGCACTCTATGGTACTATATGTCAAACACAACTAAGTCATCTCTTCAAGGCCACTTTTAAGATTAAAAGTCCTGTGTGTAGGAAATTGAGCAAGGCAGGCTGGAAACGTGAATGGCTAGGTAAGCATTTGCTCTTCAAACTGAGGAGTAAGGAAGAAATACTCATCCAGTGAAAGCAGGGACAGATGACAAGGGGAAAATACAGGGATATGGTTGAAATGTGCAGGGCTGAGGTTAGGAAAGACAAGAAGAATCGGGAACAGAAGTTGTGAAGGGACACGAGTAACAAAGAGGGATTCTGTAAGTTCACAGATCAGAAAAGAAAGTCCAATGAGAAGGTACCCCAACCCCCTCGCCCAATAAGCAAGGAAGTCGAGCTGACAGTGACTGATATAGAGAAGGCTGAGGTACTCAATGAGTTCTTTGCCTCTGTCTTCATTGGCAGTCAGGCTTCTCACTTCTCTCAAGTCCCTGATCCTCTGGGCGGGTGTGGGGGGACTGAAGTCCCTCCCAATACAACTGAAAAGAAGGTTGGGGATCGCTTGGTGAAGCTGAATGGCCATAAGTCTGTGGGACTTGCAATAGTGAAATGATTTTAAACAGAAAGAAGGCAGGTTTAAATTAGATGTTAAGAAGGAATTCTTTACTCAGAAGGTGGTGAGGCACTCCAACAAGTTGTCCAGATTTATGATACATGACACAAGAATGGAAAGGGACTAGAAAATACAAAGCAAACAACAGTATTTTGACTGTGCTTAGATGACATTATCATACGATTTCAGCAGTAAGATCAGTGTGTTGTGTGGAGATTGCACAAGCAGTCTTCTGTCCTTACTCCCGTCTTCCTTATAAATACAGACTTTATTCATCTTTCAGCTTTAATAATTGCCAAATATTTGCCCTTGTTTGTGCAAAACTGAAGGGATCAACAGTGGTACCTCCTCAGCAGACCAACTCATTAATTACAAACTTACGCTTATGTTTTAAAAGGAATCAGCTCAGATTTGTGCTCTGCTCCTTACTGTCAAGAATTCATGCTTTATTTACTACACATCACTCAAACTCTCCTGAGTACCTGAATTACTAAGTTCCTGATCAATACTCAATACCGCCATGTGCTAGCAATTCTCAATCAATAACGTTTTGTATGTCATACGCCTATGTCACAGGCAATCCTATTATTCTTATTTTACACAACAGGAACTCAGAGTAACAGCTGAGTACGGATCAAGTTCCGAAACATTAAGGCCTGAAAAGGTCTATTTGTCAATGAGTAAAACAATGAAAAAGTCAGCAGAGGTCAAACATTCAAGTTCAGAACTCTTACACAGGATTTAGGAGCTTAGCCTGTAGTCAGATTACAGGCATGGAGAAAGTCTGTTGCTGAATTCAGTAAAACTTGCTAGTGTAGGAATAAAAATTATGCAGGAAAGGAAGAACAATCTATCATTTATTCTGGCTTAGGTATGACTTTCTCTTCATGCTAACGTTATGTTCACTGCTGGGTGAAGTAAAGTCTAACACACTCAGGACAAGGACTACCCGGGAGACAAAAAAAATGCTTGTATTCTGCAATAATCTGGGTAGATGTCTCCAAGATAATAATAGCTATTTACCACTAAAGCTCTATATTGAAAAAGTCCCAATAATAGATTTTCTTACTGGAATGTAAAAACCACAGAGGATGTGGGAATGCAGACAAGAAGGGTAGAGGTGGAGACAAGAAAGGGTAGCTGTGGCAATGTTGATGACAAGTTGATTCCTGTTAATATGAAAGTTAAGGTTGGTATTGGAACAATTAAGTCTGCTGGCTGATGCTGCAAAATCTTATAGCCTGAGGCAAGGGCAAGGGTTAGAAGCGAATCTCTTCCTCTCATTTTCTCAACAAGGTCTCCACAGAACCAAAGCTTCATCATTTAGTTATCCTTTCAGTTCTTTTTTTTCCTCTTACTTGCAGGTTTTGGGTTTTCATTTACAATTTCATTTACATTTTCTGACACACCTAAAAATCTAAATACAACACTTTAAAAAGTGAGTTAGCCCTTATAGTTTGCAATAAGACTATCATAAAGAACAAATTCTGCTGTTTGATCAAATTAAATTCTAACTTTTAAAGACAGACTTCTCTGTATTCACACTTCTCTTCACAGCTGTTGTAAACAATTACTCATGATTTTCCAGCTTTCTACTCCAGCACACCTACTGTTTCAAACACTGTTGAAAGGAGCTCTTTTATTTGGACCAACCAAGCCCACTTGAATTAACAGGAAGTTTTCCACTGACAACACCAAATGTGAATACTGACAAGAAGCTGTTTCTTCTAAAGTGGGAATTGGTTTCAAAAACAGGTTCTTAGCATAAGAAAAGTCTTGCAAGGGGCCAAAACAGTAGAGAATATAAGAGGAGTAAGAGTTATGTAAGCCCGGATTACAGAAGCACAAGAAGTCCTTGGCTTTTTACAGTTTCTGAAGAATCACGAAACTTTTTCTTTTTTTCCTCCCCCAGTAACCCACATGAACTTTAGCTATTTGTACATATTCTGATCTATTTGCCTTTTGTCAGGATCATTTAGTGCTGTCACATGTTAGTTGGAAAGCACCACTAACAACAATTTTTAATATGAAATACAGCTCATGTAACGGTTAAAATTTAAAAGTAACAACAAAATAATGGGGTTAAATCAAGAAAAAGAATTAAAGTTATACAGCAGAGCTAGCTGGCATCAGGAAATTATTAGCACTGAATAACAATAAAAAAGCAGTAAAAAAATTAGACGTAGTCACCATCCTAACACTGAGTACCTTAAATTCATTATTTTGACTTGCATATCTAAAAATCTTGAATTTCCTGCCAGAGGAACCAAAAATCTGGGGAGAAAGAGCTCTTAAAATTTTAATTTTTTAGGACAACATACACAATTTTAAAGATTATAAATAATTGAACAGATAGCAAAACTGTTCTTCTGCAGTCATTAATGTCACATTTCTTTTTCAGAGTAATAAGCCCTTTGATAACAGGAGTCTTGTAAACAGGCATTTTGAATACTACTGAAGAACATGGCATAACTCGATTAGAAAGTGCTAAATTAGTCAGTATTAGAGTTTACACCACATTTCTCTGCAATTTCTGGGTATATGTACTTTAACAGAGACTCTCAAACGGAAATACAGCCATAATTCTGTCACAAAAATCAAGCTGCAGCTAAAATGACAAAACACTTTTGTTAAAAGAATATCTGCTGACACCAAAAAGATTTTTCAAGATTAATATTTTTAGAACATTTACACTGCAGTTTGTTTGATGATATGAACAACAGCACCTAACTGGTCACTACTAATGAACATCATAATCACTATAATCAAACAAACAAAGCAACCACAAATTAGGAAAGAATTACACTACAATTTAGAAAGTACTACTACATTCTAAATGAGTAATTATATTTGGAGATTATAAGTGAACTTGAGTTGCCCTGAACTGATGATTTTTTTGGATTATGGTGCCTTTAAAACCACTGCTTGATCTTAGTGATGCTACAGAAATACTGTTTTATTTGCTACAGGCCTTAATTTTATCAGTTGTATTCAATTCACCAACTACTTCATATGGTCCATCTCATTGCTAAAACGTAATGGGAGAATCTTGTTAACTAATGCTCCAGTCCTATTTTTTCTATACACTAATTTATTTCAAAGCAATAGATTTCCAAGGAAAAAAAAGAAAAAAAAAAAAGCCCCAGTCATTATAGAATTATTATAAAAATTCATTCAATTATATTGACTTTTCATCATAATATTACATTAGATATATAAAGTAATACTGACCAAAATAAAACAAACAACAAAGTAACTTGCTGCAGGGGCATAGTTTGGGCTTAGAAACTTGTAGCTGATTCAACTGAAAATGGTACATTAATTTACTTCTAATTGTACTTTTTGTTATTGAAAAATGTTGTAATATTGTCAATAATGGATACTGGATCAAAAGAAAGTATTTCTGGTGTATATCTGAGGCTGGTGCCACACTTTGCTCCTAAAGGAGTCTGTCTGCCTATTCTAAAGAAAAAAAATCAAGCTTGTTATGTTTCTAAACATTACTTTTCCCATAACCATTCCATAACTTCACTTCTATTTAGTGATGTTACTGAAGGATTATTATGGGGAGGAAGAGGGCAGAAGTAGGAATGCAGACGGATGAGAAGGGAAAAACATAATTATCGAAAATTCTAATAAATTCCTTTTGTATTCATGAAATTCAACCAGATAGGTATAGTCTATGCACAGAACAACTAAAGAATTAATGTTGTAAGAGGATCTATTTCAAATGTGACAATGTTTGTTTTATAATCAGTTGTAATCTGCTAATTTGTTATGACAGGTATAAATCATAAGCTAAGACATCCTTCTAAAAACAACAGTTGTGGGCCTTTACTGCTCACGAGGAATATCAAGGTTATTGTCCAGCTCTAATAGAAAAAGAGAGCTTCCATCAACAGATGTCAAAACAGATAAGCACAGATTTGACATGTACTTGTAGAACTATCACCCGCTATCAGTGCTGCAATGACAGCTTTATGGTGAGAATGTCAATGAATTTCATTGTGCTCTGCATTCCAAACATTGCTCAATTGAATATGATAAAACATATGCCTTCCTAGCAAGCAGTAGGCATTTACTGCTGCAATGTTATTTGTATAACAAGGGTGCAGATTCTTTTCTTTCTGCACAGGTATATCCATATTGCACTTAAGCATGGCACCATAAAATTTTCCCCAAAAAACGTATGTTTTTAATTCATACTATAGATGTACCAGGGGAATAGAAGAAGGCAATGCACTGCAATGAAAACAAAATTCACTTGCCCTATGGTAAGATGGAGATATCTACTAACACATGTTTTCCATGGTTTCAGGATGTCTACAACAAATGTCTGTCTTTATGACAACTATTTTTTAAATAAACAGGCATTGCAAAGACACTTATTAATATCTTTCCTCTATCTGGTAGGGTATCACACTACTAAAAATCACATATTTATAAGTAAATAAAATACATTCACACTGCTTAAGATAACATATGGAAAGGCAAAAAATGCCAGACAAAATACAAATAATTAAAAAAAAAACCAAACCAAGGTGCAGGCAGACAAAAGCCTAAAATGATTTTGTTCCAAATGTAAAAGGTTCTGCAAACTCAGGAGAAAGAGAGGGAAGATAGCAGAGAGGAAGCACTATTTATATTTAAGATAATACAGAAACATTTAGTTTGTTCTGACTCCCTGTTTAATCTAGTCTTTCTTTTGTATATGCTGACCACTACCTCTTGCCTGTAGTTCTTTTTGACAGGTTCTAGGTCACCTTGAGTATCTTACTAACAATTAGTTCCATTAAAATTAGTATTTTGTGCTTCCAGATTTTCTTCCAATTATGTGTACTGAAATAGTGATACCACCACAAGGACCACAGTCATCATTTATTTGTCTTTTTAATGTACTTTACAGCTTGCCCTAGGCCTATTCTGGAAAAAAATAATTTCCCCATGAAATGCCTAAAGCACTGCTAGCAAAAAATATATTTTAGATCTTCTGTTCCTTGAACTATCAAGACTTCTCACTGTTTACCACTACGATTTTTATACAATATCCTTAAAAGACACTCCAAAAATAATCTCTTAAGCTCTTTCCAAAGTGTTATTTAATCTTCTCGATTTAACAATTAAAAATCTCTCAGTTATCAGTTTTCAAATCAAAGTTCCTTCAACAATAAAAATAGACACAGCCACAATAAACAGCTATACATTCTCCCCAAACAAATAAGCCAGTAGTTCTGAAAGGAAGAGAAATTTTTAAGATAAAATTCCCACACCTTTCATTAGTAGAAAGTTTCCTTCCTTGGAGATTGTCTGATGTGTAACAGCACCCTGATTTTCCTCTTCAGGGCACAGACATTGGTCTCTCTCCTCTACTAACAGAGAATGTAAGTACCTTTAAGACTTGCACCATTAAGAACAAATACGGCTAACAAAATCAAAAATTACCAAGTTGGAGTAGAGAAGGATACAAATACAAAGAGCAATTTTGTTACCTTCATTTAAGAAACCTGACCAAAAATGACAAGACATTCCTACCATTATACAGAGGAAGGAAACTTTCAAACTACTTTTATTATAAGAATAAAATTCTCTCTTAGAAAACATTTATTTAATTTAGGGTTTGAAAAGGATAGAACGGTACTCTGATTCACAAACACACACTATTTATTAACAGGAACTATCCTTCATGTGAGTCAGAGTAAAAAAAAGCATGTCTTTCATTATCCTTATGGCTAGGAAACACATGAAAGTAGATCCATATTCATCATTATTAACTACAATTAACAAGCTTTACTACTGTGATTTTATATAATACAACGTAAAGAACTGTTTGACTGTCTTTGACTATCTACTTCTCCAGCATGATACTTAGATAACTTGATGTATGTCTTCTGTTCAAAACTGCACCATTAATGTAGCTGATATCTACACTTTACCAAAACATACTTGTATACTAAGCCTCAGGATTTACCAAGCTCAAGAATACTAAACTAAATTTCTCTCTCTCTTAATCAGAGCACAGAAATGAACTGAGCTGTTCAACTCACTATTTAATATTTCAGTCTTTCCCAGACATTAAGATGCATGAAGTAAATTATTTACAGATGGATATGTAACTGAAGAGAAAAATCAGAAACTCAAAGTAGCTGCCGGAGACACTTTTAATACAGTACAATAGTTGGTCCATTTCTAGTTTATTTGTTATGTTTCAAAAAATAAAGATCTTGCTGAGTTTCCTATCATCAGTGTATAGTGGAAAATGGAATCGGTTCAGCACCACAAAATAAAAGAAGAGCAATGTGGTCTTTTGATTGCAGAGGATAATCTACAAACACAAGGAACAAAGCTGACCCTTGATGTGATCTCCGTTCACCTCTGACAAGAGATAGCAATCTAGAGATATCGTTATAGGGTACAAAACAGCTTTTAGGAAAGGTTCCTGAAGGAAATCATTCTCCTATTCACCCACGTTGCTATAGAAACAGAACCAATCAAGCCTGTCCACAAAGGCTTTTATGTCAACTTCTGTTAGAAAACTCATAAAAAGGTAGAACTTAAAACTAAATTAACAACACAGTCATTAAGCTATTAAGATAGGTAAAAGAAGGAAATAATTTACAAACAAATGAGCCCCATCTTGCCCCTTAAATACAAAGCTTTTAAGGTGCATATCAGCTTATTCCAAGGGTTTACTGAACACTGCTACAGTTCTCTGTTTTATATTTCCATGCAATCTGAGAGAGGTAATTTATATAGACTAATGTCTTCAAATTCACTGGGTCCGGACTATAAACTTTTTCTCCTTTTTCCTCCTCCCAACCCTTAAAGCGAGGTTGTATCATATCCCATCATCTTTGTAAACTTCATTCCTCCAGAAGACATTTTTCATCACTAGACTTCAGCTAAAACAAGACATATACTGAGGTATCTGGCTTCTACCCCATGATATCTTTAAAGATTCTGCATAAAAATTCTGCATAAAGCTCACAGCAAATACTATTGCTACATATATTAAAAGGGTGCGTAATGAAAATGGATTTCCAAACTAAAATATGGCAAATTTCCTATAACTCCTCACCTAATGTAAACAAGATACTATGGGCAGCAGAATCTGGATCTCGGTATCTAATATCAGGAGTTTTGTGTCTGCAGCATTTTTGGATGAATATTAAAGTTCATGCAGCACTAATACCAAATTGTAGATTTTATGCTACTATATAGACTACTGTACTACTACTTAGAGAAGAGGGTGTGTTAAAAACAGACAAGAATCTCTGTTTCCTTTAAACTGCTAACCCCAACCAGTTGGCATACTCCTAGTTTGACTCAAAACATAGTATGAAACTATCACAGTTCAGATTTCCTAAAGAACTAAGTACTTTTCCTCTACACAAATACACTCAAGATTTCCCTTCCCATTCCCTTTACCCAATCCAAAAAGTTTTAGCAGTTGCTGCCATGAGTGCCATACCAAGACAGTGATACTTTAGGCCCACCCTCAATTCTTTGTCAGTTTTTAACAACAACAGATTTGAGTTTTGGAAATTAACTTCATTTCTTTTGAGATATAATGCTTCTGGTTTGGTTCAAATGATGCCTGAGCCTAATGTGGATTCAGGCACACATGAGCTGCATGCCCTGGTCCCAGCAGGCTAAAGATCTTCACACTGGGATGTTTCATGAAACTCTTCCAAAATTACTGATTTATTCTTTTTACTTCATTTTATTTATAAGCATAAGGAATGTCCCTGATAATTTAAATTTTATAACACTCTTGGAGTTACTTTTTTTCAGAACTTTTCTTTATTATTTTTATTAGTATTTTTCATTTTAGCAGGTTTGGCAATCTGCAAAGACTCAGTTCAAGCAAAACTCAGCAGACCTTGGAATCTGTAAGTAGTTTGCAGGGATTTCCATGTTTATATATGAAATTTCTAAACTGAAGTTCCTGACTTTGAAACCGGTTATCAGATATGCTGTTAAAACTGTAAGTAGGATGAACCTACCAAATCCACTACTTAGGGTGCTGTGCAGAACATCTGAAATTCCAAACACACTTTATACTACTGTAGCTCCGGAATTCCCCCAACTCAAACAAAACAATTGTGGGGCCATGTCTCTTTTTCTTGTTGGCAGAACAGAGCTCAGATTTTGCAGTTTATACTAAAGCCTTAGTTTTCATCAGGAACTGACAGCTTTGAGTCTCAGTGACCCACACAGTTCAGAATACATTGCTTACCCATGCCAGGGCAGTTTAGAAGTTAAGAAATAGGCTCTGGATTCAACTACGTTTTTACAACTTAAAATGTATTTATATGGTGTTATAAATAACATGGCAAAAACATGTAAATTTACATATGGTGTAAAATGAATAAAAGTAGAATTCTCTGCCAAAAAGTTTACAAAATGGTGGGTAAATTAGAGCTCATAGTATGATTTCCTTTACTATTACATACTGTAGAAAACAAAGCATTATCTAACCTCATACACTAAAGATAATTCTGATCCTCATATTAAGTCTTTCAAAAGTTAAATTACTTAGTGCACTCTTCAATCCCCTAGTCAATGTCCCCGCAACTTTTTTTCCTGTAACTCCCACTGAGGGGACTAAGTTTCTTCTGGAAAACAAGCAGGCACCTTTCACAGAATCACAGTACATCCGGTCTTGGAAGAAGTCTGCACAGGACAACCCCAAGAATGACACCATGTGCCTTTACATGAACATGGGTTTTCTTGAAATTATTTCCTTTTCCATTCTAATTTTCCTTGCCTTATGGTGGTCCGAGACCTACCAACAAACTGACAACTGGCCAGCACTCAGAAGCTTTTCCTTTGCTATTTGAAACTTGGTCAATCATTCTGTTGGAAAGAAGTACTCAAAAATATGTGCTGATATTGATGAAGTTTGTGCTTTAGATGAAACAGAATTTTATAAAATGAATGAAAATATTTCACCTAGCCCCAGACTGCATTTAGTGATACTATAAATACCTGGCTTTTCCTTCATGTCTTTCTACCAATTTTCTGCCCCTGACACAAATAGAAGAAAGTGTAGAAAAGCTTTTTCCATAAAAACCTATATACTGTTTCATAAGAATGGCTTGACATTAGAATTTATAAATAAATATCTTGAAGACATCTGAAACAGTTCACATTTGACTTTCAGAAGAGGGATTTAAGTATTACACAGACTCAAAGACAGATATAAAAATATTCTGAAAGCCAAGAAAGGCATGTATGAGACTGGAGAGAGGAAAGAAGCACATCTACAGGTCACAATTTGTGAACAGAACAGGAGAACATCCAATGGTCTCTCAGACACAAGAATAAATAGTTCCTGTTTAGTTGAGAAGGGTAAGAATATTCTCAGATTATCACACAGTATTTGTAAATGGCATCAATACTTCAAAAAATACTGAGAATAACTTAAAAAATGATTATGTTTAAATATTTTAAATAAGCATAACTATGCAAAAAGAAAGACCGTTTAGCGCAAGAAACATTTTCGTGAAACTGAAATCTCATCTGGTGACTTTGTATACATGAGCGGCAGGCAGGAGGAGCATCAGCTCTTTTTGCTTTCAAGTCTGTGTAGACAGCAATTATTTATGGTTTGGAACTTTAATTCTTTTCAGATTGCACAGGATTTGATTTGTCAGCAGAACAGCCTTTTAAATTGTCTTCTCAATGGTCATCTGCTTCAGCAGCTAGGCAAGCAGCTACACTTTATTGGAAAACACCATCCAAACTGTTTTAATAAGCTTAATTAATCTAAAACCCCTGAGGATTATGCTCTCCCTAGAGCTTTAGTTCTATGTTCCTTAATCGACTGTAGCCTCCATAAAATAAAGTATTTTACTATTTACAGCACTGAGATAAAGCATGCTGTCAGATATTGTCAGTGAAAGTTTTTCAGAGTTTTTATGTCTTCTGACACAAAGTCAGAGAAGCTTTTCTTTTGGGGCCTTCTTCTTCATGGATTGGAATAGATAATTTTTGTTAGACAAGACAAAACCTGCTAGCTGACTGCCAGAAATTTCTTTTTTTTTTCCCTAATGCAAAATTCTTCCAAGACCTCCAGTCTTCTCTTAAATAAAGACTTCTGCAACAGGTCTGAATACAGCAGATATCATGTCAGACACCTGTTTAGTCTACGGAATTCATAATCTCTTCTAATTTATCTAACTACAGATGACACTCGCATGGATAAAGTAGCATTTGGCTAAAAGGTTGCTCAGTCAGTTCTTTGTTGTTATATCAGCAGTAAATTTCGCTCACTACATTGGCCATCTCTCCTTTTTATTTGTCCTTTTCTGGCAAAAACCCAACTAAAAGTGCCATGCTAAAATTCTATTATCTAGCAGGCAAAGGTGGACTGAAAAAAACAAAGTGTAGGAATAAACTCTATTCCTCCTAGAGGTTTCCTCAACTTCAGAACTGTGACTTCTGTAAGCATATATACAAGCCTAAACGCATGAGGCACAAGCAGAAAACATTTGTAAAAGAGTACACTGATAAAATATTGTCAATGATATAACAGATGTTGCTTGGATGTCCAAGTTGGCGCCCATTTTGGGTCTCTCTCTCTCCAACAAGAATGTTTTCATTCCCTTGAACTGCTGAATGCAGGTACAATCATGAGAATAATGACATACCTGTTAAAATCTGTTGTGCAGTTGCAGAAGAGTTAAGACAGCATTTCCTGCTTCTGTTTGTGAAGGACAATGACAAGCAGCAGGAAAGATCAAAATTCAGCTTTGAAGTCAAATAAGCTCAGATACACCAAAGCAAGACAGAAGTCCTACTATAATTAGGTATATATGTCTGAATCACAGTAAAACCTTTGCCAGCTCCTCTTGGACCATTATTCTAAATATGAAATCTCCTGCCCTACAAAAATAATGCCTCAGTTCAAGGTTAGGTTCACTCATTATTTATTGCATCCAAATAGAATGGAAAGACAGAGTAAGTTTGCTTCACAGCAGACCATATACTGCTTGTATATGGACCTGCCATGACTAAAACAGTGCTGAAAACACCACTGTGGTTTGGCTGTTGCCAAGCCACACTTGCACAGCCAAAAGCTGAACTTTCTCTTTTTTCCCGCTCTGCCCTGAAGCGAGTAGGTCAGGATGGCCTAGAAGCTGGGAGGAAACACAGCAAGAACAGCTGATCCCAAATGACTAAGGGATACTCCATGACCTGTAACATCCTGCTCAGTAATAAAAATTAAGGGAAGGGTTTTTAGGTTGTAATCATTGCTCAAAGACTAGCTGGGAAGCAATATACTGCTGCTTGTGGAAAGTGGTGAGTGATGTCTCTCCATCGCTCTTTTCTTCCTTCCTACTCCGTTCACCTGTTAAATTGTATTTATCTCGACAGACAAGTTTTCTCACTTTCACTCTTACTGTTCTCTCCCCCAAATCACAGGTAGGGTAGAAAAATGAAAGAGCAGCAAAAGTCAACGATCAACCCCCCTTCCATTAGAAAGTCCAATAAAACTTGGGGGGGCAGGGGTGGGACAGGGTACACACCCAAACATGAAACAAACAAAATACAATTGTGCATTATTTTGAAATCAAAAAACTACCTAGAATGCAACTTTTGTATCCGTCTTACTTGAAGCCAAGTTCTTCCACAAAAGCTCAAAGAAAGAGCTCAAGGTAGAAGAAAACATTGTTTTATAAAATATTTCTATTTTATGGAAAATTAAGTAAATCTAATATTTTGGACATGATAGACTCTAGATCCATTTTAGCCGAATATGACAAAGCAGATACCAGATCATGTACTGCTGTAGTAAGTTAACTTTGCCTGAAATAAAGAACCTTATCAAATCTGTTTTCTAGTATCACACAAACTCACATCCATAAACATACAGCTGCATCACAATGCAAATACTGCTCATATCTTCTCCATTCTTCAATGAGAGAAAAATAAAAAATATGCAGCCAAATTATCTATAATGATGCAGTTCATGAACACAATTGGATTTTGTTACTGACCATGAGACAGTCTGAGTGAATTGTGACAATGGGCACTTCAGCAAAAGCACTGCTGCTTCAATGGAACAAAAAGAAGGTCCTGTACTTGAAGTCTTTGTATATACAAAGTGTGTCCACAAAAAGCAAATGAAAACAAAGATTTAATCAAAATTGGAAGTGACATTATATATGATGTGGAACCATTAAATGCCTTCTGTGAGTCTTCTACTGGAAAGGAAGAGCAGAGAAATAAAGAAACTATCTTGATTATAATATGTATTATTCCTATTGCCAAAGCTATTATCATTTGTTCATATCACAAATCAGCTCCTGGGAACAGTTATACTATTTCTCAAACCAAGTAATAGATATAACCTCATTTCTGCCTTTGCTGAGTGAAAGTTCTGTATCAACAGCTAGTGGATTGGAGTACATAATATTTTACTTGCACATTTCCATGACCCAAGACATTTTACCAACCAAAGTGTTGAAAGCAATGCCAAGTGTACTACAGAATGACACGCATGACAAGATGCAGAGGCTACAAATTAGTTTCTAGTAATGACAGCTAGATGACAAATATTTTGGTTCTCATGTTAATCCAAACCCGTAGATGCAATTGGTTGCAAACTAGAAACCAGACTTGCAAGTAACTGAAACACGTGAAAGAAGACTTCAAGTATTTAAAAAAAAAAAAAAATCCAATCAGAGATAATCTCTCCAAATTTCTTTGGTGCTGGGCCACAGAACAAAGAACCGGGAAATGTATTTCAAATATGTGGAAAAATAGTTAATAATTCAGGCTGATTGTGGAGAGCTGACAGAAAATGCCAAATGCATGCTTGTCATGAACCGTGTAGAAGTGTGAATATTTTAATGAATCACCAGAAAATATGCGATAAGTAGCATTGAAAAAGAACACAAGAAACTAATCAAATTACTATAAAACAACAAAATACTTCAATGTGATTTCT
Source organism: Pseudotriccus pelzelni (assembly GCA_035584735.1). Lineage (NCBI taxonomy): Eukaryota > Metazoa > Chordata > Aves > Passeriformes > Tyrannidae > Pseudotriccus > Pseudotriccus pelzelni. Next base: position 41,269,308 of record JAWMRA010000090.1, on the reverse strand, counting down.
AAAGCTCCTTGTAAAAATGAAGTCTTTAAACAGCTGATAGAGATTGAACAGTTGCTTTTTTAATGTAAAAGAACAGTGTAAAGCTGGTCTTCCAGCATTAATGCAATTGAACGCAATTGGATTTCCAAAGAAACTATGAAATACATTATTTCATTACGTACAATAAAAAAAAATTGGCCCTTTATTCATCTGTGATTCCAAAAATGGAAAAACATTTGTCACCAACTAATGGCTAACAAATGTGTTTCAGTTTCTGGTCCTGTCACTGGGTAGCACTGAAGAGAGAGCCTGCTTTTGTCCTCTATTATACTCTCCCTGCAGGTATTTATATACGTTGGTATAGACCCCCCTGAGCCTTCTCCAGGCTCTCTCAGCCTTTTCTCACACAAGAGATGCTCAAGCGCCTTCGC
>JAWMRA010000090.1:41247117-41260286 GCA_035584735.1 Pseudotriccus pelzelni | reverse complement strand
TTCGCTATGTTACTAGCCCTGTGCTGGATTCTCTCCAGTATGTCTGTCTTGTACTGGGGAGCCCAGACCTGAATAGGATACTCCAGGTGTGGCCTCATCAGTGCTGACTAGATGGCAAGGATCACCTCTGTAAACCTGATTACAGCATTCCTCCTAATGCAGTTCAGAATACCACTGACCACCTTTTCAGCAAACAGCAAATTGCTGGCTTTTGTTCAACTTGGTGTCCACTGAGCCAGGATCTCAGCAAAGCTGTTTTCCAGCCAGTCAGCCTCCAGCATGTTATGGTACATGTGGTTATTCTTCCCCAAGTACCAGACTCTAGAATTTCATTTTTTTAACTACGTGAGGCTCTTTTTTGCCCTTTTCTGCCACCTGCTGAATTCTCTCTGAATGGCAGCACAACCCTCTAGCCTACCAGCCACTCCACACACGTTTTTTGTACTATCAGTAAACTTTCTGAGGGCACACTGCACCCCAACATCCTAATCATTACGGAAGATGTTAAATGGGACTGGACCCTGTATTGAGCCTGGGGAACACCATTAGTCACTGGTCTCCAGCTAGACCCTATGCCACCACTTATTACTCTCTGCTACCACTCATACTGCCAGCTCATCCAGCCCATCCTTCTTCAGTTTCTCTATGAGGATCTTTTGGAAGACAGTGTCAGTGGCGTTCCTTCTGTAAATGCAGACAATGTCCATTGGTTTCAACTCATCTACCAAGCCTGTCGATGGTAGAAAATTATCTGTTGCTCAGTCGTGACTTCCTTTTGCTGAAATCATGCTGACTGCTTCGGGGCACCTTTTCGTTGAACACATGCCTGGAAATGCTTCTCTGGAATAGTTGCTCCATCACCTTTCCAGGGATCAACTTGAGATCTGAGTGGCATCCTTCCCGGTTCTCCTTTCTGAGCACAGGAGTGACATTTGTGTTCCCGCAGTCCTCAGGCACCTTTCTCAACCACCATGCTCATTCAGAAACTGCTAGGAGTAGCCTATAAATGGCATCAGCCAGTTCCCTCAGCACTTGTGGCTGCAGCAGGGCTCTACAATTGGTTTAACTCTTTTTTACTCCAACTGTCTTCCACTGAAGGAATGTTTTCCTTACTCAATACTTTGCACCTGATCTCTGCGGCCTGGAATTCCTGAAGGCTACTCTTGCTAGTACATACTGAGCTAAAGGAGGTGTACAGTATCCTAACATCTTCCATGCTCTCTGTCACCAGGGTCCCTTCTCCATTCAGCAGCAGGCTTATATTTGCCCTAGTTGCTCTTGGTATCCCTTACAAGATTCAATTCCAGATTCGTTTTGTCTTTCCTAACTTTGTCTCTGGACACTTAAGACAGTGTCTCTATGTTCATTCCAGGCTACTGGTCTTCCAGGTTTTTACTTTTTGCATGTTCCTTGCTTATACTGAGTTTTGCCAGAAAATCATTGCTTCTCCATGCAGGACCATCTGATCTCTCTGAAACTGAGATCAGAGTTTTGACCAGAAAACATCTAGGTGAATCTTTCATGAATGTTTGTATTAATTTCTTTGTTGTTAATAAAATTCTAAAACAATGAAGGTAAACATTGCACTTGACATTTTTCAAATCCATCCTGCTCTTTGTCAGGAAAGATAGAGCAAATATCAGTTTATCACCAGGTCCTAAATCCTTCAACTACATGTTGCGTTAAATGCATTTGCCTTCTTGATAAAGAGATGTTTTCTTTTGTTATGTTTTTAATCTCAGTAACATATGGTTATAGGGCATTTTATTCCTGATTTTCAGTCCTAAATTCTTAAGTTTCTAAAACTTGACTGGGAAGCCAAACAATCCTCTATCAAGATAGGCTACTTTGCTCCTTTTCACAGAAAAAAAAAGTAAGATGTGGTTGCCATCTTCCGTCTTGCTTAAAAGATGCGTAGCATCTTACTTTGCAGCTCATTAGCATAATCACCTGATATCAGTGAACGTACTGGCGCTTTACAGAAACACATGTTGTTCATAGCACATCAAAACATAGATAAGAAAGTAGACATGGGTGTTTCAAAATTTACCATATCCTCTATCAATTAGTCTGTCTTATCTATAGCGTATATGGAAAGTTTAACCTAGTTTTACCAAGTTGGACAAAAAACTAATGCCTAGTTCCTGACCTTTTCTACTTATTTATTTATAGAATGGAGAAAAGGCTAAGCTATTCCTTTCCACTTGACCAACTATCATATTTATACTCATTACAGATCTACTATACTATTAAAACATACTTCTGTACTCTGTGGTGGTTCTGGCCAGGACAGGGTTAATTTTTTCATTGACCAGGAAGGGGCATGGTCAGGACCCAGAGGTTATTCTATACCACCTAACATCATTTCCTGATCTGCAACTCTAAACACAGTGTGGACCTCACTGAGGAGACATGGCAGACCTAAAACATGAGCAAGGTCAAATACTTGTTAGAACTCCTTCAACTACTGTTAAAAGAATTCATTATACACTGTACTGTTCTCAAATAACAACTTCTATCTGCAGGTCCCATCTCCTTCAAAAGCACCTCTACCTGAATTGTATCTCCACTTTACAGACAAGAAAACCGAAGCGTTAAAAGAAAAAATATTCTAGAATTTTTCAGTAGGTTTGTTTCCCATATTTGCAACTATCAAAAGATATCAATGATGTCCCATAAAAACACTGGTTTATCCAAACATTGCCAGCCAATCTCAGATACACAGAAGACAACCTCTCTCATACATATATGGATATCAGTTTAACATCTTTTTCTTTCAACAACAGTGCTTCAAGTATTGCAGTGTTATACAGGCTAACACAGAAATGTATTTATTATTTTTAAAATGGGGGGAAAATCAGTATTCTCAAAAAAACAGAATCAGGATTCTCAAACAGTAGGCCTGACTATTGCTAAATATTTTTAAAATAGGGAACAAGTCAAAGAATATCATACAAGCCTAGACTCATAGGTAATTACATAGATGAAGTCATATGAGAATCGGAAAAGTAAGAGGCAAAATCTAAGAATGTTTACACACTTCAGCAACATTAGGCAGAAGAATTAAAAGTACAGCAACTATGCTTTGCAGGATTGTGATTTCTGAAGTAAAATTTAACCCTCCAGCAAAAATCAAGGGGTATAGAACACAAGAATCCTCAGAAAAGCCTCACAGGCCACAATGCTGCTGCTTCAGCAACTGAGAAAATCGGTGCAACTTTTCAGCTCAGTTTTTGGTTTAGTAAGCATCTTCTCTGCAAATAAGACAAATCAACTGTGATTGTTCATAATTTCTTTATTTATTTAATAAACAAAATACTGAAAGCACTGATACAGAGCTCAAAGCTACCCCAGTGATTTAATAACCTGTCTTTTACCGTTTTTGGGATTTTTATGCATGCACAGCAATTGTACTGGTAATTGCTGTGCATCGTTAAAAGAAAAATAGTAAAAATTGCTGTGCATGTTAAAAAAAAATTGGTAAAAAGCAGCCACACCATGTGCAGAAGTAGTGTGAAAAAGAAGCATATACAGATACAATTTTGCAACAAATATCATACTACAACTAGATATTTTTATTACCACTGAGACAAACTTTTATTCTGTGTAGAGCATGGTATACTCTCACAGGTGTTTGGGACTTCTAGAACTTCTGAATAGCTGCATTCCCACCTCAGCCAATAGTCTGAGGTCACTTATAGTAAGGAGAACTTAAGACCCATTGAGAAGAACCAGCAACAAAAGCACTGTGGGGTATCTGCACACAACACAAAAGAAATTAAGAGTTACTTAGCTTGTTTTCCTACAAAAGCTTTAGAAATACGAAGTATTACAAGCTAAAGGTTAAGAATATATATTACTGTAGCTTTTAAGATTTTAAGCATTTCACCTACAGGTTCTCTTCAAAAGTAACACTGAAGGAACTATTAAAATTTAAATTTCAACAGCCCAAACAATTAACAGGAAGTGTAACATATTTAGGTATCCATGACACATTTTTTATCACTATATTAATTTTTAAAAATATCCACTCAATATATTTTATTGAGAACACCGTGTTAAACTAGTCCAATTAGGGCACAGTGAACTGAATCTGAATAAGATCCACTTAAAATAATAGGTTTAAAATTGCACAGAATATAAGCTTTTTGCAAATTTATACAATGTCTAGTACAATATCCTTAGGCATGTTTAATCAGCACTTACAATGTTAATAATAACAGCAATAATAATAGAACATTAAATGCTTTCTGGGCTTTTGGTAGGATTAGACAGCAGTCACATTTCAACAAAAGAGCACAGCAAAATGATTGATTGTTCAATTTTGGATCCGCTCTGTGATAGAGACATGGTGCACTGCAAAGGTATCAATTCCCCTAAAGGAAATGGAAGGTTTTCTGTTGCATAGAGTGATCACCACAACCAAGAATATGCCTCATTTTAAATTACAGTTGAGCTGAAAATCAGCAGGACAAGAGCAAAAGGACATCAAACAAAACTAATATGAAAACAGATTAGCAAAACTTCTCTAAGAGTGCTACTGGAACAAGAATTACAAAGATTTTTAGCTCGATCTTTTATTTTCCAGTATAATAAGCAGGAAAAAAATGGTTAGGATTCAGAATGTGTCCACAAAATTCTTAATTACCATATGTAATACTTATGCAGTTTAGCAAAGAAATTTTCAGAAAGGTCACAAAGTGTTGAAATTAGAATTTTTCTTTAAAACAAAAAAGATAGTATATTTTCCAGAACACCAATCTAGACAGTTCAAAAAGCCAGACTAAATTCTCAGCTTTTCAGCAGAAAACATGACCATCTCCACAATGCAGTAGGTCTATGAAACACCCATTTCTTATGCCTGTGAGGTGCAGTGATGACAGTTCAGGTAGAGGTATCACTACCCTAGAGAAAAAGAAACAATATAAAAATGCTTTTGTGCACTGACTGTCTGATTTCAAATTCCACCAGACTATGCTTCACAGAACTTCTGTAACAGTTCATTTTACTAGCTATGTCCCTAATTCCTTCTTGAAGCAGAACAGGCTCATATTGCCCAGTCCCTACCCACTAACCTACACAGGTCTAATCTAGCCCACAGAGAATTTACATTTCAATACAGTCTGTTATTTATTCTCAAAACAAAACTTTTATTTTTTTAATTAAAACCTGTGGATAGAGCAAATTTTAAAACGTCTGGCTGCCACTGTTATTTTAGATTCTAAGTCCAAAAGAGAAAAAGCACAGTACTTTTGTTTACAGTAGAAAAATTATTATAATCAATTTCAAATATGCACTATTGCAAATATTTGCCACAGTGTAATTATAGAACTGAAAAGTTCTATACTACTCCTGTATAAACCTAGAGATAGTGTAATAGAAAGATCATCCTGAGGCAAAGAGGGCATTTTTTCATTAGTTGAGAGTTATATAAAGATTTATGATCTTTATAAACTCTGGTCCATGTCAGAAACTTGTGGGGAAACTTTGTTATATAAATTTAATTTCTGAAATTAATTTGGTTGAGAAAGGTCAACATAGTTAAAGAAGTAAGACAAAATTAAAATATACAACAGTAACCCCTACAGTAATACTTCAATGTTTGGGTTTTTTTTTTAAATCAAGTCAATTCAGGATAATGACAAAGGAAAAAATGCTTGCATTTACTATCAAATGGCACCAACTGCAAAATATCTAAAACTATCCACCATGAAAGACACATGCAACTTGTCTGCCCAAAAGCAGTAAGCTCCACTGAAATTGTCGTGAGAGAAAAGCTCACATTTGCTTCATGAGGTTCTCTTCGGTGGAGCAGAGCTCCAAACTGTTTAAAGTTTTCAACTGCCGTAACTCTCATACAAAGCTTAGGAACCAAAAAAGCCTACATGGTCTATACTTTAGTCCACTCAGCAACAGCAGAAGCAACATAAAACATGTGAATTCTTTCGCAAAAGAAATTAAGGCAAGAAAAAAGTTATTTCCTTCAAAATCTCCTTGAAGAATAGTAGTAAAAGCTACTTGCTAGTTTTTGAGGATGGGTTTGTTTTTTTTTCTTGAAGTCTTACACGTGAGAGAACATTCTTCATGCCTCGGATGACAATAAAACAGAAGTTCCTCTCCAACACTTTTGGATCTCACTTATGAAACATACAAACCCAACATCACTGTTGGATGGCAAGTACTCACCACTGCTAGCTACTAAATATGGTACAATTATAACAGCAGAAGCTTATATGGAGGTGTTGCAACATGGTCCACAGGAGTTCTGAAGTCAGATAACCATCCAATGATGCCATTTCTCCTGAACAAATCAAATCACATATCTTAGATAAAATGGCATTAAAACTATATTCTGTTTCAGCATCAGGGAACTGAAAATTAAAAAAATAATTAAGAATAGAATCATGACATCATGATACAGTAATTAAATGCAGAAACACATATTTTTTCCAGAGGACTCATTTCAGTTAGTCCATAAATACACGCACAAAAAAACAGAAATGAGATTGTGTGGCCTGCTGCAAGACCTTAACTTCTTAGCCTTTATCGGACAAAATACTAGTATAGTGTAACATTTTTATCTCAAGCACATAATATATATGAGAATATAAACACTCAAAATATCCCTTCAACATTAGCTCAGAGATAATTTTAAAAGTTCTCTTTCTTTTCAAGCTACTCATAGAATCACAGAATGAAGGGGCCTCAGAGATATCTAGTCCCAGCCTCCCAGCCATGGTCAGAGACACCTTCCACTAGACCAGATTGCTCAAAATTCCATCAGTACTTCCAGAGATGGGGCACAAGAGTGGAGAGGGAGACTCACCACCCTTATCTTGGCAGTAACACTTCCGTTGACGTAGCCCAGGATATGGTTTTGTTTCTGGGATGCAAGTCCACATTGCCCCCTCACACTGAACACCTTGTCAGCAAACGCTCCCAAGTCCTTCTCTTCAGGTGTGCTCTCAATTTGTTCTCCATCCAGCCTGTCTTTGTTCTTGGCATTGCCTCAAGTTGCACAATGCTGCACTTGGCCTTACTGAACTTCATGAGGTTTCCATGGGCCCACCTCTTGAGCCTGTCGAGATCCTTCTGAATACTACTCCTGCCGACCAACATGTTGTCAGCAAATTTGCTTAGGATGCACTCAATCCCACTGTTCATGTCACCAACATATTAAACAGCATCAGTTCCAATTCTGACCCCTAAGGAAACCCACTCGTCACTGGAATCCATTCAAGTCATTATGCCATTAAGCCACTAGGCCAAATAACTGTTTGAGTGCACCCATACACTCAGTTCCTTATCCACTGATTGGTACCTCCATCAGATCCCCGTCTAATTCAGAGACAAGTATGTCTTACAGAACAGTGTCAAATGCACAATTCCAGGTAGATTAGACCAGTTACTCTTCCCTTATCCGCAAACACTGTAATCCTGTAGGCCTTCAAATCTAACAGGCACAATTTGCCCGTTGTAAAGTCATATTGGCTGTGACCAGTTATTTCCTCATTTTCCATGTGTCTTCATATAGTTTCCAGGAGCATATGCTGCATAATCTTGCTGGGCACAGAGGTGAGACTGAGCAGCATGTATTTCCCCAAGTCTTCGTTTTTTTCCCTTTTAAAAACGGGGCGGGGAGGGGGATGTTTCTTCCCCTTTGACAGTCAGTGGGAACTTCACGAGACCACCAGGGCTTCTCAAATATGATGCACAGTGGCTTCGCCATTGCATCTGCTAATTTCCTCAATGCAGATGGATGTCATGTGTCCCCACGGTCTCAACCCTGATCTCCTACAGCAGACAGTTCTTCATTCTCACGGTCCCTGCCTTTGCCTTCTGTGACTTGGGTTGTGTAGCTGGAGCACTTGCCAAAAAACGTGTTGAATACCTCAGCCTTCCCCGTATCCTGGGTAACCAGGTCTCCTGTATTGGGGCGATTTTTTTCCAGAAAGGGCCTACATTTTCCCTAATGTTCCTTCTATCACCAGCATACCTTTAGAATCTTTCCTTGTTGCCCTTGATGTCCCTGGATGCATTTACTTATCAGGGTTTTAGCTTTCCTAACCTGATCCCTGAATGCTCAGAAAACTTCTCTGTATTGCCCCCAAGCCACCTGTCCTTGCTCCTACCCTCTGTATGCTTACTGTTTGTGTTTGTCTAGAAGCTTCTTATTTATCCATGCAGGCCTCCTGGAATTTTTACCTGACTTCCTCTTTATTGGGATGCATTGCTCCTGAGCTTGGAGGAGATGATATTTGAATATTTACCAGCTTTCTTGTGCCCTTCCTCCCTCCAGGGCTTTATCCCCCAGTATTCTACCAAGCAGATCCCTGAAGAGGCCAAAATCTTCTCTTCTGAAGTCCAGGGTAGTGAGCTTTCTGTGTGCCCTCCTAACTGTCGTAAAGATCTTCAGCTCTGCCATTTCATAGTCACTGCAGCTCAGTCTGCTCCTGAGCTTCACATTCCCACCAGCCCCTCCTTGCTGGTGAGAACAAAGTTCAGCACAGCACCTCCCCTCACTGGTTCCTCTGTCACTTTGAGAAGGAAGCTGCCATGAACACATTTCAGAAACCTCCCGGACTGCTTGTGCCCTGCTTTGTTGTCCCCACAAGAGATATCAGATATCATAAGGACCAAGGCTTGTGAATGTGAGGCCACTCCTTGTTACAGAGGAATCTACTCAGTCTTCCTGGCTAGGTGGCCTGTAGCACTATAATGTCACCTGTCCCTGCTCTCCCTTTAATCTTGATCCATAAACTCTTGGTCAGTTACTCATCCAGATGGTGGTCCCTGCGCTCCAGCTGGTCATCGACATAGAGGGCAACACCACCTCATCATCTCTGTCACCTGTCCTCCCTCGAGAGCCTGTATCCTTCCAATCTAACACTCCAGTGATAGGAGCCATGCCACCACACCTCTATCATGCACCTAAGATCACAGCCCTACAGCAGCACATACATCTCTTAACTCCTCTTGTTCATTCTGCATGCTACGTGCATTAGCATAAACACATTAAAGTTGAGCCCCCGTGTTAGACACCAGATCAATTATTACTGGGTCAGAACCACCTTGTGGGGCTATGGGTGTGAGGGGCCGGGGGCAGCAGGAGGGAAGGGCGGGCTAGGCCTGCAGAAAAATCATCCGCTGGCCCATGGCAGCAAGGCACACGTAAGGCCTGTAGCCACCACGGCTGTGCCTGTGCAGAGCACACGGCAGGGAAAGCCGTGCGGCGCGGCCGTCAATAAGGTCTGCCTGGTGGCCTGCCCACACCACGCCCCCTGGAGTCTCTAAATGTCTGTGGCTCCCCTCACTTTGGCTAGAGGGACAGTGAGTGGCAGCGAACCTAAAGTCCCATCTAGGGGCAGTGGCCACAATAGCCAAACTCTATAAACAGACAGGCCCAAGGGCTGGATCCCCCTCTGCCCTCCTGATCTGTTAATGTGTAACCTCCACAGTGGTAAATATGTCTCTCTCCTCTCTGTCTTTATTCTTTCTTCTCTGTGGGCAACTTAAACACCCATTGTTCTGTATTTCACTGAAGTTGTACGGAGTTTTGTGTTTGCTGGGTGTTAACAAAGGTTTCCTACTCATTAGCAATGCTTGTTTTTCCTTCATTTGCATGTTATTTCTGTAAAACCCTTTTTGCCAAAATACCTATTTTCTCATTAAATTAAAAGAAATCTCTTAGAGAAAAATGTCTAGTTTTTCTCCGTATGTGAACTCAAGGTACCAAAGAATCAAAGATTTTGCAAATGTTCGTGTGGGAAAAATCTCTTGAAGTCTGAAATTAAATGTACACCCAATAAGAGCATAGAGCTTCTGGACCAAGGTGTAATGCCCTTGTGAAGCTGACTTACTGGTTGGACTGTCTGGAATTCCTTTGTGCTGCTCTTCAGATACTCTGCTGCTGAGCTGTGATCCATCCCTAGGCTCTGGGCATCTCTTGCTGGCACAGGCATCAAACTGGTAGAATAGGGATGGAATGGACTGAGGTTCCCCTCATCTGGCAAGCCCTTTTAACCAGTTTGACAAGCCTATAACCACGGATGCTTTTCTTCTGCCCATCAGTCCTCAGTAGGCCAGGCTTCTCAAAGCAAGTACTATGGTCTCAGCAGTCCCTGGCTGTGTACCAAACCTGTAACCATTTACTGATCTGTTAGATTCAACCAGCCTTTCAAACCTCCTCTTGATTGGAAGGATTGATGACAATACTATCCGGGCTCCAGAGTACCTTACCATAGTTCTGTAATCCTTCTTGATACTTCCCAGATTATTCCTGGCCTGTATCACTGGTGTCTATGCGAAATAACAGCATGGACCTGCTCTTCCTTTGCCACTAAAATAGCCTTCTTAGGTAATCCTTTCATTTACTTTTTCTCACCCTTTTTACAATTTTAGGCTTCTTTTTCCCCAAGGCTGAGATTTATGGCTGACACACAGCCTTTCTGCTGCTATGGCTCTCCTTTGTCACCCACTTAACTTTCTTTAAATCACATTTAAACTGTAATTTTCTCCTTAATTTATAGCCAATTTTGTATGAGAACAAGACGTTTTAGGAATTTTAATGAGATATGGGGGCTTTAACATGTAGGTTTCTAGATCAAAGTCATCTGTAAGCAGCATGGGCCACTGCAGATTTGGTGGTGTTTTTACTGAACTGTGGAAGACACAGTGGTAAGTTACATCAGACTTCAAGTCATATTTACCATAACCCCTGTACAATAATATACATTTATATAAATTATTTTAATGTTAATATATGTATAATGTCAATATATTTATATAAATTATATATAACAGCATGACACCTGTTTGGCACTGGCAGCAGAGAGATATGGGAAATACAGCTTTCGAACTCTCAGATTACTCTCTCAGGTGATAATAAAACTACCTCAGCCCATCAATGTGTAAGAGCACTGGTCACCTACAGAATATGCAATAAATCTTATATTTTACACAGTGGTGTTGCATTAATCAATAGATAGATTTTAGATTAAAAACTACTAAATATCCTTGCATTTTATCAAATTGCAAGTGAAAGACAGCATGCTGAAACTGCAATACATATTTGATTATGATGGTTAAAAGGTTACCCATCCTTGCTGTATTTATCTTTTTGCTTATTTAGGGCAATCTTATTCACTTATTTTAATAAATTTAATGCTCATTAAAGGAAAAGGGAAAAAAGAGTACCAACAGCAATAATCATGCTTCATGTAAATAGATGCCATCTGAAACTATATGGTGAGCTCTAATTAAACATGGTTTGGGACTTTCACTACACTTCTTGTATGGGAGGTCACATTTATTCTACTGCTAAAAAAACGCAGAAAAAATCAAAAGATTAATGAATATGCATGATTTGAAATATAGAGAACTTATTGTCGGGGATAAGGGATGGAAGAAGAACAAGTCAGACACTGAAAATGGATCACATGGTAATACCTAATTTCCTATTACTATTTAATGCTATTTAGTAGGTGAAAACAACATTTATTCAACTATTTCAAGTCCAAAATATCATCTGAATTATGATCTGATATATTGAAATTATGCCAAATAATCAGGCTGTTAACAAAACAGTGCAGTTACAAATATATTCCTCACAAAAACTGCCCTATTGTCCATTTAAAAAAATGCACTAAGTTTATAAATTGTAAAAAAAATACTTCAATGCTCAACAGAGATAGAAGAATTTGATTTTGCTCAACATGACTTCAAAGTTGACTATTACTGGGTATTTTTCTCTTTGATCTTTCAAAAACTCCAAGTGAAAATGTTTCTGTATTAATCAGTCTGTGTTCAATCTGGGACGTTACTGGAAGTCTCCCAGGAGAGTTTAGAAGGCTTACAAGGCAAAGTTCTGTGAATTCTATGCAACACAATCTACACCTGCACAATAACTAGCTCATGTGAGACCTAGCAGTCACTCATGCAGATTGCACGTATCCAAATGGATCCAGTTTTTAACACTCATGCAAACGACTGAAGGCTGACTGTAACAGTAGAGCAGCATATCCTCATGCCGTTTAGTGCCCACTTAAATAAGAGCAGAGGCGGGAAACTAAGTTTTAGATTTGTCACATGCCCTTTCCAAAGAATCTTAAAAGTGTCACCATTTCAGGGTGTTTTTCCACATTCTATGTTCATTCCTCAACCAAATGGAATTAGGAGGGCCATAAAAGGTCCGAGCTTGAATTGGTACCACAGTATTTTATCTATTCATCATATTTTCTGGAAGATAAAATTTTGCTTTAGGAAAGAAAAATTTAAAAAAATAGTGAAAGAAGAAACTGGTCAGAAGCAGCTCGCTCCAGAAGTATTTCAAAGTTTTGAATGATTACAGTGCAAAATACAAGGAAATTTACCTCATTATAAATACAAAGTAGTGTTAGTTGAGACAAAGCTGATTTATAACTAAATAAAAAGGAACATAAGGATTTATCATTTCTGATGGAAACCCTCAAATGCTTCCTTTTTTTAACTTTTTTATTATTATATTAGTTTAAAATCCACACATAAAAAGGCAGAAAGTGAAAGAAAAAGAAAGAAAGAAAAAAGATAACACAAAGCTGTTAGCCAAATTTCTATTTCACCAGTATTGTAATTCAGAGATGGGAAGATCTTTATCAAGGAATCTTAACTGTCACATCATTCAGGGAACATTTCTGTTCAAAACTATTAGTGCTTCATTGTGAATTCTAGTTCTAATTCCTGTAACTTCAAACAAGCAAGTTAAACATCAAAAATGTTCAGTCCACATTTGTAACAAAAAAGATTTAAGAGCTGAAGCCAGAAATTACTACCCGTGCAGTAACAGTGGATCACTAAAGAAACAAAATCTAAAAAAAAAATTACGTTTTTTCCCGCAAACTTTCCACAATCTAATTCATGTTTATGGCAACCATTAAGAAACACTGAGGCTGAGGGTCAAATGCCTCTTTCTGCAGAAAAGCAATTGTCAGCCTTCTTACCCTGCGCAGATGGGAGTGCCAAAAATTCTTTTGGTTAGTCTATCTAAATACAGAAATTGCATTGTTTAAATTATTCAGACCTAGGTATCCGAACGGAAACCTACCATCTATCTCATGCACAGTACAATGGGTGGCTCATCAGTGAGCCTATATGCTCTCAAATGGTTACAGCAGCACCAGCAAAATGCCTCC
>JAWMRA010000090.1:41231630-41247014 GCA_035584735.1 Pseudotriccus pelzelni | reverse complement strand
TCACATATACATTACCGAGGTGGTGTGCCGATCAGACCTAATGCTACCAGAAAAAAAGACCAGCTACATGGCTGGTATTAAAATCTGTAAAGAAAGCAGGGAAGGAAGGAGGTAAGGGATAAGAATAAAAACAAAAAGCACTGTTCATCACCTAATGGTGATAAAAGCAGAATAATCAGTAATGTACAGCAGCACCTTCCAAATCTAGATGAGGATGCATCTGTAAAGTACCTACAGAAATGTAAGTATTTTCTAAATCCCATTAATTTAAAAAATCAACAAAAATCTCAAAATATCACACATTTCTGGTGTTCAGAAATCTAATCAACAAAACCTAATGCATGTAATCTTCTTAGCCACCATGAAACTCTCATTTCTGTGTATGCAGATATGTCTGAGCATACATGTGTGTGCACTCAAGAGACCTCATGCTAAACAGTAGTAGCAATTATCACGTTTTTCACTTCCTAGGGAAAAATATTTATCAATTTAAAAAAAAATGAATCCATGCTGCTCAGTTCCACATTATTTCTATGAATCAACTGTGGTTGTAACCATTTCAATCCTACAGAGAAAGATATGCAGAAAGGACAACTTATATATACTAATTTGCCAAATACTGCTTTCTAAATAACTACATTTTATAGAAGCCATATTCTATTTTTTAGTGCTTTCTGACAACAGAAATAGATTCAAGTTGTAATTTACTTGTATCAATTTCCTACTTTACAAGTGTCCAGTAAAATCATTCAAACAGCACGACAGATAAAAGGCAGTAATAAAAAGCATTTTTGGTCTTCAGAGAGCTATAATGTGCACTGAATACAAACAGCACTTAAGGAATAAAAATTAAACAACAAGCATACACATACTTAACAAAGTCCTGCTGCTAGGTGGTTGCAAGACAACTCCTAAATATAGTTTAGTATCCAGAAATGAAAAACTATGTGCATTGATCCAGTAATACTCAAAGCTCTTAGAGCGACTTTCATCTACCTGAGCACAGAACTGCTTTAAGAAAATCCTTCTAGACCTTGCCAAAATCTGACTGTAGAGAACAGAATATTTTTATAGTCATAAAACCAGTACAACAAAAAAAAAAAGTGAAACACAAGGCCAATGGCAGCTAAAGCTATCACGTTTTTTACACAAATAACAATCAGCAGTGTGAAAATTACTGGTAAAACAGGCTATGAAGTATGAGATGAAGAGAAAGTTGTTGGTGACTTATATTAAAATATTTTCAGTAACAGCAGCCTGACAAACTACGAGCTAAAACATGTATAAAATGTAAAATTAACACAAACTTTTGCATCCCACACTACACATACTAGAAGGATATCAAAACAGTGACTGAAGCTATACCACTGGCAGAAAATATTGATACAGGATAGCCACAAAAACTATTGCTTTAAAAAAATCTAATATGTGGAAAAAACAAAGCAAAAACCAACAAATAATAGATTCTATACATATTGTGTTGTCTGTCCTACAGAAGAAGGCAAAAACATTAATTTGAAGACAACTTTTATTCCACATAGTAGGAGAAACCTGGGACTGTTACAATTTCAATGAATACTTTCCTCACTCTACTTTTATTTGACTTGTATGATTCTTATCATCCCATTTGATATTTATTAATATTAGTTTTTATCACAAAGTCATCTGACTGCTCTGTATTAGAATGTTTAGTCTTCTACTGATAAATTCTTGTGCACTGAATTCTGTAAAACTACATAAGCAACCTAAGACTTCAGTGAAAGAAAGGGGCAAAGAGGAAACTGGAAGGTTTAACACCCCTAAGTGAATCATGTAATTTAATAAAATTCTACTTCAAAACCAAAGCAAGCCTATGCTATACACATCATCCATGTCAGCAAACCTAGCTGTTAAAATCATATTCTTCTAACTTAAGAAATTAAAATTTACTCTTCTAACTATCCAGAGTTACATTTGAAATTACTCTAACTATCCAGAGAAAACACACCTTCATACTCTTAGATACGACTTCCAAAGTCTTTTGGCCTTCAGCTCATTCATCATAACAAAAACGTACGAACAGCACTTAACTTATAGAAAAACAACACGGAAGACCAGCATTTTAAGAAGGACAAAAGGTTTTGGGGAAGAAAGGCTGGAATCTCAAAGAGAAGTAACACAAAAGCTGGGCGTAACGGACGTATAAAGTCCTTTCTTAAACAAAGACTATGGCACTTACATATAACAACGTCAGATACAAATCCACAGTAAATATATTACTTACATAACATAATTTAAAATTAAATATCATCCAATATCTGCATTTCATTCCACAGACTTGCATCAAAAGATCAACTTGTTCATTGTTTTCAATCAATTAGCAAAATTTTTTTGAAGTGCAAACAAAAGCTGTATTTTACCTAAAATATTTTTCAATCACTAGTTCAACGTAACTGTGAATAATCCAAGGCAGAACTACAAAATTATGTAAAACAGCACAAGCCCAGTGGAAAAAAAAGACTAATTTATTTCCAAAGGTGTAACTTTTGTTTGCTAACTTCTTCAGTTACCAGATTAGGAACTGTTTTTTACCAATCCCTTTATCCTTCACTCAACATGTTAGAATTTCTGCTCTGTAGTTACTCCACAAAACAAATCATTACCTGTAGTAAAACTACATTCTCTTTAAAACTTTCTTATTTCCCTCATAAATTTTTAAGAGTTTCACCTTTAACAATCTAGGTGCTATCTTTTGCTATACTTGGCTTAAAAACAAGCAGGTATGAAAATGAAATGCAAAAGAAAAAACTGATTAGAAAAGATGCAATTAAACTATTTAGCATGTATCACACCTCTGAGTCTTTGCATAGATGTCAGCTTATATTCATATAAATACTGAACAGATCTTCACTAAGATATTAGAGAGTATGAACTAATTAGAAAAATTTCATGTCTTGACTGGGTACAGTGTTTCAGCCTTGCACTGTGGTTTGGTGAAAGGCAGAAATTCCTGACAGAGTGATGCCTACAGTAGTGTTCCCGTATCATGTAAAATTAAAAAGTGTTTACTCATACTTCTCGAACAGATTGTGACCTGTTACAGAACTCTTACTTGTTAATATTTTTTTCCTGCAGTCAAATGACAGTTTTCCATAATGCACAGAAACGGAAATACAGTATGTGTCTATTTCACATTTCAACAGTCTGGAGAAGCTTTGCTTGCTCTGTATGAAAACTGAAAAGAAAAACAGTATGAAGTGGTAGTATATAACTTCTATTCTTTTGATAAACCAAGGAAAGCATTAAAACACTTCACCTCTCGTGAGCTGTGTTAATAATATTGATTTGATCATTATGAAGAAGAGGCAAAAACAGCATAAAGCACAAACGAGCTTTTTTTACTTCCTTCCGCTCCACAGACTTAAGTGTCCAAATTAAACATAAATCAGTTTAGTATGTATACTTGTTTTTAAACCACACAAGTTTTTTTTTAAACCCTCATATACTGTCATGGATTTCAGTGATGTTAGATAGCGGTGAAGTTACCCAGATATATGATTACGAGTGAGCCTTACTTCTTTGCAGAATGCTACGTTAAATGCAGCTTTTTTCTTTATCCTTTCTGTCCTTGCTTACATTTTCACACATATGTTCTCATATTTCTACTATACACTTTTAGTGTATAGAATGACAGGACAAAGAACCAGCTCCTGCAAACCTGATGTGTGATTAAATCCATTTAATACCATGGAAGTATGTGCATGAATAAAGTGAGCCATATACAGCACACAGTTCTTATTGCCAAGGAATTCCACAAGGAAGCTCATTTAAAAAATAGTCTTTCATTAATCTACAACAGAAAATTTTCTTTCTAACCCTTATAAAAAATACTTCTAAGTCTTTCCTCATCTGTTGTTTAATATTAGCAGGAGCCGTGAATGTTCTGTATCTTTAAAGTCATTTCAGGGAATCTGGTTACTCTCAGCATCTATATTTATTTTTAGCTATATGTCTATAAGCTTTTTGCTTTAAAATTATCCTAAAATTCCAGATAATTGCAAAAGATATGAGAGAAGAGTGAAAATAAGAGTGGTTTACAGTAAATTTTTTTTTCTGTATTATTCATATTCTATTAAGCAATAACACAAAAAAAAGGACTAAATTCTAGGCTGTAAACCACAGAAGATGCATACAAAGATTTTCTTATGTATAATGCTGCAAACAGTAAGGGGATTTTTGGAAAGTACAGCTGACTGGACTAGTTTTTATCGTTCTCTGAAACTCTGTAATCTCTCTGTCTGTGTATTTGTGATGCACACATGTACAATTCCTTCATACCTCTGGGTCATCTTAGGAATGCAGCTCTAAAACTATTAATAGTTTGAATAAAAACTAACCACACAAAAGAATATATATGATATATACCATCATATATTGCAATATCCAATAAAGGACCATAGAGCTATATAAAATTATATCACATTTATTATTATTTATTCAACCTGAGGTCTAAGAGTCTACGTATCTGACAGCATTAAGTAATTCTTGATTGCCATCTAAGCAATCAAACATCAGCTCATTCCACTGATGCTCAATTATCAGTTATTTTATTACCAGTCACACACCAAGCCTTCTCACGTAGCTGTAACTTGTAATATAGACATGTCTTACAACTGGTAGAATACCCAAGAAATCTATAGTCCAGTTAAAAGGAAGCCACAATATTTTTGAAGGATAAGCTTTACCTATACTTTGGGCTAAGAAAAAAACTGCCCTATTGTTTTAACAGCCAAAATATGAAAGTGATTTGCTTAACATAAAAGATATTTTTTACAGTCCTCCAAAGGAAGACTCTGCATTTTTTTAAGGAGTACTCTGATATCTTCAAGGAAGAAGTAAGGAAGAAGCATTTGAAATGAACTATCTGTCTTTTGTTCAGTCCACACACCATCAAAATAACCCAAAAAAATCCTCAGCATTATAGGAAAACATAAAGGAAGATTACAGATGGGAAAGCTGAATATCCTTTCAGCAAGTTTCAAGGTAAAAGGAAATGGTCCATCAGGAAACAAAGAACTTATAAACCATAATGTTTATCCACCAAATATCTGAGCTGTTTGCAAGGAGAAAGAAGGCAAAAAACATTCACAAACTCTGCAACACTTCCTGATGTACAAGGTTTCCGTGAGAGGAATTTTTGAAAACAGGTCTTTATAAGAACAGGACTCTGAAAGTACCAAAAGTCATGCCCAAATAGCCAAAATCCTAATTTTGAAAGAAGCTTCAGAATCTATATAGATTCAGACAAGCCACAAAAGTTCAGTACTAGCTTCAAACCACTACAAAGGGCAGCCAAAATCACAGTTAAACATCTATGACAAGGGTGTGTGGTTACCTGCACTCTCAGCAAAACATAAACTCTCAGCTACTACAGCTTCATTCCCAGTAGTGGAACCACACATACCGAGCTCCCCTCGGCAGCTACTAATGCATGAAACACAAGCAACTCCAGGCAATACCAAAAATCTAGTAACACAACTGTACCTCTAACTGGAGCAGTCATCTACCCCACTCTAACAGAAAAAATCTTACAAATTTAAAAGCAAGAGGAAATCCTGCTTAATTACTGTATATGAGTAAGTATATGCGTAAGCCAAGAAAAGCAGCAATTGTTACCCACTAATAACATCTCAGAAACTCAGTAGGTGGAATAATAACTGTATTACTGAGAAAAGCAGTAAGAACCTACCTAAAAATTCTCAAATATATTAAACATCATGAAGAAATACAGCATACTAAGAAAAATACAGTGAGCATGACAATGTCTGACAAATGGTGTCTATTGACAAAACGTAATGCTTCAAACCATTAACACAGCAGTTTTGTGTTCTTCTAAAAAATACCTGTCTCTGGTTCTACTTGGAGAACCCAGCATTGAAGTCAGATTGAAAACTCTGGAACCTACACTCCTGAAATTTCTGAACTCTGAAGTATGAACTTGCAACACTTTCACCAATTTATTCCGTGAGAAAAAATGACCAAGACTGTGTCTCAATAAAAACTGGCTCACCGTGACAGAGATAGGATTTAAAAAACCGAATTCAGATGAATAACACAAAGACTTAAATGGCAGGCTACACCTGAGATAAGACAACCAGCATCCACAGTTAAATCTAAATCTGCTACCACTGCACCTGGAGACAAAAACACCAAAATAGCACCAGAGATATATTTCTTTGTTGTTACACTAATGCAGTTCTCTAGACACAAGGAACCAAGAGAAGCTGTCAAGCAGGTCTCTTTCTCTTACTGTGTTCCTTCTTTTCATGTGGAAAATCCCCTGCTGTGAAAAATGGGAAGTGGTTGAGAAAAAAAAAGAATTCACAGGAAAAGAAGTTCCTATCCAAGACATAAAAGAAATCACTGAACTTTTTAAAAAAGCAGGTAACCTAGAGTTATTCAAATACCTCAGCAAACGCAGCACGTGTACAAGTATACATATGGTATCATGAGTACATCAATATTTGTACTGAAAGACTGCTTTCTAGATGTATACATCTGTTACGCACTGGTCACTATATAAACATTTCAAGAAACACAGTGTCATCATGGTAGAAAAATCTTATCACACTTTTCTTCTACACATGACAAACAATCAATCTGGAATTTTTTTTTTTTATTACTCTCTGTCTCTAACCTGGACTACTCTAGACAGAGATCAACAAAGATGAAAAAAGTTTCAAGGCCACTGCATCTTCCATGGTTTATGTACTCCCCAATAAAAAGTACAAAGACTGATTGAGATTATAAATTCAAATTGCTTGAAGACATAGAAATCCACATCTCTAAGAAGTCCAGTAGTTATTTTCATGCTTTCTAATACCTTTGGAATAAGATTACTCTTGTTCACTAGATTAATAAAGCAATCCTATGAATAAATCAACAAGGGATACAGTCCTAGTAAGTGTCCTTTTAGGGATTACATTGTCCAGAAGGGCAACGTATCTGTTCCATCAGTTACAACTGAACAGATGAAGAATATACAATTCCTTTTTACATATATACAGTATTTGCTCCATTCAGCCCCAAACTGTCCATAACTAAGCTAACTGAAATATTATTGCTAAAATCCTTACACACTGGGTTGTTTTCCAGAGTCACTGTAATCATGTAAAATTAAACCCAAGGAATGCTAGGATTGTTACAGGGGTATGATTGCTCCTGCAGGCATTCACTGCCACCTGCTAGCATTAGAAAGTACAATGCTCTCTTCATTACCTACTGCCCTTGAGAGATTTAAAATATTCAACTGGTCAGTATATTGATAATTCATGCAACCATTTAAGACAACTTTTGAAACTGTTAAATGGGAAACATGTGTAAATTCTACATATTTAACTTAGTGACAACAAAAATCTACCCTGATTATTATCCACTGTTCTTTAATTTAAAAAATGCATTAGAGTATCATTAGTATCAACTAAGGCAAATACTTCTTTAATATTACACTTTTTCATTCATATGCCATGTACTATAGAATAATTCAAGACTTTTCACATCAAGCAAAAATAATATCCAAAATTACCAAAATCATCACAAAAAAGGTAAGAAAAACACTTTCACTGTTTGGAAAATTCTTTTAATGAAGATCAGGTCATTGACGCACTTAATGGTAATGAGCAAAACTCCATTCTTTGTGAAATAGGTTAAAAATGAAAAAAATCTAATAAAAGAATCTTTTATTTATAGTAAAATGAATTGGTAAATAGTGAATATTTATTACTTAAGCAAAGACAGTTTTCCAAATAAAGTTGATGGCATGCTGCCAGTAAGTAGAATACATAGGCATTTGGCAAAATGCCATTTCCCTGATGCAAAACTGTTCTAAAGTGATTCTTGCTGGATAAGTATTTCTCTTTACCAAAATGCTTCTTACTCTCTAATTTATGAGACACTATAAATCAACTCATCAGATGTTTCATTAAGCTTTCTTCTCTGAATTTGAATTTAACCACTGCTAGGATTACCCAGGGTAAAAGTGCTATCACTTAAGCAAAGACACGAAAGAACTATGGATCTGATCCAAATAATGCTGCTGTCAAATAAAATCTTTCTCACCCATCACTGGGGGCTTTGAGCCTATTAGGATAGCTCTTCTAAGGCCTGACAGAAAAATCCATCTATACGATTAATGTACAAATTAATATAAACAACTCAAAAAAGGTTTGCAAACTTAACAATAAAGCAGTCTGGTTTTCTGTGCACCTTTCTCAAACAAAATTCACTATTTAAAAATTAATGACATCATTGCATATCAGATCAAACTTCAACAGCTTAGGAAGGGTAGATAGATCAAAAAATAAAATCTGAAAAACTGATTTTAACAAATATTCCTGAAAACAGAAATTCTGAAAATCCAACTATCCATCTGTATGGGCAATACATACTGTTATACCTGAATAAAACAAGGTAAGACCAAATGGCATTTACTCTTTCTAACTGATGAATATCTACCATTTCATCAGTGATGAATATCAATTCTGCCTTGGTTAAGCTTGCTGTAAACTATTAACACATACTTTGTCCATAAAAAAAAAAAGGTCCTGTTTTTAGGTTAAAAATGGGAGTATATTCATGCTTAAAAAGCTGTTAAAAATTTTAAGCATAGCGGAAACAACTGAAATAAAAAGTGAACAGTGTCAATTCCAAATTCGTTGACACAGGTTAAAATAATATGTAAGACGTTCTAAATGAAGCCACATCATCCTATTTACTTTTCTAGGTATTTCTGTGTGTTCCTGTGAAATGAACAGGCACACTCATGACTAAATTTATCCTTATTATTCACAAATCTACTTATTCTTTCCCACTAGTATGAATAGTTTTCTGAATGAGGTAGTAATACAAGCTCAGCATTGAACATACCTAGTTGATATGGGCTTATTTTATCTTGAGAAATGCTACTGGTTACTTTGGCAAAGAGATATAAGGCTGTAAATTCCTATCCTCCATCAGCAGCACTGACCTCAGAGCAAACCCCACAACTGGCTACAGGCATTCAACATCCATCATTGCTCCTGAAACCTAATCTTCCAGGGAAGGACAGCTGCACTGGGCAGCAGTTAAGCAGCTTTCTAAGATACACTATCATCCTAAACAAACAAAAATAAATAAATAAAACTTCCTGCCCTACTTTCTGATCAGTGTTTTAGAAATCTCTCATTGCTTGTTCTTCACATCAAATGAATGAATTTTACCTGCACATAGGCAGACAGCATTCAGAGAGGGGAGGGGAAGAGAGGGCAGATGAAGGGAGGGAAGGAGAGTTCAAAAAGAAGAATTTTTTAAATTCCATCATCATAGTAAAGCAAGGGGAATCACTGAGTTCAAACTTAGCAAACACTTATTTTCTTCAGATCAGAAAGACTACGACATTGCTACTCAAGTGTACATGAACTTTCTCTTGCTGAGTCAAAGCAAGTAACAAAAAACCCAGACTTTTGGGTAAAACGAGTGAATAAGCCAAGGTGAGACACTGAAATCAAAACAGTATTGGGAAAATTTGTAACAAAAATGCATATGTAGTTGCAAATTTAGGACCTAAGCCACCTTTGTTTCAGTCAGGTTGGTGCTGACTTCTTAACATTCTTCATAAGAATCATCTGATTCTGTCATCTAAAAAGCCCGATTTTACACACCACTTACTGAGCTCTGACTTACAGATACAGTTCCAGAACACTAAAACCTGTAAAAGAAAGAGCAATGCACTTGCTTGTATTACTCAATACAGCATGTTTGATATACCGCTTAGGAGAAAAGTACGCATTATCTAACTACAATACGTGAGCAGTTCGGCTGGCACTAACCAGGACATCCATTCTGATTGTCTGCAAAAAACAAATTAATTTTTACACCAGTGGAGTGACTCCAATAACTGGAAGATTACTGAAAAATCCAAATAACTCCACTGTGCTTAACTATAAAGAAGCAGAGGACATTATAGTATATTATTAATGCATATTCTCTTGTATAATAAATTGAAGTGTCTAAAATTCCATCATTCTCAGCTGGCTGAGAAGGACATTTTCTGCACATTCTTTGTATTTGAAAGAACACACAGAATCCCCATCAGATATCAAGCATAAACAGGGAAGTTGATTTTTGAAAAAATCTCTCTTTTGAAACTCTACTGAAAGAGCAATCACCTTCTCTTTTTACTTTCTATTTTCCTTTCTGTTTCTGTACTACTAAGATTATGGAGAAGACTGTTACAGCATGTAAACAGAAGTGCAGACTACGTATACCTGCTGGAGTACTTAAAAATAACCTCATAGTATTCAGTTTGACTTGTTGTTTTTATAAATGAATTGAAAGAACATTAATAATAATTAAGCTTTTTAAAAAGCAATGTTTTTAGAATTCACACGGTAATTTATTCAATTTTAACCTATTTTTTTGCAAACAAACAATTTTTATTATTTTCTATCTATTTTACCTGCATCCTAGCTGTCCACTTCCTATAGGAAGATACAAACATGAAATATTTTTAAAAGTATTATCAATAACCAACCAAAAGTCATCTGAAATATATGTTAAAATTGCGCAGCAGTAAACATGGTTCTATCAATGTACAGCAGCTTATACAAGTAGTGAAGTGAAGCTTGTTGGAAAGGAATTTACAGGCAAAGCACTCTCATGCAACCTTTTTCTACATCATCAGATTTCTCCAATTGTACTGCAGCTTTCACCGTAGCAGATCATCAGAGAAGTAAGCTTCCGCTCTTCTCCTACTTGGTAAATCCCTGACAGTATAAAAACACGTATTTTTAAGCACAGATTCTTGCTTTAGGCTGCCAAGTTGACAGCGTACATTCATTAATTGGCTTCATTTAAGGCCTTTTCCAAAGAAAACAAGGATTAAGCAAACAAACAGCTCACAGAGTATGTGAAATTGAGAGTTTTCATAAAAATATTGTATGTTGACTATGTTACGCCAACTGTTTTTAAACAGAATTACAGTGAAAGCAAGCTCCTGTTGCAATAGATGGCATTATATGACTGACATTGAAATTAAACCAGCAAATATCTATACCTTTTTCTCAACTTGTTAGAGAACAAAAGCTTATAAATCACCACAGGCTTACACAAAAATGAAATACAATGATTAGTAGACCTGTACTATATTACTCCTTTCGATATCCAAAGCGCAAATGGAGTGCCAATCCTCTGCATTTCGGAGCCACCGCCTTGGTTTACTGACTGTCAGTAAAACTTGCAGTTTTGAACAGACATTTATCATTTGAGAACATCTTTAAATGAGATTTCACTACATTTCATCAAAACTTTACCTAAGGCACACACACATATTTCAGAAAATTAATCTCAGTCAATATTTGCACAACTGTTATTGGTAATAACACAAAAAAACCTCTTGCTGGCCCAACACCAAATGACATATAAAACTCTGACGTTTTAAAGACAGCTTATCAAAAAATTAACATACCATAAGGAAACTGCATTTTGATTCCATGACCTTACTGTGATTCAGCTTGAAAATCCTTTCAAATGAAAATTCTCCAAAAGCTTAGTAACGGAAGTTCATTTCGAAGGAAATCCAATATGCAAATATTTCAGCTGTGCTCTTTTACAAATTGTCTGCCTTTCAGTTTGAAAAACTGAAAACCAACAATGGAACAGTGTAAGTATACATGACCTTATTGTTTAATGTCTATCAAGAATGCTATGTCTGGTGGATTTTAAATTTCTGAAACTGACCCTAAAAAATGTATAGTACACATCCCATAAATGCTGACTGCACTCCAGCCAAAGCCTTGGAGCCAACACACTCTCAAACTTACATAACACTTACAAAGCTAGTTTAAATACACCATCAATCTATGTCTGCTGCTGCCTTGAAGTAATCCTGTTTAGTTTATCTTTTAACCCTACACTCACATGGAACTGTATCATTACTAATCTAACAGAAAAAATACACAGGCAACAAACCTATTTTCTCAGCTTACAGAAAATAAGAAAATGCAGGGAGACACTCAAATCTAACTTTGCCCAAATCTGCACCTCCTGAGCCAACATTCACCCCCAATTCCCATAGCAGTCAGGAAAGCAGGGAGGAAAGAACTATACTGAACACCGTACAGGACTGGGGGAAATGGATGAAGTAGGGCAAAAATAAAAACTAAATTATATAAAATTTGCATGCATCTCCTAAGAAACTGCTGGCTCACTTACTAGTAAGGAACAAATAACTAGCAACTTTGCTCCTGACATTAGGCACCTGTGTAAAAAATGTCTGGTGAAAGCGAGCATATGCCATGCACTGGTATCTCCTGTAGGAGAGCAGTTTATACAGGCCCCTAGTGGCTCAGCACACACAGCAGCAGATGAAGGGGAATTCCTACTCTTCAGCTTGTGTAGTTTTGGTCCCTGCACTACTAAAAAGCAGGAACAAAAGGCAATGTTAAAAATGAAAGGTCATTCACTGACTAGACTTAAATCGGTATTTAGTTCATTCACACATCCCCATGCCCATTCTTGCAAACCCTCTCCTAAGATTAAGCTCTTATTTGCTATCACTCATTGAGTTCGCTGACAGTGCTGGTGTTTGAGTTACATAACCATCACAGCAGAACACTAAATTCACGTTATTTTTTAATGCTTATTTTAACAGTAGTATGACTGATGGGTCTAAATGCAGGTCCTAAGACCCATTCTTGAAATCTAGAAATAACAAGACACCGTTTTCCTCACCATGCACCATTCCTGACAGCTTGCCACAGCACACACAAACCATAATGAATTTCTTAGTGTCTTCTTAGAGTAGAAGACTACTACTTAGAGAAAGCTTTCAGTGCTTTAAGTGGATACAGAAAAGCTATACATCATATCTGTGCTGAAAGAAATCTAAATATACTCCACCATATTACCACAAGTGACAAAACTAAAATTGGAAAGCGACTCGTGTAAAAAGTCTCTCATTAAATCCTTCCTTTCTGTGTAATACTCCATACCTTGAAAATCCCAAGCCAGTATATTTACAGCTTCTAGCAATTTTGATTGACCGAAATTTGACAGCTGAATTTATTGAACTGACCATTTTGTCAATTTCACACATTAAAAAAGCAGTTATAGCACATCTCATGAGAGGGAATGTAAAGAAGCTATCAGAAAATTGCCATCTAAAGTAAGATACAAGTACATATGATTGTATTTCAGACAGGGGAGAATCTTTTTTTTTTTTTCTTCAGAGTTGCTCCATTCACAAGAAGAATTGTAGGAGCTTTGCTGCTTCCAAACCAGGAGAAAATGATGTCATTTACTATACACTTTTACAACACGAAAAGAAAGTACTGACCATTATATCATTATAAACCACTAGCAAATACCAGAGGAATGAAAAATATAATATATACATTTTTCCATCTCTGTATAAAAATTCCCAATAAATGTCCCAATATACATAAGTTGCTTGTGCCGGAACAAAAGGTATGTTGAAAGCAATCTCTGAAAGACTGAGAAGACAATCATAGCTTCCCACATTAATCCCAAGTTTAAGAGAACACAAGCATCACCAAAAATACTCATGTCTGTAAATGGGAAACTCCAAAGCAAACCAACATCTACAGATTCATCCCCAATGTAAGGCTGTCTCAGACAAGAGAAGGAACACATTAAAAGCTACTGTTCCGTGTAAATAAACTGAGCTAACTATATACGTCAAAACTGGGAATATGGGCATCGAAATCATGGTAAAGAAGCTGCCATCCTTCCACGAGGCAGTAACTGTACAAAGGCCAGGAAAAGAATAAAATACGCATGACAGCAGTTCTGAAGAAGTAACACGGAGGAGCAGACATTCAAAAGCCATACATGCAAGGCTGAGTGGTATTGTCTTAAAAAGGTTCTGTCGGGGAACCGAGGGGACAGTAAACAGGCAAAACAGGAGTTTCAGTGGAAGAAAACAACTGTTTTATTTGCAAGTCTGGGAAAGCCCGGTTGCAGCAGTGAAGAGTGCCTGCTTGTACGGGCAAACGGCGCAGAGGGAGCTGCTAAGTTTGCTGAACAAATTCAAGAACCCCTTTGTAAGCGCTCGGAAAACTGAGTTTCCCTCCCGATGTGCTTCCTTTCAAGTGGTTTCGCGAGAGTAAACAAGAAATTAAAAGCCTAACCTGAGAAAAGCTTCGCATCTCCGTGCCTCCCTGCTCCGCCGAGAGACGGCAGGAGGAGGAGGAGAAGAGGAGGAGGGGAGGAGGAGGAGGAGGAGGTGGAGGAGGAGGAAGAGAATGAGAAGAAGGGAGCCGTGGTTGGACCGGCGCCGGCGGTCCCTGCCGGCCGCACACCCCCAAACACCGTCTCCGAGCGGCAGGCGCCTGGCCTCTCACCCTTGCTACCTTCCCTCTTCTCTCCACCCAAAAAAATAAACGACATAATTAATATTAATAATTCTCTCGCCAAAGCAAACAGCCAGTGTGTAATTACCGCGCACCCCCTCCCCGCCCGCGTACAGCCGCACACAGTGGAAACGTCGACTCCGATCCATCAATAGCCCTCTCCCTACCCCATCCCCCGTCCCCGCACCGCAGTTCCCCTCGCTCCCCGAACAGGCCTCGCCGCCAGGCTGAGACCGGCGGGGAGCGGGCTGGCAGCGCCCGGGGAGGGAACCCCGAGGCACCCGCGGGGAGAGTTGTGCGTGAGGCACATGTGTGCGGGCTGCGCGCACACACACGCACACACACGCACACACACACACACACACTTTTGTGCTCACACCCACAAACGCGCCGAAAGAGGCGGCAAGGAGGGAGCGGCGCCGGAGGAAAAATGGGTCAGGAGCGGGGCAGTTACCTGGTCATGCTGGCTCCCCCGGTCCCAGCAGCAGCCGCCGCCGCCGCCTGCCCGCCTGCCGCCGCTTCCCGCTGCCGCCACCTCCTCCCGCTGCTGCTCCCGGTCGGCTCCGGGGCGGCCAATTTAATCCAAGCCCCGCAGCAGCAGCGGCAGCAGCAGGAACCCCAGCGGAGCCCTGCCGCTGCTGCCTGGTGCTCGTGCGTGTCTCTCACAGTCCGGCACCGGGGAGCGGAAGAGAGTCAACGAGAGTCCGAAAATCCAGCATCCAAAAGAGCCAGGTCCGCGCCTGCCTCCTGCCAGCGCCGCCTCTCCTCCGCGCTGTTCTGGTCCGCTCTGCTCTTTTCTTTTCCTTCCTGCGGCGGCGGCTGCTGCTGCTGCTGCTGCTCCTGCTCCTGCTCCTGCTGCTCCCGCTCCCGGGCGCGCTCTCTGTTCCCGAGCTGCTGCTCCGTTTCCCCTCCTCCTCCTCCTCCTTCTCCTCCCTCTCTCTTTCTTTCTCTCTCTCTCCTTCTCTTTCTCCCTCTCTCTCCCTCTCCTTCTTCCTGC
>JAWMRA010000090.1:41193131-41217139 GCA_035584735.1 Pseudotriccus pelzelni | reverse complement strand
CTCAGCTGACTGATGATGCTGTGCTTGATATACCCTAGGAAAAGGAGATGAGAAGCTGAGGAAAATCTCAGGCCAATGCTCAATGGAGAAGTGAACTCAGGGACAAAGGACAGAGAAAAGGCTGCAGTCCTTGGTGCTTGTTCTGCATCATTTTTTGCTGATTATGCCTACCATCACATTACCACATTTACTGAGCTTAGTGATAGAATTGGTGAGAATGTACCAAAACCTGCGACGTTCCTCATGATTGGGAGATACAAACGTTGCATCTTTTATGCAGTGCAAGTAGGAGGACTGGGAGGACTAGAGACCAATGAGGTCTTTAATACCTGGGAAAATGAATGAACAAATCTTTCTTAAAGCTGTTTCCAGACACTAGAGGAATGAAGACAACTTGGAACAGCTGATGTGTATTTGCCAAGGACAAATTATGCCTGAGAGACTTCCACGATAAAATGATCCATTCAATGGACAAGGGGAGCATCATGGACATTGCTTATTTAATAGGTGGGTGATGGGATCCAAGTGAGTCTGTGGACATCATCACATTGAGGGGGAAATGTCAATACACTGGAGGACAGTGCTACTATTTGTAAAGGCTTCAACATGGTGGAAAAGTTTGTAAGGTTCAGCAAAGATAAATTGTTTTGGGGTTTTTTATGATCAATTCTAGTAGGAACACTAGAATTTGTTCCAGTGTTAATTTTTCTCTTAAGCATAAATTCAAGGTGTAGTCTTTTTATGTGATCAGCTGTTGTCAATGTAAGGTTTGCTGGAAAACATTTTACAGTACAGCATCTATCCACAGATCTACCCCGCAATGTTGTTATTCTAAGAGAACACAGACAGATGATTCATATTTTGGCAATCCTATTTCATGCACTGTCAGTCATCTTAGACAACTGCTTGAGCTGCAGAAGCTCTAGTATTTGATTTTTAATACTTTTAAAATTTTCTCTGTTCTCATATGGCTGGCTAATGTTACTGGAACATAATTACAATACCAGTTATCACTATTCCTGGTAAAACAAATCAAAAATCACAAGTGTAACTAACAATACATAAATATATTGATCTCATAAAATCTGTTCTTCCTTTCTTCTAGTAGTTTAGCTTTCTGACCAATATTCTGCTTCAAGTAAATGAAAGCCTAACAGAGAAATTAAAAAAAAAAAAAAAAGAAAAAAAGAAAAAGAAAAATAATATGGAGCAAGACCTCTTCATTGTAAGTACTCTGTCCCTGCTCTTTTTGTATGACTGGTTGTAGCACACTCCTTCCAGTGCCTTGGAAAATATCCTCTTTCATTAATGGATCAGAAACAGTAAGATTTCTTGTTTTCTATACTCCTCACATGGATGGTCAGCATCAGAAGTTTCATTCATCTTCCTTCCTCTAGTGTCTCTTAAGGTTTTATCTTGAAGTAAGTTACACAGTTCTTGTATTTCTTGCATTTCCTCACAGACCACACTTGCAGGATTTTTCCTAAAGCTAGTTCTGCAGTTTTTATTTCATGGGAATGAAATCCTCCAAAGATATTCACTGGATGACTACAGATTCAAAATATACAGTTTAGTATATAAAACAAATATGAAAAGCTATTTTCCTACATATTTATCACATACATCAGAGCTCATATAAAAGCATGCAAGCATGTTTTGAAGATGAACAGAAATAATATCTATTATTTTATACAAACTATTCTGTAACACATACCTCTATCCAAATTTGCCTGAATAGTTGATTGGTGTAAGATTGTCATCTTTTATCAGACAGATGTAATATCAGGTCTTGGTTTAGAAAGGCACTTGACTAGAATAAGCATTGGGTCAATAAAAACACGTACTTTTATTTGTAGATATATAATAAATATACAGTCATATACAAAGAACATAATTCTTACAGGTGGAGACAAATACATTTCACTTTCTCAGAAGATAATGCAATTTCTCTGATTTCTCATTTTCTGTCATCTGGGAGTGAGCTAAAGGCTGCTACTTTTGATACCTTACTTGTATGACTTAGTGCTCTTCTGAAGTGTCAGCACTGGATTGCAACCCAAAAGCTAATAAAAAGCCTAAAACTAGGTAAAATGCTACCACTCTCTTTTTCTTTGTGATAAGGAGATGTAATGACTGTGTAAAATCACTGCAGCAAGTTTTAAATAATGTATGAAATTAAAAATCAGCTGCCCAGTGCACACAGATAACGTTGCGGTTACTGCTGTGTTATGGTATTTGCAGTCATATATAAATAAGATACATCCTTTGACAAAAACCAAGCAAGGAAACAAACAAAAAAGCCAGAGTGGAAGTATTAAAAATTTGTAGGCGAGAGGAATTAACATTAAGCTGTGCTTTGTTTTGTTCTTAGCTCCCTTTTCCAATTTTCTCCCTCCTTCCCCACCAAACCTTATTTGAACAACATCTTAAACGGAGAGCTGGACTCTGGTAAAGTACCTTACCAGCAGATAGCTCCTTCACACTTAAGCATAACCCAATGGGACACGTACAGGCACATGGAAGGGGCACAGTTGGGAAGAGAAGAGGAAAGCTGAGAAAATTAACTTTGTCCTGAACAGTCCAAGTAAACTTAGGTAACATAGGTAAGGAGCTGAATGCAAAAGCTATACTGCAAAGCTGTCTCCAAGTTCTGCAACTTCCCAGCTGCAGAAGTAATGAAAGTAACTAAGTGGCTTCTTGAAGGACTTTGTAAGTCCTTTAGCAAACCATCCAATTTATCTACTCTCATCCAACACTGTAACTGAAATAACTAAAGACAAAAAGAAGGAACATGCATGAGGAAGTCTCCAAGGCAGAGTGTGGCATTTTGCCTTTTTGAAGTCACTTTATTTTACCAGAAAGGCATAGAAAATGCCTAGAAGTCAGTACAGTTTGATGTGAGATATGCTGGAGTATTTCTAGAAATAGATGGTGAGAAATTATTCGGTCACACTCTTTTGCTACATTGATTGGCTGGCTACACAATTTTTTTTGAAATTAGCTTTCATCTTATGTTTTCCATCTGACATCTTCCTTTGATTTTTTGTTTTATTAATCTGAGCTGGCATCAGTGCTAAGGCTCCTATTTTATGACCAGCTTGCCATTTTCTGTGTTTCTGTGTTATGAAAAATAATCTCCCTTTAAAACAGTGTCCTTCTATTCCCCATTATTCCATCCTTATACTTGAAAAATGCGATCCTGGGTCAGACTGAAGGGAATACTGCTGGCATGCAGGATAGCAAAAGGTTCTGTACTAAGCAGTATATACATGGCAGACTAGTAGCCTAGCATGTCACAAGCCATCTGGGCTAGGAACATTGATGCTATCCAACTGGAAAACTGGGAAATTCTGTTTTTGCTTTTTATGGACAAATAAAACAAAGTTCCAAGCTTTGTTATATATGTATCACTTATTTTAGCTCACTAAGAGGTTATGAAAACACTATTTTTCTAGTTCATCCTCATTGCACAAAGATCTCCCTTTACAAGGGAGATTCCTTCACCAGAAGGAATAAAAACCTCTTTTCAAGGTTTTATAATATTATATTGTTAGAAGAAGTAACATAAGTATGTTTGTGCTGGGCCTTCGTATTTTACATTAAGTTTATTTTTGCATAAGTAATGAAGTCATCCAAGCTAATATATTAATATTCAAAGCACACTGAAATTTTATAAATACTGTCAGAGGTTATGTATAAAATGAAAAGAACTGATTCTGTAATAATGCATTTTAAAAATGAACCAATGTTTTGGCCAGCACCCTAGATCTGGCATATTACACATTTTTATGAATGTTCTTACATCTGAAAAACTAGCTACTGAAAATGCCAGCATAGAATGCACATATTTATCTAAGTAAATATAAAAATTTGAACTGAACATAAAAAAATTATTAAAGTAGTCCGGCACTAATTTACTGTCCTAAACTAAGCTGAATCTCCCTGATATGTATTGTCCACACTCATCACAAAAAGATGTATTCTGTACTTCATTAAGTGAACCAGAATAAATCTGCCTTAACAATGGGAACACCAGATACACATGCAAAAAAAGAATTGTGTGCACTAAATTTATATTCAACATGAATAAAGGCAGAGGGTGTCTATAACTTCCAGTAACCCTGCACATCTGGTTGGGGATCCAGAGAGAATAAAAATTCAGAGTCAATAATCTTTTTCATTTGTCAGAATAACACAAGATGTACCTTGAGGATTTTTTTTTCAGCTTGGTGAGAGCCTTGTCTTTCAGGGTTTTACAATCATTTTCATTTTTAGAATTAAGCAAACTCAGCAGGGAAATCTTTTTAGGGTGGAAGACATTTTAGGAAAATTATTATTCCTAGCACAATTATAGACTTGAACAAATAACCGATTTCTTCATTCATTGACACTTCAGAAAAGAGGAATTCAGCAAATGCAAGGTAAATTTCAGTGCATCCTCCAATTTAACAAACAGACAAAACCTGAATTATTTAGGACGATATGAAATATTTCCTAAAAAATAGCTATTTTATTTCAAGCATGAACATTTATAAAAGCTTAGAAACATAATGGAAATGTAAAGCTAAAATATTAATTTGAGTATTTAATTTAAAAATAAATCCTTACCTTTTACATTTTTTGGTGTGAACTGTTTTGTCAAACATTCTAATGGACAAAAAACATTTTGATGTTTGCAAATTTATATTTTTCACCAGAGTAGATACAATCCTGTTGAAAATCTGTATCCATGACTAATATTTCATTAGGTACAAAACGGATCCTGGAGTTACTAAACGTTGTGATTTGAGATTATAAATCTTAAGATTATAAATCTTCAGAAATAGCATAATTTGCATACATTCAGGAAGTGAAACTTTACTGAAAAATGAATGTGTAATAGGGGCTCTAAACTAAATATTTTCCTTAATTCACCCCCTTTTAGATTCCAATTACCCAGCATCTGCCTGAACTAAATGCCTCTTCTATAGGGCTTTCTTCCTTTGCTCCAAATCAGGATAGACTCTAATGGCCCATTCTGACACCAAAGAGGAAGTAGCAATTAACTTGCAGTCTTTTCAGGACTCTGACACTTGTCAGCAGCCTTCAGTGACAAGAAAAATTCAAGATCTTATCATACTCAGGTTGATTTGAAAGTCATATACCTTTCTTAGTGTCCTGCCTACTTGTTCCCAGTGGTGAAGCAACAGGGGGAAATTTCTGCAGCACTACAGGATATGCAAATATTTGAAGAGGAATATTTAAATCACTAACATCTGATGGAATTCAAGTGAATTCTTTATACCGTCTTTCAGGAGTGGTACTACATTGAGTACACAGTGAATAGATACTCTTCTAAGACTCATTTCAGACAACTGTTCAGTTTGCTGGGAATCTACCCCCAGTTTTGAGATCCTACAGCTGTTTCACTATTTTGGAAAAAATTATCACATTACGGTATCTGTAAATTCAAAGGGTTTGGCAAAATAAAGGTGGAAATTGATATCTACATGCTGTACTATTTAATGTTTAGCTCATTTGTGCTTGTAAAAAGTTAGTCAGCTTGCCCCTTCAAATGTCTCTTATGAATGAAGGCTTTATTGCAGAACCAATGAATCTCAACATAGTATGTCTTTCATGTGCATTTAATATTGTATATTGTTTTCCTTTTAACTGCTCCTTCTTTTTTTTTTTTTAAATTTTATTCTAAAATACTGATGCATAAGACTGCAAACAAGAGTTCTTGTAAGAACTATGAGGAATGGAAAGTATATATTAAGAAGATATAAAGGACCACAACAATTCAAAACTATTATCCTTGAAGACCTTTTTTGGGAGTCTCAGGTATAGTTACTGGCAAAATTGCATTTCAAATGAGAAATATAAAGTTGGATATGATTACTTCAGAAAAATTATCTTTAAATAAAAATTTTGTTCTAAATCTATGAAGTTAAAGGCTAACTTATGTCTCTGAAGACAATATATATTGCATAGGAATTCATGTATGAGCCACTGAATTGAAGAAAATCTTATTCTTTGTGAAAAGTCTTAAAACCAGTTCTAAATAATACCTTTGCTTTATTACAAAAATATGGATTTACAATGTGCTAGATATATTATATATTGATACATATAAATCTAGATGGATACTGACATGCATATGCACAAGTATTTCAAGAGTTTCTTTCTAATTTCACTGTATATTCATAGAATCCTATTTTGTGTAAAGGAACACAAATGTAACTTCGTGAGCCATATATTGAGATATATAATGTGCACATGATATTGCAATATTTTTCCCTATTGATTACATAGATAAGATGCCTAAGGAAGTCTTTAGCACAGCTTCCTTTAAAATTTGTTGAGTATTGATAAACTTCTGTGTCCCTTTTGTACAGGTATCTTTGAATGCTGGGTATTATTTCTGTCTCTCCTCTGGACTTTTTAATTTGTACATGAATCTTAACCTAGACAGTAAGACTCAAATACATTATATGTTTCCAGGTCAAAAACATTTTCTTTGGTTCCTTTATTAATAAAGATCAGCATATTATTTGAGGACTTTGTATGGCCTCAAAGAATTTATTCACTTAAGAGTTTACTCACTTAAAAATGTCTTAGACTAATACTGAGAAAATGCTCAATATTTACAGTGTTTTGCATACTTATCATACTATGCTAATTAATAGAGATTTAAATCCAGGCAATCTAGTTCACTAATTTGTCATGATAGTAATAATAATTTATTACTGAATATGCAGACAGTGTGCTTAATCTTTGTAAGGTGTGTTAAGAAATCCTAAAGAGTTTGTTAAGCCAAATGCATTTGGAAAGTAGGCAATTAAAGGATTTGGATTCCTTTCGTGAGAACTTTCAGAGGTTGTCTACCGTCTAAAAAGCTGCAGAGGATAAATTCAATTTTAAGAATTTCAAAATTATCTCTGACACTGATGTTGTTATAAGTATAAGCTCAATATATAATGCTCCAGTAAATGTTGAAGATCTACTCTTGGGAGTCCAGATTTATTCCTTGCATATTCCCAATATGTACTGAAGATATTATTTCAGAATTATGTGCTTTTTCCCCCATCAAAGCAGAAAATAATGATTTCCACATTTATTCTTTTTTGCAGTTTCTTCTATGGTTTTGCAATATAATGTGTGCATGGCTTTGTATGGAGGAACTGTGATAAATTACGATGTGGGAAACATTGCTTGTGTGGGATAGATAAGAAGTAGGTACACTCATGTAGGAAGGAACAGATAAATTCTCTTTATCTGAATTTATCCTTGGCTGTGTTCAGGTTTTCCTAGAGTTTGTAGTGGTCTTGCTGTAGTGAAATCGATCATTTAGATACACCCAGTCTTTTTGTCACTGTTAGTCTTAAATGATGTTAAATCAGAATGGCCCATCTGAACAAATACTCAGACAATCACACAGTGATAAATGGCAGTGTCAAGAACATACACTGACCTCTGAGCATAAGAGAATAAAGCCGACATGTTCTTAGGAGATATATGTTGATTAGACATGTTTCATGCTTTCAAACTGGTATGTGGGCAAACTATTATCAATAATTTCTGGAGTTCATACGTACAGAATAAATTTGGTCTATGCAAATAATTTTAAAAAAATAAAGAAAATAAAGACATTAAATACATAACTGATGAGACTTACAAAGATTCAGTATTAATTATAACTGTAATTTTGAGCAGTTTAAGTAAAACAACCAATCTAAAAGCTTTGTTTAGAGACAACTATTATGAAATTTCAAGAGGTTTGTAACATGGAAGTTTACAATGTTTGGCAGTGTGCATCTATAGTATGGCAGAATGATAGCCTCAGCTACACTCAAAATTTTTTTGTTTCCAGGAGTGACATTGAATGTATTTCTAAACAGCATATTATGAGCGAGTGACTGAAGATGAATAATGTGAATAAAGATACATATTTAAATAGATATCACTCATGAGGCATAACTGAAAATGTGGAGGTTGAGTCATAATATCCTTCACAAATAGTAGGTCTCTTGTATTCACACACAAATACACATGTACTGAGAACACATATTGACTTCATATAAATTTTAAAAAGCAGGAAAATGAAGTTATTAAAAAAAAGTCTTTCATGGCAGATTACGACTCTTTCTATCCAGGACCATTTCTAGAGCTGACTGAACTGAATTGCCAAGAGTGTAGGGAACTGTAGTGCAGTGAGCAAGGAGAATGTGAAGTATAAAACTACAATTTTAAATAGGAGTTAGGAGGGATGTAAAAATTTCCCCAAAACATTCCAAAGGCTTCACCTTTGATCATTTTCTCCTTGCAATAAAGGGTGTGTACTTTTTCTTTTCAAGCAAGGTTCACAGGCTAAGCGCTAAAATCACATAAGGAAAATATTCCTTATACTCAAGTAAGGAAAGTATTCCTTATACTCCAGTTTCCTCAACAAACAAGTCTATCCTCTACATGCACATCCACATGTGTACATCTCATAAAAGATTTTAATGCAAAGCTGATAAGCATAAATTTCATCATTTCTTGAAGAGAGGGAATAGAAAGATATGGAATATTCTAGAAGAATTAATGAACAATATTCAATATTGTATATGATGAATAGAACAAAATATGAACAGAATAGAATATTTCATTTGGAAGGGACCTACAGTGATCATCAGCCCAACTGCCTGACAAATGTAGGGCTGAACAAAAGTTAAAGTATATTACAAAGGGTGTTGTTCAAGTGCCTCTGAAACTCTGACAGGTTTGGGGTGCTGACCACCCCTCTAAGAAGCTTTCCCCAGTGTTTCAAAACCCCTTCTGTAAATAAACACTTCATTATGTCCAGTCTGAACCTGCCCAGCACAGCTTTGAACCAGTCTCACATATACTATCACTGCATCCTAAGAAGAATACCTCCCACTCCAGTTACCCTTCTCAGGAAGCTGCAGAGAACAATGAGATCACCCTCAGCCTCCTTTTTTCCCAGCTAGCCAAGCCCAAAGTCCATAGAAGCTCCTCAAAGGATATTGCTTCCAGTCCTTCCACCAGCTATATTCCTCTCTTCCCCACATATCTGAGGACCTTCACATCCTTCTTAAAGGTTCAGAACTGCACCCAGCACTCCAGGAGAGGCCGCACCAATACCAAATACCACAGGACAAAAATTTCGTTTGATTAGCTGGTGATACTGTATCTGATGCACCCCAGGATGTGGCTTGCCCTCCCGGCTGACAGGGCACATTGCTGACTCACGTTTAGCATAATGTCAACCAACACCTCCAGATCCCTTTTGGCATGGCTGCTCTCCAGCCACTCTTCTCTCCATTCAGTCTTGCGCCTGGCATTGCTCCATCCTAGGGGCAGAGTTTGGCATTTGTACTGAAGATAGATTTCATCCCGTTAATCATTGCTCCGTGCTCCAGTGGATATCCCTGTTTGGTATCAGCAGCAAACTTGCTAATGTCCATTCAAATCCTGCATCCACATCACTTATAAATGTTACCAAACCAATTAAATAACTGATGAAAAATGAACAGTCACCTATATGTGTAGATGCTTGACTATGAATTTATGACTTGATTTTACCTTTTTGTCTACAAATATGTACATATATAAACATATATTTACATATATATAAATATATATATACAAATACATATATAAATGGGAATACAGCAGTTATTAACAGGAATACTGTTACACTCATCAAAGCTTGCAAGGTGGGCACTAGAGGAAGTTGAACAAATAGCAATGTATTTTTTTGCCTGTATATCACAGGCATAACCAGAAGTCTCTATAAGCTGAATCTGAGTTTAGTCTGCAGTGGTGGACACTGGGTAGTTCACACAGGTGTAAAAGTGACTGAGGCTTACACCAATAGCACTACACGCTCATTACTTTTTAGTAAAGTGTTCCTTCAGATAAGATTTCTAAGGCATTATGTATTTAGTAAAGATTTGAAAAGTTTTCTTCGATGGTCTTTGTCCCTGCCTGCCTAGACAACCTAAGGAAAGTAAGTATGAAGTGCTATATGTCTTGTGTGGCACAGTTCAGTTTTAAGAATTGTTTTCTACTCTGGCCTACAATTTTCAGTCTGTAACGGACTGCAAGTTCCCTTTGCACACAAGTTTTTTCATCATACTGCAACAACATAAAGAGTTCCCTGGGGTACCTGAGAACAGTCTTAAAGTAGCTTATATCTAATTTGTCAGGATGGAGCATATGAGAAAAAAGAGTTAGAAAGTTTGCACAGGCCCTAGCAATAGCACCTGGATTCCCTGAGTGTGCCAGCTATTTAGCCTCAAACCTAGGTAATCCTTTCCAGAGACAGGAATTCATAAATTTTTACCTGTGTAAAACCCATGCTGAGCCACCCTGGAGGGCACTGGAGGGACACTTTATTTTTTCTCAACCTGGTTCATTTTTTAGAGTATTAGAAAATTGAATGAAATGCTGATGCTTTAATATGGACCTTGATTTTGCAAATGCTTATTTCAATTCAAAGTCCCCACACCAGTATATGTCAGTAAACACAGGTGTGTGTCAAAGCATTATCAGAATCAATACATTATTTCACCTTCTTTTTGTAAACCTATTCCTCTTAAATTTTGAAATCATCCTGCTGACATAATTTTTTTTTTTAATTTTGTATTGTTTTCTTTGTTTGTTTGGGTTGTTGTGTGTATGTCTTTTTGTTTGGTTTTTTTTGCTTGGTTTTCTGTTTTTTTTCTTTTAAATTACTGCTTGTTCTACAGTATGCCAATCTTCTTTCCAGCTGCAGGATTTGTCAGCCTCTAGTGATGGCTTAAAGAGTCAGAAATTCACTGTTGTGCCAGATTTGGTAAACTGTATATGAATAAAGCATGTTCTGTATCTACTCCTGTGCTACTATATTTCTGTTTGAGAAATTTCAGAAGATTTGACCAACTCAGAGTTAAGGATATTTGCCATAACAGTGGAAGTGGATGACTACATTTAAGTGATTTGTGTCATTTACCCCTTCTGGATGAACACAGCATCACAGTTTTCAGTTTCTTGTGAACTTAACTTTTCCAAGTGAAGACAATCACAAAATCTGAATCCTGGATGCTGGTATAATTTGAATGATGCATGGCATCTGTAAATAACTACCTGGCCTCTACAAACATCTGAAACATAAAAAAAAGATGTGCAATTGTAGTTTCCTCATTTGCAGTATCAAGTATGCAGCAATAGAAAAAAATGCTTATTGAGATAAACTATGAAAAGGCAAAATATGACAGAAAGCTGACTGGAAACACTGTACAAGCAATGCATCAAAATTATATTCTGAAGGACTGTTCTGTATGAGTTCATGTATAAGTACATAGGTTTGCTTTTCCCACAGAGAGCAGGCCATTTCTTTTTATAGAGAATTTTCTTGTCTTGTATATGACACAAACATCAAAAGTGAGTAAAAACAGGATATGAGAGCTCAGTTCTCACAAACAGCTTGCATGAAATTTCTCAAACAGAAATATAGTAACACAGGAGTAGCTACAGAACATGTTTTATTCATACACAGCAAATCTGATTAAAACAAAATAAATTTCACTGATTTTATATTAAGTTCTAAACTCTGCAAAAATTCCATCTAATTCATACTGTTCATGGGCTTAGAGGAAAAATATGTATAAGACTTAGAAGAGGAGGAAAAAGCAATCGAGTGCGAAAAGCAAATTTGAACCAGCAGAACAGAAAATATAGTGAATTTGTTAACGTTTGGTAAAATGTTAAAATCAGCTTAAAACTTTGTCTACAAAACACTCCAGACAATATTTAAACGTTTAAAATTTTTAGGAATATCCCCTAGAATCCATTCAGTTTGGATTGCTATTGAAAAAATTCTAGACAAATGAAATTATTTTGTACTACTTTGAGACTTGTTGTTTGGTTTGTTTGTGGTATTTTTGCTTTTTTTTTTCTTTAATTATTCTAGAAGGATTTTAAGTAATGCAATTGATAATAATACAATATTTCTTGAATATAGCTGAAGATAATATGAAGATTCTTGAGTTTTCAGTTTTACACAGGAAAATAGTAAAACACACAGTGGAGAATTCCCTAAGGATAACTTTGAAATTATATTTTGTTAATCAGAACTAGATTTTTTCATTACTGTAATACAAAGCTCAGCTATTGAATTAAATGGTATCAGCTACACTGTTATTTTAAACAGCTAAATGTTCCATATTTGGCAAAGAATCATATATTAAGATAAACCAAATGCTCACAGATGTTTTGGTGGGAGAATCCAAAGGATATAGTTATGGATGGTTACTTGAATTAGGCACAATGTAGATCCTCACAGGAAAAGAAGCAGGCTACAAATCATGTAAAAAGTACTGCTAATGACAAGGTAACAGGGATTAAGAGAAGAGGCCACTGAAGAAAATTTCCATTTTGCTTTTAAATACTCATATTAATTTCACCTGAAACTGAGTATTTCACTGAGGTGTATAAGATATAAAGGTTCTTGTGAAGTTCTTTATGAAGAATAAAGAGGCAATGGTAAGAGTTAAGAACAGTGATGTCAAAAAGTTTGCTGAGAAAAAGGATGCCCAAATTGCCATCTGGAGATGCACCTTATTAGGATGGGCATCATCTTGTGTGCACCACCCCCTCCACTCCATTACTCGAATCGCCTGTACACATATCAAAAGTTGTAGCTGTCTTTGCATGGTCCTTATTGCCTCTACTTGATTTATTGTTATTAATCTTCAAAATAATATCTCTCCTGGACTATATGTTTTCCAAATATCTTAAAATAGTTTAACTTTTTAGTTTCAATTTACTTTGGATTGTTAAATGTTACTACTGTGTGTTTATGTAAGCTTATTTTTACTTGCAAATGCTGTTTGGTGTATTTAATTGCATTAATGCTGAAATTTCTTATGACTAGGACAAAGAGTCCTGAACTGTTGGAATTTCCATAGGAAATAAGTTGCATTTTTAAAAATATTTACCGTTTGCCCATTTTCTTGTATCCTTCACTTTTGTATTGTGTTCATAAAGTGAAGAAAAAATTGAGTAGACTAGAAATATATAGAAAAGAAATAACCTAATGGAAATAACCTAAGGGTTGTGTTACTGAGTCTTCTGCCCATTCTTTCATGTGGTAAAATGTCATGGGATTTTGTACTTTGATTTCAGTGGTGTCTGCAAGTGTTTTGTTGAAAATAGTTTTGGTTGGTTGGTTGGTTTGATTTTAGTTTTGCTTTTTTTGGCTTTTTTTTTTTTCTATTAGGAAAGAGTTTCGTTAGGGTGGAAGGTTCCTTTCTCAGAACTCAAGCTTTCACATTAGACTAAAAAACTGTGCCTTGTCAACACATATTTACAAATACTTACTTATTTGTCATTTATAACAAACAGCATGTGAAAAGTCAGGAAGCCCTGACAAAAAAGCACAACTCAACTTAGCTGAAAACTGACATTGGATAAATAGTTTCTTCATTATGAAAAAAGTATCATAATAAAATATACACCCTGGATTTTTTTATATATTGTTTCATCCTTAATAAGCCAGACAATAAACCTCATCGAGTTTCACAAAAATTGCATATTTAATGGTGAATTTTCAGGAATTAAAATTTCATAGCACTTCTACTGTATAAAAGAGGATGTTGAAGCCTTACTTTGAAAATTACCAATAAGAAGTGACAATATGACCTGCTGCACTGGAACAGCACAATTAACTCATTGTAGGACATAGCCAATACTAGATCAGAACAAATGCTGATAGAATGGCTGGGAAGCAGAAAATCATTAGGATTAAAAGGAATAATTTATGATTTTTTCTTTTACTAAGATAACAAAGATAAATGAAATTTAAGTAATTAAAAGCTGCCTGTATTTGGTCAGCTGGCCCACTAGTCACTTCCCGCCTTTATCACCTGATTGTTTTTTCTAGAGAACATGTAAAGTAAGAAGTGTGAAGTGTGCTGAGAAAGTGACTCGATGTGACTATTAAGTGCCACAGAAATAGAGCAGTTTCCAGTATCTTGATGAGAAAAGCAAAAGTGGCTGATTAGCAAATAATATGCATGTTTAGATAATACCCCAAGCTTATAATAATGGTCTTCCCATTTACCTCTATCCGTGCGTTTGATCACTTGAAAAAAAACAACTCTCCAAAGTGGTAAAGATCATATGCACTGCTGTCTTACAAATCAGTTGCAATAAAATTTCTCTGATGTAGCTTCTCTAGCAAGGGCATAGCATATTATATTTATTAAAAAAACCATAAATGTAATCACATATATTTGTAACACAAAATCAACCTCTCAAGAAAATCAAAAACCTAAGTCAGCTCACTTGAAGAGAAGAAGTGAACAAGCATGAGTAAAGTTAATTTTAATAGACAAACCCATGATTTTAATAGACAAAACTATGTGACCATGTGTTCTGGATAGAATTGGTGTGTCTTTCTGGAACCAAAACCGTGTATGCGTGTACCAGAGGGATGCAGCCCAGGATGAATCAGACACTGCCAACACTCCAGTTGACTTCAGAGTCTTTGAAATAAGCTACTGTGTGAGAG
Source organism: Pseudotriccus pelzelni (assembly GCA_035584735.1). NCBI lineage: Eukaryota > Metazoa > Chordata > Aves > Passeriformes > Tyrannidae > Pseudotriccus > Pseudotriccus pelzelni. The sequence continues at coordinate 41,202,600 of JAWMRA010000090.1, read as the reverse complement.
AGGGCATGTAAGAGAAAGATCAAACATCACTTCCCTTGAAACAGTTTTGGCAATTTTTATGGCCTTCACATTTGAAGAAAAAATGCAAAATATATGGCTTCAATAGATTCAGGTGAATAAGAAAAGCACTGCATTAGAGAAAACACTCCACAATCAGATCCTTTATGAATACTTTTTCTATAAAAGGAGAAATGCTAATGTTAGAAAGTGGTTGAAATTGTTACTGTTCACCAATTCTCAATTTCTTTTTCAAGGCCCATAGTTTATATGTTTCACATTCAAAAATAGTTTTTTGAGTTTGAGGAGTTTGAAGGAAGGAAACAATGTATTAGATACAGGTTATAATAAAGTAATATTCTGGAGTTCAAACTGACATATTGCTAAAAATCTTATTATTTTTCTGTGGGAACTGATATATTTATTTACTGTCTTTCACCCTGAATTCTCATGCTGAGACCTTAACTAACAAGCACACCTCAGCTCTCATAAGAAGAAAGGAAATAGAGGCTTATTACCAAAAGGTTAAGAAGGTGGAGTTCTGTTCTCATTTGATCTGCGTGAACTTTCTTAGATGTATTATAGTGATGGAATTTAGACGGAGTCCAATGCCTTTAGATTACCTTTGGAGCCAAAGAGCACTGTAGGACCATTTTTAATCATAATACGTATTTCTGACAGTGCCCTGCATCAATTGATAAAGCAGCTGACTTTGAGTTCTTACTAAGCTGACTGATTTTGTTTTGCACAGAGGAATTTAAGAATTAAATTTATCTTTAAATGGAAAAAAAAAGATAAAAAAATAGTTAAAGGAAAGAAGAGGAAAGACAGGCCTGTAGCTTACATTCTTTTTACACTGCTAGATAAAAATATTAAAAATACTACACAAATTCCCACAGCGCTATTGGAGCATTTACTATGAATATAGTAAAATACCCTTTGTCAGCATCCTGTGACAGAGCTGGATTTATAGGAAGATGTAAGATTTTAATAGAGCCATCTGTTAACAGTCTTAACAGACTGTTTCACTGGTAACTTTTGGACATTTAGGTGGACAGTACCTTCCAAAATATGTAGGCTGGAAGCATGCACCATTTCCCCCCTACCCCAACACTGTAATTTTTTTTATTTTTAAGGCATGCTCTCAGAAATGATGTCTTATGTATACATTAGGTTAAATAGAGCAACTGCATTACTAGCCTACCTTTATGCTTTGTTTAATCTCCCAGTCTTTATTTTGTTTGTTTGTTTGGTTGGTTGGTTGGTTTTATTGGTGGGTTTTTCTGTTTGTTTGGGGTTTTTTTGTTGGTTTTGTTTGGATTTTTTTGTTTTTTTTGTTTTTTTTTTAAATTATTTTCCTTGATTGTTGCTATTTGTTCAAATAAATAATCTGTTATGATCACACAGTAAGTCTCCTAGCCATTCCTGTTTTGTTTGGTTATTTTTTTTACTTTTTGGCAATTTCAGCAATGGCCATGGCTATGGTCTATTTGCAAATTCAGAACTGCATTGTCTTTGGATAGCACCTATTCACGTGTAAATTTTAAACTGTTTTCTGGCTCAAAATCAGACTGCAAAAAGAATTCAGGAATTAAAGATAGGTATATGTAATTTGGAGAGGATGTGAAGAGCACTGACATTTATTATTTAAGAAGTATCAAACTGTATTATGGTTTCTTTATAGGTAGTCTAAACTTCTGGACCTTTGAAAAAATCTTTTTGTATTCTAATCAGTGGTTCTCTGATCATGGTCAATATCCAAAATCCCTTAACACTGTTGAAACAGTACACCTGCAAGGAAAGTGGTGTGCTATTCTTCCAGTGTACTGTTTTGTAGGCAGATACTGTCTCAATTTTTCTCTTTTCCTCACTGTGCAACATTAGGCTAATTTTATAAGATCATCTCTTTTGAATATGATAAAATCCCCATGTATGAAGAAATAAAATTGGATGTTTCCAGTGCAGCTGATGGCAGTTATCTACTTCTTTACATTTTCAGCCCCACCATTGCATAAACCACATCTTGGGAGTTTCACCCTGAAATGTTGTAGTAGAAGGCTGGTGAGTCTGCGGTGCTTGCAATGATGACATAGCTCTGTGCAAAGTGATACAGCATCAGAGAAATGTATCGGTAAGAAGCAAAAGAAACGAAGCATACATTCATTTGGCCTGCTTTCCCACAGTTAGGTGGATTTTCAAAAAGCACTTAAGATTGTTTTGGTGTTATTTGGGAACACATTGGTGTACACTGCAGATTGCGGCGTAAGACTTATGGAGAGATATCACAGACAACATAAAATGTGCTCAGATAGCAGGAACAATCTTGCCATAACAGCAAAAGTTAAATGTAGGCCAAAGAACCATTTCAGGTGACAGAATGACATACTAAATTATGAGAGATAGCACAGGCAAACACAGTGTCACTCATCTGGTTGGTGGAAGCACAGCCAGAGCAGCCCTCATAGCACGGTCAAAAAGCAATGTGAGGAGGTGGCTCACTGGAACTCAGCTGGGTAATGCTACAGTCACACTGTTGGCAGCAATTAACTGTTTGTGTTTTAAACAAAGTCAGGGAAGCAAAAGCTTAAAGATGGCAATCAATGACCCTAGTATTTGTATATCTTTAACTTTCACAGCGCACAAATTGGTTATGAAAATGATATCATCCTCTAAGTTTTCTGTATTCATTCAAAAACTCCAACCAACAACCTCAGTGCAGGTTGTTATAGAAATGAAAAAAAAAAAAAGTCTTCATGGTGAGAATAGCATTAAATATATGCTCAAATGAAACAAATTATTCAGTCTTGCTATTATATGCAAGTTTTATTGACCTGGTCTTATTAAGTGGAGCTAGTGAGCATCCTTATACAAGACAATTCTCTTCAGTAAAGACTGCCAGTTGAAACATTACTTCATTATTAAGTTCATTTTTGCTCATGACTACATGTAAATCTGCAAAACCAAGCTGATTTCTTGATTTACTGAATTTATAAAGTAATACCCAAAAATTGTTTAGGGATGTTTAAAAATAATTTTTAAAGGCTTGTCACAAAATGAAACTTATCTTTCCTAGAAAATAAATTTTGAGATAAAAGTTACCACAAAAATAAAGCCAAACTAAAGAAACAGGTTTTTTCACAATTTTACCATCTCTTTACAACTAAAAAACCTCCATAAATAGAAGTAATATTTTTTAGCAACAAATACTATAATAACTGCATTAATATTCTTTGATAAAAAAGTATAAGTCTACAGTTTACGCCTAAATCACCTTGGAAGTTGTTACACAATTTCACTCAAAACAAAGCTTCTGCTTGTATATATTAACATGCCAACAAGAATTTAAAATTTTAGGATTTATTTTCAGTGCTATATTTTTGCTGTTACTATTTCTATCCTTATTCTGACTGTAAAAGCTTATCTGTAGTAATCTCTTCTTAAAGTACAATCTTAACAATAAATCAAGGAAAGTAAAATAGAAGAAAGAAATTGTGAAATTACAGTCTCTATTTCGTTCCATGTGACATATTGAAAATGAACCTACTGGATGTATCTAGTGAACTGGTACTTTAGCTTCTCATTCTTCACAGTGATCATTGACCTGTAAACAGACCATTTCTTTTTATAAGTTTGGGTTTTTAAGAAGTATGTTGTCATGCTGATGAATATAGGATCACCCAGTATGTGTACATGTCAAAATAACTCTGCAGAAACATAAAAACTTGTTCCAAATGGGAGGTTTGCCCAGAGGAGCACTTTGCTTCAGATCCCTGAATAGAATTTGCTTCTGGGACTTATGTATTTTACATGAATAGGTAGTTTCAGGAATGATACATTAAATAAAGTCTATTCATTTTTTAGCACATATTCTTCTTCTGTTTCAGTTATACTAAGAAAGTAATTTGATGATTTTATGTTTTAAACATTATTTGCTCAGAAGTCATTTTGTATGGGCTTCAGAGCCTGAGAAGAAACTGGAAATGAAGTGATTCTCAAGAAAAGAAGCTTTGTGACCTAGCTCAACATTTGTTTTCATGTACTGGCACATCCCCGTGTTCTCCATGGACAACTGATCTGCAGAACTGCCATTGACAATATTTTTTTTATTTATTCAAATATATTTGAATTGTCCTTATAAAGCACCTCAGAACAAAAGTGCAATTAAACAGTAAAGATAGGATACCCTAGCAGTTAAAAGAGCAGAATATTTAGGCTAGAATATTTAGGTTATGAATATGTTAGAGAAAATTGGGCAGGGATACTGTGAGAACATAGAAGGTGCTGCAAATTAAAATGCACATATTTCTTTATCAATGAAGCCCTGAAATATTGTCTCATGAAAACACTGACTTTTTATACCACCGAAGAAGTCTAACTTTTAGCCCATAATTCTTTAAACATATGCTCTGTGCACACAGAGGCAACATTACTGAAGTTGGTGGATAAGATTTAAGTATATTCTGCAGTTGCTAAAAAATTCCTCTACTTCCACTAACAAACAACCTTTTATCCCTTTCCTGCAAAGCATCTTAGGGCCTATTCATTTCATACACTAGCTCAAAACCCTTGGAGGGGTATCTGATGGGACTGTTGCTGTGCCTAAGGGTAATTAATAGAAACTCTGTGTGTTATTGAATCTACAAACCAGGAAAATTAGTTGTGTTACGTCTTAGTTTTCCTTCCAGTTTTGCTGGAGTAGATAAACTTTTTTTTTTCATTATGAAGTCTATAATCTATTGTCATGTACAATTTTAGCAGATTAGCAACCATAAGGAAATCTATTTTTAATTGCAGTGAGGGGAAAGACATAGCTGTGGAAGTTGGTTGCTTCCTCTGCTTATGTTAGTTCACATTGTACTGCAGTAGGCACAGTGGATTATTTTTCCAGCCCACTTCTTGCTGTTCCACTCTGCAACCCTTCTTACAAACAGTCACCTCTGCACAGTAACATGGTGAGTGTTATGCCTAGGCAAGTTATGCATGAATGCCTGGTCAGGTGGGCGCTTCCACAATGTGCTGATGAGCAAGGGACAAATTTTTGTTATGTGGCTAAACTTGCCTGGTGGCAGAGCATTTTGCTGCTACTTCTGTCACGTGACAGAGACTACAACACAGCTTGCAAAGCAGTCGGACTGTGACTGAGAAGAATAGCAGTACATGACCTTCAAAATCCTCCAGGAGAAGATGCATAGCATACCTCCCATACCTCCTAGTGCCATAGGATATTCTTCACCTGCCAGCCTAGGTCATCTGCAGCTTGCAGATGAAATTTATTCAGCTGTATTACTCTGCCTGGAGATTCCATCCACCATCACTGTGTCCCCCGCCTCCCTCCCCCATGTCCCTGCCAAGTCCTAAAGGGGTTAAGGACTAATGAGAAGTAGCTGAATTGCTTCTGGTCGCTGCTTATGCTAGGGTCATTTCAGCTCATCTCTTGTCATACTGGACTTACTGATCATGCATTATACAGCAGAGGTGCACAGCTAAATCCTTTTCCAGTCTCCTGAAAATTTATATTTGGCTGTCAGGTGCCACTACCACAGCAATTTATCTATTCCCTTGATTCTCTTGAGCGTGTCTAAAAAAAAGGGCAGCTGAGAACAGGTTGCTTGATTTTTTTATCTCTGTGTAACTAGCTGCAAAACCACACTCTTGTGAAAATAATTGGGATATATCAGTGTACATGTATAATAAACCCCATGCTTTAGAGACCCTTCAGTAGACATGCAGAACAATCTTGCTGTTTGGATAAAATAGATATATTGATGAGGAAGAGAAAGATTAAGTCCTTCCCAGCTAATAAAAAGCTATGTAGAGTACCTAGTAAGAAGGGTTAAAGAATGCTGATATGCTGTACCACAACTAGCATTTCTGCAGGCAATTAAGATAGACAAAGCAAAAAGTAATTATTTAAAACAAATACTGGATGAGAAACGTAGGTTTCCCTACAATCTCGCACACAAGGACAAGATTCAGTCACCTCGTTTTGGTAGTTGTGCTTGTTTTGGCTGATATATTGTTAATTTTTTTCACATGTGTCTGGTGTAGGGGTGGGTTTTGGATTTGTGCTGAACACAGATTGTGATAATACAGAGATGTTTCTGTTATTGCTGAGTAGCACTTACACAAAGCCAAGGCCTTTCATGCTTTTTCTACTGCCATGCTGGCAAGGAGGCTGAGGGTGCATGAGAAGTTGAGAGAAGATAGAGCTGGGACAGGTGACCTAAACTTACCAAAGGGATATTCCAGACTGTATGGCACCAGGATCAGTATATAAAGACGGGGTAAGAAGGAGGAAGTGGGGACATTTGGAGTAACGACATTTGTCTTCCCAAGTAACCATTATGTGTGATGGGGCCCTGCTGGAGATGGCTGAACACTTGCCTGCCCATGGGAAGCACCGAATTAATTCTTCATTTTGCTTTGCTGGTTAAAAGTGCACGACTTTTGCTTTTACTATGAGATTGTCTTTATCTCAACCCATGAGACTTCTGGCTTTTAGCCTTCTGATTCGCTCTCTGATTCCACTGGTGGGGGAGTGAGTGAGTAGCTGTGTGGTATTTGGTGTTGGCTGGGTTTAAACCATGACAGCAGTGCATTATCAAAACATTCTAGAATTTATCAGTTTTAAAAATTTGCTATCCCTTGAAACATTAGTGATATAAATAGAAGAAAAATCATTAAGAATTCTTCTTTCATTCTTCTTAATGGCATAAATAATAAAGCTAAAAGATTACTTGACACTACATTGAAAATGAGCAAAGTCACTGCTGTTATATGTCAGATGAATGTCAAAATACTCTGTTTTTTTCCAGTTTTTCATTATGTCTTTATCATTTCTCTTCACCACATTTTATAAAATACAATTCATCATATAATGCTATCTTAATGTAAGAATTTTATTTTAATATCTATGTTAACATGGGAATGGTTTGCATTTGCTTGAGCCCAAAGCTTGCAAACATTTACTTACATTTTTAACTCTACTTCTTATTAAAACAGGACTGTGACTCACTACAACATCATGCTTTTATGTAGTGAATGATGCAAGAAAATTGAGAATTTAAGGTTCATTTTGTCTCATATACTTATGCATCTATCTCCACAATTTTATTGAAAAGTATTTATATTGCAGAGTAAGGAAAACAAATAATGCGCATCCCACACAGAAAGAACAGAAGAGTAAGTCAGTATTTTTTATATTTAAGATTTCTCTAGTTGGTCAATTTGCTATAACAATGACCCTGGACAGCATGGGAATACAACTCTGCAGGGAAAGAAAGAAGCCAGATGAGGTCAGAAAAGCTATTTTCTGGTGAATCTCATCTTTACTTCATTTTTTATCCATCCTCTTTAGTAAAGCTAATGTATCATATTCCAGTCCTTTTCTAAAATGGCATTAAAAAACTTTTGCATGAGTTTGAAACTGTAAACATTCATTTTTTACGTAACTAATATGTTATTTAAAAAAAAAATTCTGATCAGTTGTGCTCATAATTCCTTTCATGTTATGGAAACAATACAAATTAATACTTATGAATTTTATACTATGGTAATGACTTTCAGAACATGTGTAGCGCAAAGGCCGTGACATGCAGTCGAACTTTTGTAGTTGACTTGCTGGTTAAATGTGATTCTATTTGCAGAAATAGCCACATCACAATATCAAAATCATTAATAATAATTGTGCCACTAATGGCAATAGATTTTTCTTTGGCAATGGTTTAAAAACTATTCAGGGAATTATAAGTTTACCAGCTACAATCAGGAAAGTTTAAACTTGCAAGTTTAAACCAGCTTGTAAAATACAAGCTTGTGAAATCCTTACATGATTTTGAAGACTTCTGTTGGCTTTCTCTAATGTCCTCCTGAGCAAGACCAAGCAGTATGTCCAAAGCAAACTGAAACTCTTGAAGTATGGTACCTTTTCAGGAAAAAAAGGACCTGATCTCATACCCTTACATTTTTCAGAGTGTCAGATTCGTCAAGACAAGGTCTTCCAGGTTAGACTATATCCACAGCATACACTTTTATGGTAACAGAAATTAATGCCTTTAAGGAAAGGAACTACAGTGTAACTTTGTCTGATTCCTATCCTTAAAAAAAATGGTATTTTCAGCTTTGGAGAAGTTACTTGTAGTGGGATTTCTCTCTTTGATTTATATTCTTCCTTCTCACCATGTTGTATCTGTCTGCAAAAGATAGAAAGGTTGTAGGTATCTTCCTTCATCTTTATACACTGTACCAGGCTAATAAGGAGCCTGAATCTTAATGGGTTTAGTCTACAACTGTGTAAGATTTCCCACTGCTGGATTGTTTAACCAGACCTTTAATAAACTTAGGCAAACTTGGCTATTTGGAGTTAAGTTTTCCCTGTCTTTGATGGAAAATTTTGTAAAGCACATTGTAAGATAAACACGCTTTCTAATTTGTTTTAAAGAAGACAAAAAAAAAAAAAAGCAAAACCACTGATGTTCACTTATATTTTGCCTGTCTTTCAGTGAGACAAAGATTGTCAAGGGAACAAATGTCCTCTCGATGTTAAGGACATCTCTTTGACTATTTTTAAGGAACATTAGGCAAGTTGCGTAAATTATAAGGATCTGAAAGATCTGCCTTCACCTATCATCAGAAATGACTTAAAGAATTTGGCAATCAAATTCTCCAAATAAGCCATTTGCAGTCTGTGCCTCTAGGGTTGTGGGTACCAGTATGAAAGGCAGAAAAGTTGCCTTAGTAAAGAAAGTATTCTGTGTCTCTTATCTAGCACCCAGACCCCATGGGTGATAAAGTAGTGAAATGAAAGGTAGACCTGAGAGGGGTGAGACAGTGATAGAAACAAAGTGAAATTAGGACTGAAAGTTCTTAGAAAAGAAGGGAGATGGTGGCATGAATGGTTCTGGTGGAGAGATCTGGATATAAGACGAACACAGAGGAGCAGAATGGAATAAGATGCAGTAGAGAGAGGAACCAGATAACTAAGAAAAAAAGATACTGAAAAGAATAAGGAGAAAAAGAATATTGAAGAACAGAAGTGCCTGTTACTGCTACCTCCCAGGCTTTCACACAGTTTGGATTTATTCAACCTTCATGAGTCTTGGCTTTCTTTTTTGTAAGGAAAAAAAGAGGTTTCTCCCTGAAGCCTCTGTCTTGCTTGTCTCGGGATTTTACTATACCTGTGCAGGTCCTACACAGCCTGCCATAATAGGTGCTGTCCAGTAGTAAATGAAGGGATGTCACTCACACCACAGTACCATCAGTAAACACAAGCTGGGAAAGATTTGTAATCAAGGTCTTTGAAATTCCAGCCTTGCCAGTGTGATATCAGTTCTTGCACTATTTTTAATACCCTTCTAATGCCCATGCATCTTAAAAGAGCATTACAAAAAGTATAAAAGTTTTCAGAATTAATGTTTCAATCTTAATTTTTTTGTTTTTTTAATATTATGGTCTTTACTAATAAATTACAAGA
>JAWMRA010000090.1:41178988-41193121 GCA_035584735.1 Pseudotriccus pelzelni | reverse complement strand
GAAAAGTAACAGGAAACACAAAAAAAGGAGAGAAAACTGCTAGGAGCTGGTAAAAAAAAAAAAAAAAAAAAGAAGACATGCCAAATGCAAGATTTCAAATTAAAAAATATATGAGTTATTGCGAGTGCTAGAGTTACTTCTAACTGCAAATACTGAATCTAGAAAAAAATTGCGACACTGTGTATTCAGGAATAAGCCCTACAGGAAAAAAACCAAAGCTAATTAGAATGGTTTGAGGACTGTCTAACAAACAAAGGCTTTTTATGATTGTGTTTTTCCCTAAAGTGTTAATCATATTTATTTTATATTGTCTCCTCAGACTGCTGAAATGTGAAGTTCATTTTCCCATGGGAAGTTATACTTTTAATGTCAAATGTAATTATGTGTAAAGAAAAGAAGTCAAGTCTATTCAGAGAACTAGGGCAGGCAGACCTCTACTCCTCTAAAATAAAAAAAGGTCCAATAAATACATACTTTGCTCAGCTGTGGAATACTATCTCTATATGTGTGTTTAAAGACATATTTCCTATGTCTTTAGTTAGTGAGGTTTTTTAGTTACCAGAAAACAGGCAGAAGTTATGGGCAAAAAATGGCCATGCATTTTCATAAATGAAATCAGTAATCCATGCTATAGTAAGATCTCATTCCAATAATATTTTGGGAGAATCATGCTGACATAGTTAAAACCAATGATTTAAAAATATATACTCTCCATAAAACAATACAATTTAAGCCACTGTTGTCTTCATGGCTAAAACCTGGTATTTTTCTTCAAATGTCTAACTCTATATATCATGAAAATACCTGATACATGTCTTTTTACCAACAGTACAGATCTCATTTTTTCTTTCAATACACACAGTGATTTACTGAAGAAGTGAGCAAAGGAGAATTTAAATGAATTATGATTAAATAAAAGTCGGGTTTAAGAAGTATGCCTAGTTGCATATGCAACCAAAAGACCAGTTTGGGAGACTAGCTTCAGATAAATAATACAACACTTGTAGAGACTTCCATGAAAGATTTACTTTAGGGAAACCACCAAGGAAATTAAATACTTTAAACTATGTTTAAGTACCATGAAGGAATCTGACATACTTAAAAAAAAAAAAAAAGAGCTGCGCCCAAATTCTTGAAAACACATAGTTAAGATTGCCCTTACCTAAATATCCTGTTCATAGCAATGTGAGCTAGGGCGTGTCTTCCTTAACATGAAACTCCATAATTTTGTTAATTTATATCACATTCTTTCTGATGTTTACACAGAGTTTTGGGGTATGTAATATTTATATATGGACTCAATTCCCACATGCTCAGCAGTTTTCTGCAGCAGCTAAAGCACTGTCAAGCTTTTACCTCTGCAAATGTAGGCTTTACTTTGTTTTGAGGGCATGGTACTGTGAAATCTAAGTTTTCTGGGGCATTAAATTGATGTGCTATTTCATAATGCACATCCCTCTAATACATAATTTTGTTGTCTGAATCAAATAGTGGAAATAGTCATGCTACTATAAAGTAGCAAGTTGAAACTGTGCTAGAAGGTAGTACATGTGACAGGCTCCATTGCTAGAGAAAGCAAATATAATTTCAAAGGTCTTATTTAACAGACAAACTATTGAACAGGCCCACATTTAACAATCCCTGAAAATGCCAATTAAGAGTACAGAGAGAGTTCAAGCTGTTTGGGCTAAGAGGTTTGCCTTTAGGACAGCTAACAAAGAAGTGAAGAATATGTTCAAATGGAACATAGTAGTTAATTCTTCAGAGACGTGAATATGCTCTACTCCAGATTTCAGTTTAGATCACTCACCTTAATTGAGATAGTAGAAGAGCTATAAAAAATGCCTTGAAAACTGAAGACTTCAGCATACTCTCTGTTCAATAATATTTGAAAGACAGACTCATTATTTCAAACCAGAAACGAAGTTCACAGCAGCAACTGAGCACAAAGTGCAATTTAGAAGCAGGAGGAATAGTTTTACCCTAACCATACATTCAAAATTAATGTTAGTCCATGGGACTAAGTTGTAGAAAACAGAACACAAAACCGTAGAGATGGAAATTCCTGTACCACAGGTCTGGTTTTCCTGTACCAGAGGTTTTCTGGAGCATCACTGTAGCCACAGTTCTTCATTAATTTTGTCTCAGCATCTTCCTCCTTCTAAAAACTGTATTTCTACTCTGTATGCTTCAGTTCCATTTATAAATATTGTAATAAGTGATTCCTGGATAATGTAAGAATCAGACAAATAACTCTCATTGAGAAAAGAGATAGTTTGTAATGGTTCATTTCCTTGACTGACCTCTGTTGTTACAGGGCCTAAGACTCTTTATTTTTAATATACTTATCCTAGCTCATATTGTGGAATGTTTGCTGTTATTCAGGCTTTTCCTGTACAAAGCCAACAAACAGATAACTGAATTCACAGTTCTGCTGCTTGGCAGAGTCATAGTTATAACTGCTGAACCACTGACTCCCATTCAGCATTAGATATGATTCTGGGTTCATGAACTTACCCGTATTTCTGATTAGCCAGCCAACCAGTATTAGTTTACCAAGTATGGAGAAAAAAGTGGTAGTAAAAATGCAAAAGTCAGCTACCTTCAGATGCCCACTACCTTACCTCACAGTTCAGTAAAGACAAACTGACAACACATATCACAGCCTGGGAGGAACATCCAGCCTGAGCTATTGTGTGGGATCCATGCTACCTGTAGCTCATAGATGCAGATGCTTAGCTCTCAAGATATTGCCTCACTCAAACAGGATCGCTCACAGCACATATATGCTTATTGTTGCATGTGCCCCATTTTGCATATCTGGGTTCTGCACCAAGGGGAAGCAACTTCTCTTTCATGTCCTGTAAGTCACTGTGAAATACAACGGGAATTTCATCGGTCTTGTTATCTGGTAAAAGTGGTCTGTCAGACAGCATGGTCCTAGGACTTGTCAGCTAGCATTACTGTGTAAAGCTGCTTCCCAAATTGCTGGGAATGGCTGGCAATCTCAACTACCCCTTGATGGCCTGGCTGATGAATTTGAGTATGAGCACGACACTCTGGCTCATGAAGCCTCAAGTAGTGCCAGGTGTCCTTCAGCATCTGCCACAGCAGCTGCAGAGCAGGGGTTGACTGTGCTTCTGATTGCCGACAGTCCTTGCCATAGAAACTGTATTTTCCTGACAAGATTGCCATTTACCTATTGAATACTTTGTATTATTGAGAAAGCAGAAAACCAGACTTATCTGCGTATTAGACAGATCATATCCATAAATCCCCACATTTACGTCTTTAAGGACTAAAGGCTTTACGTGGGAAGAAATACTAAGCAGGTTCTGGGCAGGTAGGGGGTATAAAGAAAAAGGCCAAGGGCAAGCAAAATAGCAGTTACAGTGAGCTCTGTGCCACAGTGCTTGGATACTCTCTGTACTTGTGTCGGGCTGCACAGATGAACTCAAAGCAGCATTGTTTATTGTGCTGCATGAGAACAAGAACCTGGCATCTCACAAATCCACAAATTGTTTTATTGACTTATTCAATTTTGCCACATCTTTCTCCACCTTTTTGACTGTTCAAGATAGTCCACGCTTGCTCTGAATATTCTTCTTCGATTCTGTCATCAGGAGTTTAGATAAAAGGAAAGATAACCTACCACTCCAATACTTTCATTCTTTGTCTACCTTAAATGTCATGACAAATTATTGTTCGTACTTGTCGCCTACTGATGTTGTGTGTGGTGACTGTAGTAAAAGAATAGGCCATTTTGTTTGGTTAGTCTGTTCATTAAAAATTGCCTACCTGATTATTGTTGCACTGTTCTTTTATAAAACTACTGCTTCTGTGTCTGTGCATACTTTCTTAAGATTGTGGCCATGTTCTATAGGAATTACAATGGACTGAGTTTCACTGTTCTGATTAGTGAGCAAGGATGTGATGAAGAAGAAATTGCTTCAATAGGAGAAAAGTATTGGAAAGGGAGAAGTGGTTTCTTTTCAAACAGCTTTTCCAGCAGGCGAAAGAAAAAAAAATTTTTGCTGGTGTTAAAAGAGGAGAAAGTCCCCATTGCCATGGCATTCACTCCATGCCATTGCCTGCAGGTGTTTTGATTAAGAAAGAAATGGAGAAGGAATGAAACAAGAAAACTCTTCAACACTGACCTTCTGCCAAATGTATGGGCCAGGCATGATCACTTATGTGGTGCTACATCCTCCACCCCATCCTCCTCTGTCCTGCTCTAGGATCTCAGATGCTCCTGCTAAGCCTCAATCAAACCAGCTGAGCAATGAAGCAGTTCTTTACTGCACCCATCAGATGGTGAAGAATTCTTAATCATAGCAGGAGCTCTCGCATGTTAAAGGTGGGAACAATTCTGACTGCAACAGAAACATTGGCTGCCTGACAGTGTGGGGCAAACAATAAGCAGTTACATTTGTTAGCCAATTTGAGTGATGGCCAGGATGAAAACTTATTGAAGGCTAAAGCCGAGAATCTCATAACCCTGTAAACAGTAGTCCTAAGTGAGACCCTTTGAGCTCTCCTGGACTGCAGCAGGCTGAACCAGCACATCCCACTGAGTGGGATGCCTCGCAGACCTCACCAGCACTCAAGTTTTCAATATTCAGAAGACTTTCACTGATGATGAGTCCTAGACTGATATCCACCTCCACTCACACACTCCTTGAGGTGCAACCCATGCCCACTGAAAATCACTACAGGATTTTATGTGAGTTAGGGAATTTTTGATAGGTAGTTTTACATGTATAGATATAAATGTATACATCTCTTTGCCTGTATGTGTGCATGTGATTTGATTGCGGTATGAATTTTGTTATTGTGAATCTATAATACAGTCACTGCTATAATTGCAGCAAATCCTATTGAATCACTTCATAAATATTAAACTAGTCATAGTGATTAAGTGCTGCTAAATCCTCTTGTACCCTTATCTTTCGTATCTGTATCCTTTGCACATTTACTCTTTTGTATTCCCCCTGTATATGCAATTCATTCTAAATCAATTCTGATCTAATTTTTCTTTGTATGCTTCAACTATGTAGTAAGCAATTGAGTGAACCTTGCCATCAAACTCTGTTTAAGTCACACTTTCACAAATTCATACTGAAACCTGCTTTTTGCCAACGCTTTTGATAGAGGTTTTTTTACGTGGCTTAACTACTCTTTCGTGACACCTTACCAGCTTCTTCCATGAAAGTGGCAAAAAGATCATTCTAGGCAATTCACATGTAAACTATAGAAATGCAGATGTTAACAAGTATTTCTGAAATTCCATAGGTAATCTTGTGACCTGACTCTTCTAGGTTGCCCTCTGTGTAAACAAAAAGGATTGAATAACCTATATGGAAAAAACCTGCTTGCCCTTGAAAAAGAGCCCTGGACAGGTCTAGAGCTTATGGGTGAAAATTAGAGGCCAAACCAACAAAGGAAGTCTTAGGGTGAATGCTTGCTAAAGGCTACCAATCAGTTAGTCTTACCTCAGGTCTAGTACAGTCATGGAACAGATTCTCTTGGCGTCTATTTCAAGCCATATGGAAGACAGGAAGATCTTACAGACAGCCAGCATGACTTCACCAAGTGCAAATGGTGTCTAATTTGATGGTCTTCTACAGAGGTGCAACTGTACTGGATAAGGATGAGAAGAGCAACTGATGTGATTTACTTCGATTTCTGTAAGGCCTTACCCACAACACTCTTGCTGCTAAATTGGAAAGACATAGGTTTACTGGACATGGATGCACTATTAGATGGGAAAAAGGATTACATGAATGTCTGCATGGTAAGAGCTGCAGTCAACAGCTCAGTGTTCCAGAGGAGATCAGTAATAAGTCATGTATGTCAGGGGTCTGTATTGGAAGTGATACTGTTCATCATCTTTTTTAATGAAATACGCAGTGGAATGAAGTGCAACCTCTGCAAGTTTGCAAATGACACAGTATTGCATTGTTGATAACACACCAGCTTTTTGGCTACTGCTGAACAGCGTTGTCACAGCATCCCTGCTGTCTCTCCGACATTCTCCCGGTCCTACCCACCAGTAGGCTGGATCTTTGGACATGGCATAGCCAGGACATCTGGCCCAAACTGACTAAAGGGAAATGCCATACCATATGATGTCTGCTTAGCAATAAGAGGGAAAAAAAAAAGTGTGGAAGGGGGAAGTACGGAGTGAGGAGGTGAATTTGTTATTTACATTCTTTTCTTCCAGAGCAACCAATAGTACGCTGAAGGTCTGCTTCCCAGGAAATGATCGGGTATCATCTGCTTATAGACAATAAAATCTTTTATTTTCTTTTACCTTTTTAAACTTCCTTTATCTTGACCGACAAGGGTTTTTTCATTGTATGTTCTCCATATCCTGCCGAGGAGCGGAGTAGTCTTGGTGGGCATGTGGCATCCAGCCAAGGTCAACCCAGCCCAGACACCAAGCTGAACAGTGCAGGTGATTTGCCAGAAGGAAGGGATGCCAGGCAGAGCGATTTTGAAAGGATAGATAAATGGACAGATATATATACTTCAGAAAGTTCGACAAAGTCAAGTTCAAAGCCCTGCACCTGGGTCAGAGCAATCAACAGTAGTATTGGAGACTGGGAGGTGAATAGTACTGCAGAGATAAAATTGAGGATATTACTAGATAAAAATTTAAATATAAACCAGCAATATGCACTTGCACCCAGAAAGTCCTTTGTATTCTGGACTTCATCAAAAGAAGCATGGCCAGCAGACTGAGGGAGGTGATTATGCCCCCCTACGCCGCGCTAGTGAGATGCCAGCTGGAGTACTGGATCCAGTACAAGACATGAATCAGTCACGCAGTGCCCACAAATATAATCAAAGGGCTGGAGCACCTCTTCTATGAAGAAAAGCTCAACAATTATCGTTATAGAAGAAAAGGCACTGGAAAGACCCTATTATGGCCTTTCAATACATAAAGGAGCTAGGAAGAAGCTCTGGAGAATTATAATTAAGCCTGGGGAAGCTCTGGAGCTTATAATTAGCCTGGGGAGAAGGAGGCTCAGGGGAGACCTTGTCACACTCTATAGCTACTTGAAAAGACATTGTAGTTGCGTGTGAGGTAACCTCTCCTCCTAGGTAACAATAATGAGAGGAAACGGCTTCAAATTTTCTTCATCAAAAGGGTTACCAAGGACTGGACTAAACTACCCAGGGAGGTGGTGGAATCACTGTTCCTGGAGGTGTTCAAGAAACGACTGGACATGGCACTTAGTACTGTGGTCTTGACAAGGTAGTGATCTGACTTGATGACCTTGGAGGTCTTTTCCAACCTTTATGATTCTGAAAGATAGAGAAACACTTTTTACCAAGCCTTATGGTAACAGGACGGGGCAATGGCTTTAAACTGAAGGAGGGTGGCTTTAGATTAGAAAATACGAAAGAAATTTATTACAGTGAGGATGGTGTGAGACACTGGATTATCATATTAATTATTGGCTTGGACCAACTCGGGGAGGGTCTGTGGGGGAGAGGGACAGGTCAAATTTGATGAAGGTGAGGTAATGCCCTATCCCATTTCCAAGCCCCTGTGATTGTCCTGCAACAACCCCATAGAAGCTGTCAGTCTCTGGACAGTGTAAGCATTGTCCACACCGTGCACCCTGGAGCCCCTAAACCAGCCTTAGACTGGCTGACACAGTGGGAATACCACCCCTCACCCTGCTCTGGAGCCCCAGAGTAGCCAGCAGTTGGACATCCCACCTGGGAGGGGTAACCAGAGAGGGCTAGAGCAGATAAAACCAGAGACACGTGATCTCCACATGTTCAAAGTGTCCATTTTCTAGACTCATGTAGCTGGACCTACACTGGATCTAGGAATGGTAGCCTTATTTCTCCTTTTCTTTCTCCTGCTTTTCTTCTTCTTCTAATCTCCTTTCTTAATATTTTGGGTAATTTAGGGCCGGATGGATTACATTTTGCTAAATTGTATGGCTTAGCATGTGCTAAGTTAATGTTTTGTGAATGTTTTTTTGTTGTGAAATTTCTTTTGGTTGTATGCTACCCTTTACACTTTTGCCAAGTAAACTTATTTCCTAAAGTTTATCGGTAAAAGTAGCCCATGAGAAAATGTGTGCAGCATCTTCTCCTTTGCATTGTCTCTTAAGGTGTTAAAAGAACCAAACAGTCTTCTAATAGGTCTGGAGGGCTGATATTGTTGGAATCTTGTATATTTTTAAAGTAAAACCCTTTGGTGAGCTTGTAGCTTGAGATGTGGGATCTTACAGGTGTCAAGAGGCTAGAAAGGTTGTCCAGACAAACTATGGGCACCCAATCACTAGAAGTGTTCGAGGCAAGGTTGGATGGGGGATAGAGCAACCTAATCTAGTGAAAGATGTTCCTTTCCATGACAAGAGGCTTGGAACTAGTTAACTTTAAAGGTATCTTCCAATCCAAATTATTCTATGATTTTATTATTTTTTTTTACCATCTTGATTGAGCCATATTGTCTCTGTCTGTATAGTGCATTATAACACCTATGAAACAGAACAACAATTTTTGAAGCAGTAGTATCTTTAGATGACTCCACACTTTGCACTAACACAAGTAATTAAGCACACCACCAGCTGCAATGCACTCACATCCTTACTACATTAAATCCAAATCTCTTGGTAAAAGCTGTTTTGTTCTGATTGTACAGCACTGCTGGAGGGGAAAAATGTATTGAAGATGTCTCATGAACATTGCCATACAACATCTTGAAATAGGAAAAAATGTTAACTTTTTTTTCTTTTTTTACCAGTTATTTATTATCTGTGTTTTCTTTTTCAGTTTGGTTTTTCTTTTAAATGTTGTTTAGGTTTACCCTGCAAAATGGGCCTTTTCTTCCATTAGCATCACTGTGCACCAATGTCTTTTTTTAAAATAAGCATTTAAAAACAGGATTGTTCTTATTCTGAAGCAAATTTTTAAGCAGATGGATTATAATTTTACACACTTTTTTTTTCTAAATTTCTTTAAATATTTCTTCTATGCTATGATAAATAAGTTTCATAAACAATGAGTGAGTTCCATTCTTTTGCAAAACAACTCTTCATAAAGGAAAAAGATTTTCTAGAAAGACATATCACAGAGAGTAAATGATACAAATCATAATGAAAATATCTATGCCTAAGAAATTTATCCTGAGTTAAAATTCAAATTAACAGCTCATGTGTTTGATAAAGAGTACAAGGATGGTACATCTTTCATTATGCAAAAGAAAAGATATTCTGGTGAATAAATTTATTGATGAAACAATGTCAATGCAAAATATGTGTGTATGGACATGCAGTGTGACTGGTTTTAGCTGCTTATATAAGTTTGTGTTTAGACACTGAAGAATTCCTTTTGTACTGAAGTTTTTTCTACATCAGACCAAGCAAAAAAGCCAAAATGTTCTAATTTCTAATGTCATTTGCACTGTATGCCAGCTGCTATACTCATTATTGCGTACAGGCCACAGCATTATATGCTAGACTAGTTTGCTATTTCATTACTAATTCCTTTATGCATCCTTTAGAACAGCAATTAAAAGGTGGGCCTTCAGCATGCAAGAGCCAACTATTTGAACCATAATCACAACATATTTTATCCTCTGTGCTGGAGGGCTGTGCAGTGGTTTGGAAGTTACATCCTTGTGCAATCTCTTAAGATTGCCTCAAAGGTAGGGGTTACTAATTTGCAAGTATCGTTTTGCAGATATTTTTGGACACACAAAAAGAAAGAGAAGCAGGGCAATCTTCAGTGTGTTGTACTGCTAATTTTTTGCTATATTTGATATTTGGGAAAAAAGAGAGAGAAAATAAAAATCTGTATTATCAGCTTTATAAGTAAGTGTACTAAATATAGTGTAGTAAAGTTTAATTATTGATATATCTGACTTTTCTTATCTAATAATCTTCTCTTAAGAGAGAGATTTTTGTTGCATACAGAACATCTGTGAAGGTACCGTGTCAAATCTGTCAGTTTGCTAATGACAAACCTGTAGCTACAAAAAAGCTGGTCTAAACACTAGAACCCCATTCTCTGTAAGAATTCAGCAAATGTTTTTTATTCTATCCTAACAAAGTATGCATGAGATGAAGGAATCGTTGCTTAAAACATGTAGAATTTATGAGTTTTCTGGGAAACATAATTTAAGATTTATTTTAGATGCTCATGGAATCATCAGGAGAAAAAGTTACCCCTCTTGATTATTTTATTTAGAATGAATGTTTTATAAAAATGTGAAAAAACTGTCATCTATACCTAAGGACAGACTACTTTGCATTTAGTTTAAAAAAATTATTAATAGAAGTATTTAAAATAAATGCTTTAAAACAAATCAACTTTTTCTAGCCCCACTTTTTATCCTGAATTTTCCTCTGCAAGTTGTTACTTCATGCCCTGAAGAGAGGGAATTTAAATGAGTCAGAAACTTAGATTTTGTATAGTCCAAAACCACCAAATATATAATTATTCATTCATCTAAAAAAAACACACAAAAAAAGAAAGTTAACCATTGGTATATAGTTGTGCAGTATATATAGTTGTGCAGTTCTTTGGTCATCAGTGAGGAGTTTTATGGCTAAATAAAGTGTGTTAGGAAAATTCACATAATTATTCATTAACATTGCATCACAGAAATTCCTCCATGGTAATTTTATGCATATTAGTAGGTTATGCACTATCACAACTGAAGAAACCTTGCTTCAAATTAAATTCTACTTTGTGGAGTGTAAAATGAAAAATTATTCAGTTTGCTCAAACACTAAAATGAGTGCCAGTTTGATGTTTCAGTGGCAAACATTAACCCATCACATGGTAAAAGCATATAGCAAAAATTTGAACTAGGTCCCAGATCACTAATTGACTTGACAGATAAAAGCTGCAACAAGAGAACTCTCAGACAGATTAAACAATTTACAGAGGATTATTAGATGGCTACAGGTTCCTGAAAAAGCGTGAAGAAACAAAAATATTGTTGTTGGCAATTACAGACCCTACTTGCCATAAATTTTAATCATATACAAGTCTCTGAGTCCACCTACAAAAGCAATTACTGTGTGAAGGTGCACTGCTGTGTCTTTAACCTTCTCCATAACATAATCCCTCCTTTTTCCACATCAGTTAAGAATACCAATACCTTTCTCTATATACAGCAGACAAACTGATTCTATATTATGTGTTATATAACACATTAATTAATAAACATTAAAATAAATTCTGACTTTCTTTCAAATCTCCTTACCTTACTGAAAAGGAAGATTATTCCTGCAATGTAAATCTTTAATGTACATGATCCTTCTCTGTAACAAGAAGCTGGACTGGCAACTATGGATCTTTTGAATAAACCACGAGCAGTAAGGAATTTCAGAATAACGAACATGCAGTATTGAAAATAAATTTTAAAAGATCATCTAATACATCAGCTTTTTTTTCACAGAATGCCTGTGGTTTTGTCTCCTGGTCTTAATGTAAATCTATCTGTTCCATTGTTTAGTGTAGTACTGTTCTTGCACTGCTTGGTCACTCGTATTTAGCATCGTAGTGCAATTGACATGAAGGTACACTGGTTCTAGATCCCTGAAATTTTTGCTCAGAGAATGCCCTAACCTATAACAATATAGCTGGAGAAGGACAAGACTATGAAATGGATCTTACTCAGATGAGTATAAAGATCAGCACTAGGTCAGAAATCTGCTCAGACTTTGGCCAGTGAATTCGTATTTCACACTCTCCAGTTGCCTGCCAATATGCCAATACAATTCAGAATTGTTGAACACAACTAACAACAACAACCCTCAGCCAGAAATGTTACATTCTGTATGTGATTTGCATGCTGAGAAAAATTACAAAAATAAATGAACTACTATTTTTACAATAATGCATGACAGGAAATTATTTCATAGTGAGTGAGCAATATTTTGACTTTGCACCTCTTTTATTGTTCTTTATCTAGAAGAAAGAATAATAAAAAGAGTTTGTATGATGTCTAAACTTCAAAGTGTTGCTGAAAATGTACCTCTCTGTGATTAACAGCTTGTTCCAATACGTTTTTCTATTGTAATTACCTGGAACCTTGTGGAGCAAAAAACCTTGTAACAGTGTATTAACATCAGTAAATAGCATATATTTTTATTCCACTCTTGAATCTCCATAGTTTATCCTCAGATCTATTTTAATAGTGTTTACAAGGAGGAAAATAGAACCGTTAATGTCCCCATATTCTCATATTATAATATGTCTGCAAAATAGCAAATTCAGGAGGCTAAACAAACATACTGGAAGTAACTTATGCCTTTTTTCCCTCCCTCATTAAAAAGGTAATTTGGGATTAAGATCAGTACAATGGAAGTATTTTCTGCAAATCTCAGTATTAATACAAATGCTGATAATTGCTGAGAGTAATACGGTGTGTAATCATTTTTTCATTTGTGCACTTAATTCTGAAAAAATTTGCACAAAAATATAATTTTAGTACAATGAATATATCAACAGATACAAACATAGGACCAAAGTTACTGTTAGATAACCCTTCTGCTGAAAGAGTTTTTTAACCATTATTACGTGTGTCAGTGTTTAGAGGAATGAGTCGAAGAACAAAATATTCAAATTCTCTGTTGCATATCCTCTTTTCTGTCCTGAAGTCTAGCAAAAAGGAACCAAACAATGAAATTTTGATTTTGCTATTTCAGTAATAAAAGCTTTTCTTCTCTCTACTTTCCTCTTCTCCAGGGAGTTTGCATTTTATCAAAGTTTGGAACAGGGGAAACTGGACAAGAATAGCTATGCCAGAAATGGGGACCTAGTTTGACAAGACTTTTGAACACATAAATCAAAGCCTCTGTGCTTAACAAGCATGAACAGACACAACTGGATCTGAAACACCTAAAATCTCTATATGAAAGAGATTGGTAGAAATCTACCAATTTATTTAGTTATAATAAGAACCAGTATGCACTCCTTTCAAAGATTTCTGTAATGGAAGTTTCTGAATAAAGTTCCTCTAGGAATGCAATCAGTGGAAAAGAGACAGAGGGAACTGAGAACTAATGAAAACTTCTGTACCAGGGGACAGTGAAACATTGCACAGCCATAGCTACCTACATAAGGAAAAAAGCAGCAGGATTAAAAGTTTCAAGGTGATCACTGTTATTTCTTCAGCTTCTGCCATGATCCTTAAGTGCAGCTTCTGCTGAAACTGATGACTACCAAATGGTAATTTTTATTCCCTCTCTTTATCTAGACAGTGAAAGGCTTTCAAAGTCTGTGACACATTCCCTGCGTTTAGCTACATAGGTGCACTAGGCATATGTGAACAAATACAGGGAAGCAGTTCTGGCTAATTGATATGGTCCCAATTGACAGGAAGATGGCAAATGTGATGCCAATCTACAAGAAGGACCACAAGGAAGATGAAGGGAACTATAGGCCTGTCAGTCTGAACTTGTTCCATGACAGGGAAGATCATGGAACAGATCATCCTAAATGTCATCATGTGACACATACAGAACAACCAGGAGGTCAGGCCCAGCCGGAAGAGGTTTGTGAAAGGCAGGTCCTGCTTGACTGGCATGATCTCCTTCTATGACAGGGTGACTCACCTTATGGATGAGGGAAAGGCTGGATGTTGTCTACCTGGACTTTAGTAAAGCCTTTGCCATTGTTTCCCACAACAGTCTCTTGGAGTAGCTGGCTGCGTATGGCTTGGGCTGCTGTATTCCTCACTGGGTAAAAATTGACTTGATGGCCAGGCCCAGAGCATGATGGTGAATGCCGTGGACAGCTGATCAGGAGAGCTGATCCATTGGAGGGTTTTAATGGTCTACAGAGGAACATGGAGAGGTTGAGTCAATGGATCAAGGCCAGTTGTATGAAACTGGAATCATAGAATCATGGAATGGTTAGAGTTGAAAAGGACCTTAAAGAACATGTAGTCCTAAAACCTCTGCAGAGATACCTTCCGCTAGAGCTCAGACTCCCATGCAACCTGGTCTTGAATACTTCCAGGTATGGGGAGTCCACAGTATCTCACAACCTCTTCCAGTACACAACCATCCTCACAGTGAAGAATTTCTTCCAAAGATATAATCTAAATCTACTCTCCTTCAGTTAGAGGACACTCACCCTTCTCCTGTCACT
>JAWMRA010000090.1:41128670-41155288 GCA_035584735.1 Pseudotriccus pelzelni | reverse complement strand
TTAAGCGCTGTGTGTCCACACATGTATGTAACAGGCATCTTTCTTAGATGCTGGTTAAATTTCAGTCTAATGCCTTTCTGAAAATTTGCATAATATTGCCAATAATACTTTGTAATATAATCTTGCTTGTAAAACCTTGTCAATCTTAGTCATTCAGGAAACAGCTCCTTGGTTATAAATCAGAGAAAGGACACCAGCAGAAGCCATTAAACAAAAACATCAACATAGGAGAGCTTGAAAAACAGTTGCAGTATCCTTTTTTTGATAAAAATTATTGCAACACACTGCATGCATATAATTCATGCTTTCATTTGTCAGTATTGAGTACAAAGCACTGACCTACCCTATGCTACAGAAAAATCAAATGTAATGGATGGAATTATACATTTAGAGAAAATTAGTTTACACAGTGGAATGAAATGGTGAAGTTACAATGCTCAGCTGCAAAGTTTTCACCTTCTTTAGGACCCTTCCTAGAAGCCATTTAACCATCTTTTATATCTTTCAAGGCTGCTTTGTTCTTGCTTTTGCTGGGCTTTAAAAGAGACTTGTAAAAAGTCACTTTAGAGTATGATCTCTACAAAACATCTGTCTGCTGTTCTACCCAAACTCAGAAGTAACTCTTGATGTCACAAAGGCTAAGGAAGCACATGACTGCTCTTGTGTTGTGGAAGCTTATGTCTCTATGCTTTAGCTTTGACTGACACATCATTTCTTCTCTGGACCCCAATCTATTTTCTGCCTCACTAAACTTACAAAACTCTGCATAAATTTTCCTTCTCAGCTGGTTCTGTAATCCTATGAACACACTGTCTTCCTGTTCATTCCTTCAGTCAGTAAGTGCCAGCTGTTGGGTCCTGGAAACAGTTTTATTTATGTGAAGTAAAAAAGTGAAGAAAAAAAAAAAGGAGTTGATCAGAAAGCTGTGAGAATAACAAAAACTTTGTGATTGCACTGAAATATTGAATCAGAATGTTTAAGTCAAGTAAAAGAAAATTATGGTTTCCATCAATCAACATATAAATGAACTTAGACTAGATATATTTTCTGTGGAAAGATAAAACTCTGGGTGATTTCAGTCTATAAACTAATCCCTGTTTGATTGTTCTGTTATGCATGAAACAGAGGTCATGCTGAGAAATGAAAAAAAACCTGGAATGAACATAAATTAATTATCCTAATATATTCTGCCATATTGCATCTGTCAAAAATGTCCTCATTTTTAATGGGAAACATGCAACACCCCATGCATGCCCTATCCATATTTTTACAAGCTATAAAATGTTTGCATTTTCAATACCCAGAATGGAAGTATTTATAATATTGTAGCTGAAGCCAATTAATATGTGCATGTATAATTAAACATGAGTAACTCTTTGCATGAATTACAATGGCTTCCAGAAGGCACTGCCTCCAGAGTGACAGAGGAAGCTAGTCTTTATGGAGGTGCAATGGGAGAGAGGTACAGCTTTGCATGGATTTGTCGTCCCTGCTGTAGAACTTGAAGGTACATGAATACTTATGGTATAGAAGGGAATGACACTACTGGGTAGCAGTACATTAATGTCCTGCTTTGCTCCTGAGGCACATACTCCCTACCCTTTTCTAGAAGAAAGAGATAGACAGAAAGTCTCACCAACATACACAACAGCCATGGTATCTCCTGACAAAAGGCTTTGCATTTGCTGTTTGCATAGGTCAAGAAAGTATCAGAAATGATAGCTTCTTAGACAGTCTATCACTTTATACCTGTTTTGGCAAGAAACATATTTTTGATAGTGCTCTCTTGCACAAAAGGTGTCACCTTTCTCATTCAAGACGGATTGGTTTTCCCAAGTAACAACTCTGAAGTGAATATGAGTAGTCTACATCTCACCTCAACTCATCTCACCTCACCTCAACTCACCATGGGTTGTCCAACCCCTGCTATCTGCTGATTGGAGTAAAGAAAACCTGCTGGCCCCTTTTAGGCATAGGATGTGAAATCTCAGAGTTCATCCCTGTCACGATTTGTGTTTGACCTGTCCTTATTTATCAAGACCAGAGACTTGTAGCAGATTTTTTGTAAGGTTTAAAGGGTAGCCTTATTCTTGAAAAGACGGACACACTTTTTCCTCACTAGTTTTCTTGGAAACAGCTAATGTCTGAGCAAAGAACAGAAGTGGTGCATGTAGCTAGGGAGACAAAAGAATCCAGAAAGATTTTTGAATTGCTAGGAGATTGTGTACTTATTTTGGAAACCTAGGCATTTACACATGTCCAAAGAGAAAGGGCATATTTTCAGTGCCATATGCCAAGAGTTCCCCAATTCCAGTAAAATGGACCACTTCAGATAACATCTTGAAATTCTTGTAATATCAGGAGTTGAGAGATACGTGACTGTTACTTTATTTTCCAATCCATAAACTCCAATGGTAACTCCCTACATATTTCTCTTGCTCTCAGAAATGATGTTCCCAAAGGAAAAAACAGTTGGGAAGAATAACACAGGCCTTCTGTGTTGACTTTTAGAGATCAATGGGAGGGAGAAGTGCTTGTTTAAACTCAAAATAGCTGTGGCTTACCGTGAGAAAAATAAGCAAACTTATACAGAGCATTCCTGCTGTGTTCCTCTGTCTTTAGTCTGTGTGCCGTTATACATTATGGCTTTGTGATATGTAAAAGAATAGGAGGCCTAATTCAAATTAAATGTACTGCAGTGATTAGCTGGTGTGGTTGTTTATTGTGCTAACAGTAACATTGCAATACATGATCTGAATAAAAATATTATAATGAATTCAGAAGTCTGCTAAAGATAAGTACCAGGGATCCTAACAGACACAATATGACGATAAAATGCCTGGAATAGTATTATGTTATGGATAATTTCAGTATTTCTGTGGAAAAAGGAAGAATTTACTATGGTGTACATATATTAGTATTCATAAGAAAATTTTAGTGTAATTTTAGAATTTGGTGATTAGACGAACAAACAGAACTACTATTTACTGAAAAAATTGGTAAGCAAGAGCCACCAATGAAACAAACACCTTTGCTTCTGTTTTGCTTGCTTACTGGTGAGGCTTGGGTGATGGGATACAAAAAGATTGTAAAGTCTACTTCTTTCAGTTTCTGACCTATTAGAAGACCTAAGAAGGTTCATCCAGGTAGTCAAAATAAGTATGTAATGCCACAAGTGCTGAGCTAATAAGGAAAGATCATGATTTCTTACAAGAGTTGACAGATTCTTCTAGATGGAACAATATTTTTTCCCATGTTTTCTGGAACTGTGCACCTTAGATGAATCTCTGAAATGCATGTGGAAATATGGACACTTCCTCTTTTTTTGATGATTGCTTCTCTGCACAGCTGCTTTTCAAGCTTCTTGCTTTATTCTTTTGAAATCCTTTGAAAATAGTCATCTCAACTTAAAGAAGGATTGATAAACTTGATAAATCAGTAAGACACCAGATAACATTCCAAAATGTTAATATACTTTGACATTACTGGGTACTACATATCATCCTATGAAGAAAAACACAAATCACATGTAAATCCTAAGCTCTTCACCTTCTATTATTCATAACTTCCTGATAAAGAATCATGTAGCACAATGTGTTTGCAATGAAGATTAAGAGAAATTGCTTCATTCTTTCAAATCTTTTACCTAGAGTATGGAAATAAGATAGAGTCATAATATTTATATGAGAAGTCTTGAGTGAAAGATGATGCATCATCACAGAAAATGGTCTTCCAGCTGGGTCCTCCAAGTTCAAAATATAAAATTTTACTCTCCTCCCTCCATTTTATCTATTCTTTCCACTTTCAATGTAGTGGTGGAGGAGCTCTGTTATGCTCTGGAAAGATAGCAAGGGGATTATACAGAGAGAATGATGGAGAGGTTTGTTGTATTCTTTCCTGAAAACACTATGTTAATATACATATGGTCTTTTCTTCATTCTTCTGGCTCAGAGTAAACCACTGAGTTCTGACAAGACATATGCATATCTAATGTATTTCCATGAATATAAAAAATATGTATTTATGATCAAATTAATCAACAGTCTTACAGAATGACAAATATTTCTTAGCAGGTGGAGACAGAGTTCAGAGGGATCTCATTATAATCAGAACAAAGCCACACCATAACAACATTTTCAGCCCCAAGGGAAATAATGAAAACGAGATAGAAGTTTGAAACACATGAAGTGAAGAAACTTCTGGTTTTATGAAATAAGTACTAAGTATAATACAGTAATCAATTATATATATTTATAATATACAACCAGAATTGCTACACAAACATACAGCATTTGGCAGATCATGAAACTTTTGAAGTGTTGGTTTTAATTTATTATATCAAATGTCGTGTCTAAAAATGTAACTGGCTTTCCAAGTAAATCTTTTTCTAGGTTTATAGGCAATATCTATGTATATAAAATCCTGCTAACACTGTATTTTACTTTAATTCACTGAACAGTTTTTCATCAAAACAGTCAAAAATGTACTTTTGCAGCAGGAATTAATGAAATTGGTGCAGTCACAGCAATGACATAAGACAGCAACTATTGTTTTCTGATTTCCATAAGAGTAGTGAAAACAAGCAGCAAGATAAAAAGCCGTAACAGAAGAATTCTAAAGGACTGCTTTTCCCTTTCTGGCTTTAAAACCTAATGTCATCTAGCACTGCAGTGTCCCTCTGCTCAAATTTATGTAAATGATTCCTTCTTGTAAGGAGAAAAATATTTGTATATTGAACTTCCAGAGAACCATCCTTATTTTGCCTTATCTCCTTTCCCACCACAGAATTTTACACTCAATTTATCAGGCAATTAAAACTCAAATCAACAGTCACATAGCAATTATGCTATAAGGGGACTATATTGCAAACAAAGGTTTGATTAACTCCTCAACATGGCAGTAAAAACTGTAGCTGGAGTCTGTGTATCAACCAGATAACAAAACAAAGCACTTTTTATTTAATTGCTCTCTCTGAGGATCAGAGGAAAGGATGGGATGTAATGGGAATAATGATAAAATATGGCACAGGTAATAGGTAGCCAATTTCAGACTTTGTGACTAGAAACAACTGCTGCCTTGTATCTGGTTGGGGTTTTTTAATCACCATAAAATTAGTTGGTGCTATGTAGTTTCTTAGGAAGAGTTTCATACATTACAGATTCACAACTGACACTAGCAAATATTTTCTGTTCATAGTTTCAAGGCAGGGCCTAAACATAAGGTAAAGAAAGCTTTAACTTTTAGAGAGGATTATAGTTCAGACTAATTTCTTAGACAAAATGTTTGTGCTCTTCTTCTGGATTGACATTCAGGAAGTTCCACCTGAATATGAAGAAGAACTTCTTCATTGGGCAGCTGACTGCACACTGAAACAGATTGCTTGGAGAGGTTGTGGCGTCTCCTTCACTGGATACGTTTCAGAACCATCTGGACACAATCCTGTGCTGTGTGCTCTAGAATGACCCTGCTTGAGCATGGGAGTTAGACCAGATGACCCACTGTGGTCCCGTTCAACCTGATGCAACCTGTGAGTCTAGGATACTGAAAATTTGAAATCCAGGCTGGTAGTTTGGCTTTTCTTATGATGGCTTCATCACTTTGAAAATTAGCACCAGCCTCTAGAGTACTGCATACCTCTCTGAATAGAGTTTGGCCCTCCATGAATTTCTCATAAAACTTTTATTCCGTAATTCCTTTTAAGATGCTTTCCTGGCAAGGAACCCCCAAACCCATATCTAGATTTTGTAGATTTTGCCTGGTGTAGAGCAGGTTTTCAGAAAAAACGTGAGAAGATCTAATCTAAGCATTGTTTTTGACACAAGTTGTGCAAGTATGTCTGAAGAGAAAACTGAATATCAAGTGTTTAGTCTGATTACTCAGCAAATTATTTTAATATCACACTTCTCATATCTCAGGTGCTGTTTTCATGGCTTCAACAGAACTTTAGGCCTATTGTGACTGAAATGATAATGAAACTTCTTATTTACAAGTACAAATCCATGCAGTTCATACTTTTAAATTTTTTTCTCTACACAGCAACTCTGTTCTACGACTAGGAACATGAGCTGTTAAAAGAATTCTTGAATAAAGACTGAATGGTCTCTGCTCTCCCCTTTAAACAAATAATTGTGTCCTTTATAGATGAGCATTTTCTGGAAGAAGAAAAGCCTTAACCAAACCCATGATTGGAAATGGATCCTTGCTTGACTTCAGAGTTTTACATAAATCTTCAGAGATCAACAAATTCAAGGAAATAAATTTTGTATGAAGGAAGACAACAGAGATTGTGTGCACATAGAGGAGGGAACTGAAAATGAGAGAGAAAGAGAATAGAAGTAAGAAAGAAACTGAAGGTACGTGAAGGGAAGTCAGAAAAGGGGAAGAAAGAAAACAAATTTACAGAGAGAAACTGAATAAAGAAAGGAGGCACTTGGAAAGACAAAGGAAAATGAAAAAAAGGAAAAAAGTGAGCAAAAGAGAAAAATAATTAGAAAAATGGTGGAAACTGAAGAAAGATAAAGTAATAGAATGTTCTTTAAAGTGTGAGACTCCTTTACCTATACACTGGAGAAATATGAAACAGGGAAAAAGATCAATAGAATGATAAGAAATATAAAGAAAACGTTGAACTGAAAAAAGAGGAAAGGATAGAAAGTTAAAATTCAGCTGAAGATGAACTTTAATGGCAAAATATTACAGTGAATCTGTGCATTTTTTGATTTTGGAAATGGAGATGCTTGTTTCGAATAAAATCAAATGAAAGTCCAAATGCAATGAAATAACTAATACTTCTTAAATCTAACAGTTATTTAGGAAATTATGTCTCACATAGCACAACACACCTATTAAATATGAATTTGTGCTTAATGCTTCATCTCAGAAGTCAAAAAGTTTCCTGGATTACAAAGAGAAAATATTTCCTATTATACTACTAGTCTCTAACACTAGTCTCCACCCCTAGCTTCTAATAGAGATTCTCCTTTCCTCATGGCAAATGCTGTTTGTTTCCCAAAGCCTTATTTTTGTCCTACTTCTTCATAAACAAGGTATTGCAGGGGTTTATCTGGCACCTGACTGGCTCAACATCTCTGTCAGTGACCTGGAGAAGGAGATGGAGGGCACATGCACCAAGAATGCAGAAGGATCAGTCATCAGTTCTGGGGATAATGACATAGAGAAAAGGTTTAAAGCTAATGTACAATATTGAAAAAATGAGAATATTATGCTCAGTGTACCATACTGCAGTATCTCTCTGTTTTTCTATGAAGTTATTACTTTATGGTTCATAGGTTGTTTCACAATTTTTCCTTCATAAACTTTTGCTGTGTTTTTATATTATAAGTAGAATTCTCATTTGGAAGACTTTAATAAGGTAACGACTGTTCAGTAAAGACCTTGACAAGTGAGCAGTATATTTCACATCAGTCCATTTTGATATTCCAGCTTATCAGTGTGGCTTTCAGTATTTTATTTTTTCACAATTAAATCTGAACTAGCAGGGTTATTTCTTTGCTTCATCTGATTAGTAAGATTTATACAAAAATTGAAAAAGCAGTTTTCTTAATTCAGAGATGCCAGCTTGTCAGAACCTAAAGCAAGTTGTTTCTTTTAAAGCTCATCTTGCATCAAGAAGTCTTCATGAATACAGGGATGTGATACTGTTTATTTGCTCTTCACTTCTCCCCAGAGATATGGTAATACACAGTTGTGATTAAGTAACAAAAATTTTGCTCTCTTATCCTTACTCTGAGTTGGTTGTTGTGGTTGTTTTCTTTGTTTGTTGTTGGTTTTTTTTTTTAATTTTCCCATTTTCTCTTCCTACAAATAAATAACCTCTCAAGTCACATTGCGAGTCCAGAAGTTTCTAAGATTTCAAATGAATTCCTGTGATTTTTTTCATTATTACTGTAGCCAAAATTCAGAAGGGACAAGAAATAAATTCAAAATATATTTGCTCTCCATCAAAGGAAAAGTAAGCTACAGCATTTTACAAATGTTTTTCTCCCTTTAAAACTAAAGATTGAGAAATTATACATCTGCAGTGTAAAAATCCATAATATGTGTTCTAAATGAAACATTTAAAAAGTCTGTTATACTAGATCTGAAACTGGATGGTTAGTTGAAATAAAGCCCTGCCTTTCACATTCGTATAGAAATTATAGCCTAAAAACTGTGACTGTGTCATTAATCCCCGAAATCAGAACTGTGTCTGAAGGACTGAAACCCAGTTTCAAATGAATCAACTAGAAAATACCCAGCACCTAAAACTCCCAGTGGCATCTACGATAGCATGACTCTAGCTTGAAATGATAATAATATATATATCCTTATCCCTGTTCAGTCACTGTGTTTGTATCAAAGAAAAGAAATTTTCCCAAACATACTCAAGTAAGTGTCTAAAATGAGTTCCAAGAATCCTCATTTACTGCTGCTTAAGTAGTCAAAGACTGATCATTTGCATGTATATAGCTACAGTTTTAGGAAAATCCATAATTGAAAGTCTAGGTGAGGCTTTCTCCTGACACTGAAACTCAGTCTAGCTATACACTGCCAAAGAATACAGAGCACTGAGTTACTGAAAACAATTGTTTAACTTCACTTTGTTAGTTTTCACAATGATTGAGTCAGTGGATTATATTATGAAAGCACAACAGATTTCCTAGATTTTCTTGGGAAATTCTATATAAGGGCTTGAGACCTTAAAAAGTATTTATTCACTTCCTTAATGGGATAATATATAATAACTTAATCCATAAGTTTGTGACGGAAGACCAAGCACAAAAGTTTAGAGGAGTGGGGGCAAGGCTGCACACCAAGTGAAATGCAAAAAAAAAAAAAACAAAGCTCCTTATTTAATGTCTCAAGAAGCACAAATTGGGCACAAATTGATTAGTTGTGGGAATCTAGATACAGAAAGTTTAAAACATACAGTTTTCAAAGAACACATTGAAATAGAGATTAAGTAACTTAGCAATGGAGAATGTCCAGTAAACTAATACCAAGGCAGGAACAATTTTTTTCTCTCCTCATTGGCATGAGAATTACTGAATGTGAAATAGCAATCAAATTGTTTGTTTCATGAAGTATGAAACATATTTTCAATATTTGCTCTTTTGTCTCTGCAAATTCTGATGTCAACCATAATCCCAGAAATACTGAACTGCCATGTAACACCCAGCGTTCCTAGTATTTACCTCTGAATGGTCATACCAGCTACTTCTCAATGTTTATCTTGCAAAAGCTATCTTTGGGAAATTCAGATCACAAACATTAGAAATACAAGAAGATATTAGAGCTGAACCTCTCTCATGGCCTTATCTAATGAAACTTTGTAAAATAGAGTGAGGATTCCTGCATTATTGGAATTTTTCCAAAATGAGTGTGAAAATAACACCCTTGCTCAATATGCAGTAAGGCTGCATGAGTCTTCTTACTCAGGGCAAAGAATATGCAGCTATCATTTTAGTTTGAAAGTAAAGAGAATCTTTGAAAGTACTTTTCTAGCCTGAATTTTGCCATGTTTCAAGTTTATATTCCTATAGTAGCTTTCCATATCTCACTTTGTATCATGCTTTTATTTCAAATGGTCGGGATGCAGCATGCTCAAAAACCAGTCATTTTTTGTAGTTACTCCTCTTCTCTTTCCTTCTGTATTGCCATCTTTTTCCTCAGAACCCCAGATGATAAAACGGGAGATGTGAAAAGACTAGATGAAAAGCCTTTCTATGCTCCATTTAGTCAAGTGGGAGAGTGACGAAAAAAAGGACTGCGGGTTTTTGAGGGACTTTTTTTTTTCTACGTGAACAGCACTAAGTTGCCAGATCAGATCTGAGAAACAAAGAAATCCCATTTGAATAATTTGGTTAAATTATTTGGTTATGTGCTTGAAATGACCTGAAGAAATTAATGAGTTTAGAAATTCAAATATCATCCATTAGCTTTTGGATTTATTGTTAAATCTAATCAGAGATGTTCCTGATTTATGTAAACATACTTTCCTACAAATGTATAGTTATAGGAATCAGAAAACCCACAAGAATAAATCTGAATAAAAGGTTTCTTTACCTTTATTTTGCTTTATGTGATATGCAAATTTCAACTCAGTTTTAAGAATGGAACTGACACTTTCACAATAAAGAAATGTTCACACTGCCTATATATTCACATCTCAATACTACAATGCTTTGTATTGCTGTAATGCTTTACTTTGTAAGCATTAATAATCATCTCTCAGAGTGTTGCCAGAGGCAGATAATATAAATATAAATATCCCTACTGTTTAAAGGAGAAGTGGCATAGTCTTTTATCAAAACCTGTCTGATAAGGTAGCATTTGGTGTGAGGTGAAAGCGGAATTGAATTTTTTATGGCAGCAATAATTTTAAATATTTTTCAGAAACTCAAAGGTCTAGTGAAGTAATTCATTCGCACTTTAAGATGTGGCTGTTTCTTTCAAAAAACAGCCCAGAGAGTAAAAATTACCTCTTAGCTATCTGGAGGCACAACTTTTTGTTGCAGAATGAATTTTTTTTTTCCTAATATTTTAGACTTAATTTTTTCTATTAATTGAAAACTAATGTCCTCATTATAAATTGCTTTTTAATATGAACCAAATACATTCACAAAAAAATGCTGCAGTTGAATGAGATCAGCAATATTTGATGCTTAGTCCTGGCATATTTTTACTTTATAATTACCTATTTGTTTCACAAATAAACCAAGGTAATTCCAACTCAGTCTTTTTTTTTTCACTTGCACACATTTTTCAGTATTTGAAGACATACAGGGCCAGTTCTTTTTACCGTATGGAAATTAATACTTTTTCTAAATGAAAAGGTATATACTGCTCATGGCAAAGTTACCCATAATGAGATTTCTCATTGCTGAATTGCTAAACTCAGCCAACGTACTGCTGGCTTTCCAGGAAACGCTATTGTGTTTTAGGCAAGGAGAAAACTCATGAAATATCTTCTGTTATTCTACTAAATGAGGAGAAAAAAATTTCAAAGTGTCTTGATAAGAAAAACTATCCAAAGATGCAAGGTTACAGAGAAATTAGGACTTCTTCCTCCACAAATGTTGGTGGGATCAATACCCCAACTGAAATCCATCTATAGCAATGTATTCTGCATGAGCAATGAACATGAGAAGCTGGAAGCCATTGTGCTGCATGAGTACTGTGACATAGCTGTCATCCTGGAAACATGGTGGAATGACTCATAAAACCACAGGGTTGCAGTGGATGGCTATAAACACTTCAGAAGGGATAGGCAAAGAAAGAAAGATGGTAGAGTAGCTCAGTATGTTAGGAAGTGTTTTGGCTTTCTACATCTTAATGATGATGATGATAAGGTAAGATGATGATGATGGGTAAGAATCAGAGGGAAGGCCAGTGAGGCAGATACCACTGGGGAGAGTTAAAGGGTCAGGATGTAAAGTCAGAAAAACTGTTTTATAAGCTGCTGGAAGAAGGAAACAACCTCAAGTTCTATCAGGGAAGGTGTAAATTGGATAACCTCCAATGAGGTAGCTTATAGTTAAGTTCACATTCAGTTCAGTTCACACTTCAGTTCATGTAAGGCTCAAATAACTTCTTTATGTTGTATGGTGATAATACTGCTGATATTCCTAAATTATCAGAAGTCACTAAGGCTACAGACACTTTTTTATATATAAATAATATTCTAAATCCAATAATAATTGCATAGTTAAATATAGGTTAATATGGTTAGAGATACTTTTAAAAATATAATTTCAAATACTTAGCTGGCTAGACGTGATTCAGATTGCTCTCATATGTGCCAAATGCTATGTTAGATAATGAGAATATTGAATATTACTGGTGTTTTAGCTCATAAAAAAGATAAGCAATCAAATCCAGGAAAATATGAAAAAGAGACAATTTTAGTTTTGCTCTGGAACTTTGCAAGCTTTGCTTTGGTAGACCACAAAAGAAAGCAAAGAACGTGACTTGGTACTGAAGACTGTACCATACACTTTTCCATACAGTTTCGTCATGTGTACTTAGTTTGGTCAGTGATATCACGCAAATTCATGATGATTTTTGCTTCAGAAAAAGTGCACTTAGAATGTACCTCTCACAAGCAGCTGCTCCTTTTATGAACTAAGGCTGATTTTTCACTGCTCTGTGTTGTAAGGGTATCACTAGAAGCGGGGTGGATCTAGAGACTGTCCTGTGCTAAGTCATCAGTCTTCTTACAGATGCTTTCTTCAAGTGCTCCTTGCTGTCCTTCAAAGGGATGGGTATACTTACCTGACTTCTTGTGTTAATCAAAATTTGCTGACTAATTCTAAATTTAATTGCAAAGGTTTTTTATGTGCAATGTGGATGAACCTATAAACAGTACCTTAACTGACTCTATCACTTCCAATTGTGGCTTGATCTTACCTTGGACAAACAGCTAATTTTTAAAAGAAAACATTTCAATAATAAGCTGTCTGATTATATTCATAATCAGATTTGATTTTAAAGTATTAAGAAACATCTTTGTAGATAAATTCCTTCTGAACATCAGCAAATCTGATTAATTGAAACCACCATTTCCTCAAAGGTAGCATATTTTCAGGGAGCATTTACGGAATCATATTTGCATATCAAGACTTATTTCTATAATTATTTCTGAGCTATCTTTTCCACAATAAGAGTGCCCAGTTTTGAACAACAGCAGAAGTTCTACTAGAATTGCATATTGAATAGTGAAGGCAAGGTTTAGCATGTTGTGATGCACAATTTCTATGGATAGAAACAGGTAAACACCATTTACCTCATTGAATGGACAAACTGAGATCAAACACACTGGTCTTAATTAATCAAATCTGGAGATGGTAGCATTTGTGAGTCTGAAAAGTATTGCAAAAAATAATGAACCATGTTTTAGAAAATGAAATTTTATTTTGGCCTTATGTTGAACAGAAATTGGGAATACCCACTTGCATTAAGTTCATCAGGAAATCACCAATGGTAGTTTCCTCTTCCCTACCAGGAACAGCCTCTAGAATTAATTGAGTCAGCTGGCCTAGCGAGCAGATGTCCAATTATGTCATGCAGCATGGGTTGCAGTGTCTCTTCTTAAGCAAAACTTGTAAATATTCAAAATACAACATGGTGCTGATGTGAAGCTTACATATTTACATTTAACACCTGTTTAGGAATTCACTTTAAAAACTAGATATGAAAATGTGGCTATTAAACTGTATTATTTCTAGGGACAAATACAATTCTACAAACACTCAGCAAATGTTTTGAAATCTGGCAACTGCTCTACTCAGAGGGGGATCTCTCTTTACGTGAGAGTGTATCCCTAGGTGGTGAGTAAAGAGAGATGCTTGGCTTGCTATCATATCTCTAAACACATCAGATAACTATGCCCACCAGCCTACTTGGACACAGCAGTGGGTTTGACCATCTGCTCCCAAATATGACTGTAACTGATTTTTGGCACTAGAATTCATGAGGAAAAGCAAGGGGTACTAAGAAACACTGGGTTCAGACAGGTGCCTTGGAAATTTACCCTTGGTAACGTGTTGTTGTAAAAGTGATATGCATTCCTTTCCACAGCTCTGTGAAAGTGCACAATTTGTGTTGGCGTGGGACAGCAGAAGGTTGTCACTTCTGGTTAGTACTGCTTTCTGTAGAAACTACTGTTCCTATACTATGTACTTTAGACCCAAAGGTTACAGAGAAATTCTACTTAACACAAAATAAATACACCCACTGTATGATGCTGCATATCATGGAAAAGGCTGTTTAGGAGTCAAATTTTCATTTCTGCTAACTTCTGCAAAAGTGCTAAGTGGCTACAAGGCTCAGCTGTGATCCTTCCTCCATTCATTTAACTAATCAAGAGCCCTTTAGAAGAGATTTTGCAAAAAAATGGATAAAGCCCACTAGCTATGAAGCAGTCAAACAAAAGTGACATAATGGTCAACTGTGTCCGTGTTTTCTTTCCTTCAAGAACCACTCTGGAGAACTCTTTTGCTTTTCTGGCCTTCTAGTAGGCACTTTCCTGCCTGTGAGAATGGAGCAGAGTAGTATTCTTAAAGCTGATTTTATAAGCCATTCTCAAAACAAGAAAATCAGGGCTGAACACTATAAGGAAGCTCTTTGGGACAGAGGAAACTGAAATGAAAGTTAATTCATTTTCTGTTAGTCCAGATCCCTTTATTTTAAGGTGACCAGATTTTAATGTCAGAAGAGGCTGAGAGCAAATAAGCTTAAGAACAAACACTTTCAGAAAAGTTCAGAAATATATTGTGAGGGATTAAGCCAATCAGAAGACCAGATAACTAGATAGCTATCTAGGAAAAAAGTTAAAGTGTCAGAAGAAAGTGTTTCCAGCTCAGATGGGTTTGTTACCACCCTCTATACTAAAATGAGAAATATGGAAAGAAAAACCAATTACTAAATTTGTGCTTTCCCAGTCATATAAAAGGTGAGGAAATTAAGAAAATGAAGAAGATGGAATACACAAAATCAAAGCAAAAAGTCATGATAACCTACTCCAAGTATTTGTCTGTATCCCCAAATACTGTGACTGAACCACATGAAACACTGGATACCTAATGAGTGCAGGAAACTACATCTTTAACCTCTACACTCCATACCAATTTGTGTCTTTTTTATTTATTTAACAAACTTTTTGAGTTTGCATTCAAATATTCCTGTAAGGATCTCATGTAACTAAGTTTTTATATTTTTATTTAAATTTTTACTTAAATTCATGAATAAAAGTCTTCTTTCATACAAAGAATATTTTCAATCAGTTAAAATACACACATTTACAGGAGTTCAGGTGTGCAGCACGAGACAAATAAAAGTCTTGCTATTCAAATCCCATACCAAAGAAAATTCTCTTCAAGTTTCTTCATTTGACTCAAAATATAGAACAAATCCCTAGAAAAAATATAATGAAATAACAAAATCCAGACAAAATCCCATTCAAACAGGAACATCAGTAATGATTGCAAGGGCCTGGCAATCATTACCAGGTGAGGCTTGGAGCTGTCCCATCACTGTGTAATAAATAATGTTCCCTTTTAGGAAAATGCACCAATGAGAAAACAACACATCAATTTCAAATAGAAAATGGTTAAAGATTCAGAATATTGTACAGTCTGGTTTCATGCATTTCATTTAATGCATTTTGCTTCATTTCATCACTTTTTAAAAATAATATTTGTTTTTCACCTTTTTAAGCACTGTGCATTTTTATAGCAAGTCATTTCAAATTCATTTTATTAGGTAGCATTGGCAATATATTTGATACAGTGTTTCAAGGGATAAAAACCATTCCATTTTTGTTCCCTAAAGGAATTATATTAATTAAACTTCCTGGCTAAATTCCCCTGAAATAATGAGTGAGCCACTTGTTACCATGTTGAATCTCAAATGAAACAGAGAACAGATTTTGAAAAGGATGCATTCTGGTCTATCTAAGAATTTCAGTGCAGAGCCCTCCACCAGCACAGTGAGCTGCTCTGGAAATTGAAATTCTGCCTAGATCTTTCAGGGGACTGTGGTCTGTGGCCAGATCTCAGAATGCCCATATGCCGTACTTTCTCAAGAAGACCTTAGGACGCAATCCTAAACTTATTTCCTCCCTTTCATTTGCTGAGGCATTATGAGGGCAGCTATTAAAATCTCTTACAGAGGAGCAGACATGTGACATTCTTCCACAAATTTCCTCTTTTGGAATGGTGAATTCTTTTTAAATACTCATTTTCTCTCTTAGGCTGAAAAACAGGATCTGATTGCTCTTCTCAGTGTCATCATTGTACCCTGGGAGTTCTCTGCCATTGAGATATGGAAGTGAAACATTCCTTTTCTTTATGAGCTTGTGTGTAAAATCACCCACTGCATGGATATCTTTGATAGAATAAGCAGTATCCTCTGTATCATCTTACTCTGTAGTCTTTTCTGGAAGTCTTTTCTGAAAGTCTAAATTTTGTGTCCAGTATGCAATCACATCTCTGGTAAACTTGCCTACTGTTCAAGATAGGCATAGAGAAAGCAAAGATCCTGCCTGGTGTACTATGTTGGGGCCTCCAACATAAGAAAGATGTGGAGTGAGTCCAGAGAAGAAACACAAACATGTACAGAGGTATGGAACACCTCTCCTACAAATGCAGGCTGAAACACTTGGGATTGTTCAGCCTGAAGAAGAAAAGTCTCCAGGGAGATCTTAGAGCACCTTCCAATCCATTCTATGAGTATATGTCCTGTCATGCTTTCAGTTAAATATCTTGTGTTAAAAGCATGGTCTTCCTCTCCTTTGTCTTTGTAGAACTACTCAGGAGTGTTTTTTTTCTTGGATGAGGGACAGACAATATATTTTCACTTTTCCTCTATTTTTTAAAGTTATTTTCAACTGTGTAAGTAACATCTAAAACCTGAAAATTCATTATTCTGCATATTGTAGGAAAGTGTCCTTGCCAAAGGACAAGCCAAGTCAGAAGCCAAAGTCAGAAGACATTCCAGCACTGTGACTGTGAAGGACAGCATTCTAACCCTCCTACAGAGGATTTCTGCAACTATGCTATGTGCAAAGCAATAATGAATAAAACTCCAAGATTTCCAGGATTCTGAGAGGTTGTAAAAGACAATTATGATTTAATGATCAAAAATGCAAGACTATCAGGATTTAGAATCCTTACATGGGTTGTATTTTGACCATGACTGTAGAAAGTATTTTTCCTACAGTTCATCTCACAGAAATGTGTTTTATAAGTATCTCTTATCAAATAAGAATGAAAACCAGCTAAGCTCTAAGAGTATTACCCTTCTGATGCTATTAATTTTGTGTATGACAAAAAATTAATGTATTGAAGTTTTCTAGGTGGAGAACCAGTGGGGCTTCTAATACAATAAAATTGTGGGGGGAAAAATTCTTCTATTCTTTCACAACTTCTGTTGTCTCCCTTCACACTATTTTTCTCCACTTGAGAAGAATCCTCTGTGAGATAAACTTCGGCTAGCAAAGTAAAGAAAGTCTACTTTGATAGTCCTTTAGATTACATGGGTAATATGTGACTGAAATTGTTCTTAATAATTCCTAAGAGTAAATTTACACCATATTTCATTCTTAACTTATTTAATTTCTTCTTTTCTGGTCTATCTGTCAGTTACAGTCTTTTGTAACTCTCACAGAATCATAAAAGAACATAATCAGAATTCCCGTGCCAGAAAACAAAGTATTTTGCATGATGTTCAGGGAAAGAGAATAAAGTGTATAAAAGGAAACAGATATACACAGAAAGCATTCAGTGGAGTACCAGTTTAGCCATTCAAGTAAGCTAGAAGAAATGAAATTCATGTGATCCAAAGCTAATATATCTATACCAATTGTGATCCTGAGAACTCACTTTTTCATCACATTTGGTTCTTAAAGTAACAAATTAACTGTATGTAAGTGGGTTATATTTCCAAGAAACCTTTAGATCAAATTAATTGATTCTTGCAGACAATCCAGTTCTCCTGGTAAAAATTGCCAAGATAGCAGCAGTACTGGCAGACTAGGATATGCTATTTGTCCCACACTGGGATAGGAAAGTCCTAGTATGACTCTACTCTACCCTCTGGTACAAAGGTATTATCACAGTATCTCAGCATTTAGGCCAGCTTACTCTACAAAAAAGAGCTATAACAGGCAGCACTTGAATAAGGCAAGTATCAGTATGAATTAAACCAACCTGAGAGTCTTCTCAGATGTAGTATTGAGCAGACACCCAGGACATTTCATTGCACTGTGCATAAGCCATATTTCTTTGTCTCAGCCTCCCTCTACCTCAGTGCAATGTTTTACTCACTGGACAGAAAGGATTTCCTTGCCAAAAGTGCATTGTTTTAACAGTCAGGTCATAAAGGAAAATCTGTCCCAGAGTCTTATGACATGTCTGTTTGGCATATACTTTTGACAGTGAACTAACAGTATGATAATCAAAGACAAGAATAAAATGGTTGTCTTATTCTAGAGGTATTTATATTTTATTTCTTATATTAATGCTTAAATTTAGATTTTCCTTAGCACTGCCGAAATTTTACCTGATGCTGAGTAGGTAGTCAGTATCAATAATTTTGTCTAAATATACTAATAACCTAGGGAATCGAAGCATAAGGGAGACATGAATATAGCAAAATAGTATCTCTTGGTTTTGCTCTTTTGGCAAATGGAGAAACTTGTATGCATTTAATCTAAATCCAAATAGAGTCATCTAATAAAAATTTAATCACATTTCCTTCCATAACAAATGATTGATTGTATAGAGTATTAAGTATTCATTTTTCACCTTTCTCCAGTTTCAAGCTTCTAACACTAAGCAGCTTTATAGTTGAGGATTTT
The DNA here is from genome assembly GCA_035584735.1 of Pseudotriccus pelzelni. Lineage (NCBI taxonomy): Eukaryota > Metazoa > Chordata > Aves > Passeriformes > Tyrannidae > Pseudotriccus > Pseudotriccus pelzelni. The sequence continues at coordinate 41,136,930 of JAWMRA010000090.1, read as the reverse complement.
TTGTGAGGCTTTGAAAACACAAAGGTGAAAAACTCTTACTTGGATAAAACAGCTCCTTGAGGAAAACAATTCTGATTAAATTTTGTACTGGCATACTAAAAAATAGAGAGTTCCCTGAGTATGTTTTCTGAGGTGTCAGGATAGTGCAATATACACACTGAAACACAACTATCTGCCAGATTTGAGAAGAGTGGGCCAATGATGCCCAGATGGTCTTTTGCATTTCCTGTTTCTCCACTACATGAGATCTGTTTGTAAAAGAGAGAAGAGCTACGCATATGCAATCAATATTCTTACACAAGGGAAGAGGCATAATAACTGTTCTTGCTCAGGATAGGGCATTTTGTAAAAAAGTCATGGGAGAATACTCCCAATACTGAACTTTCATATTTGCCTCCAAACCCATACTTAACACAACTAACAGCATGCTTGCATTTAAACCACATTAAATGGATTCTATCTATTACTGTTCTTATATGGTATTGCAAGTATTTTGCTATAATGTTGTGAATGAAGGCAGATCACATATTATTAGATATAAATCAATTAAAAATGCTATAGTTATAAATATGCACGTGCCATATTTAGGTACTGTTTTTGTAGTAGTTGCTTGGACTGTTGCTCTGGTGCAAACAGGCTGAGCACAGAGGTTGTATTGCAACACTGCTGCCAAAAGCCCTATGCCCTGCTCTTGACCTGTGTACACTGTCAGATTTTAACTTTAAAAGTAAGATCTTCTCAACTGATGTTTTTTTTACTTACTAGTTTCATACTTCACTCTACTGGTTTTACTATAAACAAAAGTGTATGTTTACAATTAGAAGTGAATCCATGAAAACAAAGTGAAAAATTCACATGGCTTTTTCTCCTTGCTTTTAAACAATATATATCACTAATGTGATATAAGAAAGTATTATCCCCTCTTTAGTAGAGTGGAAAATAGAATAACCACGCAACAGCAGTTTCTTTCACATCCTCACTCCTTTGTTTGCAACGTTATTCCCCTTCTCAAATCCTCTATCCCCACAGTGCTACTACTGTAAGTGTGGGATCAGTCATGGCCAGCAGCAGGTCCATCTTGAAGCCAGCTGGTATTGACTTTACTGAACATGCGTAAAGCTTCTAGCAGCTTCTCACAGAATTCACCATTACCAAAATCTTACCATGCCAGTGCAATACAGAATGTTTCAGGTATAAAGTACACGTGCAAGATTTTGCATATGTCAATTTTGACAGTTTTCTATATCTTTCAGTTGGGTTGCTTATGTTTAAATAAAATTGGAAAATAAGGTTTTTTAAGCAGCAAGCACTGACATTGCAGTGGTTGCAGTGCTCACATTACTTATACAGCATATAGCTCTGCACAAACACAGGACTTCTTATCTTTCCCTGATGTTCTCTTTTTCAGAATCGATGAAAAGGTTACTTGGACTATGCTTAATCTGTTACAACAAGTTATCTTTGAACTGTAGTGGAGACTAAAATTTCTCCCTTCCAGTCTTCTTCCCATCTATTAGTTTGTATTTTGGGTTGGGTAGTGGAGAGACTCCCTTCAGCAGGAAAATTTGAAAGGAATAGTTTCCATTAGAATACTGCCTCTTTACATTTTAGTACATACTGACTGTCTGGTGCATAAATTCATTTAGATCAGGATAGCAATCTGCCCCAGCAGTTTTCATCCCTCATATGCTACGGTACTGCCAATCCACCACATACTTTCGTTCCTCCTCTCCTCTTATGATGTGTTGCTAGAAAAGGGTTATTGAAAAAAAGTCAGATCTTGTGATAGCCTCCAAACGCATTAATCCATAGTCTGTGTTTTGGGTAGTTCATTTCACCATCACCCTGAAAACAACACCTGGAACAACCCAGGACTAGGGTTTCTACAGCACAAGACCTGGAGACCAATGGAGCAGAGATGTTGCATCCATTTAACAACATGTTGATACTCCATGTTTTCACAGATTAAAAACAGGAAGTGTGAATTTCTTGTAGCAGAATCAGGAAAGAATAAACCATGAAAATACAAATTTGGAATTTTTACTGCTAAAAGACAGTATTACATGAGCTTTTATATATGTGCTGACTATTAGAGGGTTGTTAAAAAAAATGTCCCAATGACATATTATCCACAAAAAAAGTAAAGAAGTTAATCACTGCTCACTAAATAGATGAAGTGGATTTTCTAAAGGTTGGAGTGCACTTTTTTGTACTTTAGGTAGTGTTTTTTTCCACAGCACCACAGAAAAATCAACCTATTAGCAAGAAAATAAGAAAGAATTATAATGATTTGTTTAAAAACATAAACGTGCCTCAGCTAGACCTGTGAGTTATTAAGCCATTTAGGCTATTAAATCTTATGCAGACACTATGTGAATGCATTTTGCTAAGTATGGTTATATTGTGGGGATTACCTAGTTCAGAAAAATACTGTGTAGCCCTAAGCTTCATAAAAGCTTCTGGAGAGTCTGTAGATTCTGTCTCACTACCACTAATAATATTAATAATAATAACAACCAAGTTTAAAGTTCTACTGCCTTGCTTGGAACAAAGGTTCTTCTTTTATTAGTTCAGTGATATATCTGAAATATGACCCTCTGCCTCTAAATAACAATATGCACAGAATAGGTGCATCTACGATGACAGAGACCTTTAAACCACTGAGACACAGTGATTTGTGTATTATGTTTCCTCTCTCTTTTTTTTTCCTTTCTACAGTGGATTATTTTAGGTGTGAATAATATTTCACAATTCTGAAAAGTTTATTTTTTAAATCAGATTAAAATTCCCCTTTTTGCTATTATACACTTTGAAAATTAAAATTAAAAATATAATTGAAAATTGATAGAAACAAATTATTTCTGATATTTATTTGTAGATTTTTACCCACACAGTGTAAACTGCTACAAAGAAATTGTATGTCTCTATATGTTAGTATGTAAATAAACTAAACTAAAGATTGCTGCTATCATAGTGGCAAGTCTGATCATACTGCTGATTTTCTGCAAAGTTGAAATGTAGTAGGCTTCTAAAACTTCTAACTAGATTTAATAATTTTCATTTCAGCTTCTGCAAGCTGCCTCTAATTCTTATAATTACAAAATACTGTAGTATGAAAAGGTCTAAGTTTAAGTTGGCTGATTATTGTGCTGGAAGGCAACACCACACAGCATTTTGAAAAATATTCTCAACAACCTTCTTTTATTTTAATGTTGCTATTTCAATGTAGACAGTTTGGGGTGAACTTGAATTAATAGAAACATTTGTTCCAATTTCTGTGGGAGCAAAATTCTGCAAGTTAAACTCAAAATTTTGAATATCAGGAGATATGCATCAAAATGTCAGAAAGCTAACTTAAAAATACTATTCATGAGACTTTTTGAAATGTATCTTTTTAATTTCTTTTCTCTTGCATTCTGATGTTAGCACACATATTTAATAAATGCCATTATTACTTTTTTGCTGTTATTGTATTCTAATACCCAGAGACATATATACGGGGGAAAAAAAAGAAAAATATAAAAAGCCTTGGTTCCTCTATGATTCTAGTACCTGGGGCTTTCAGAAAAGGAGCTAGTTTCTGAAGCACCTATAATATAAATCCCCAGCTGTATTGGTCCTGTTTATGACAGAGTTTATTTTCCATTTTTTCCAAAGCATCTCTTATGTATTAGAATTTTTAGGATTTCTCTGTCTTTTTCTCTGTCCCCACAGGTGGTGATTCAGGGTGCCCAATAGTTTGGGAGGGAACATGACTGAGAAGATGATCCAAAGTAACAAAAAAAAAAATCCAAACTATATAATGTCATGGTCAGCAATAAAAGGGAAAAGAAAGGATTTTAGCAGGGCTAGACACCTTTTGCTCAGAAAATAACTAAGCATGGGAGTTGGGAGTGAGTGCCTTTGCATCTCTTTTTTTGTGTTTTTCTTTTTTTCCCCCTATTCTTTCACTTATCCTTCACTTATTAGAGAAATAAAATTATCAATAATATTATTAATAATATTTGATCATCATCATCATCATCTTGATCCCCAAGGTTTTTTGCTTTTATTTCTCCCTTCATCTGTCCCTGTCCCACTGGAGATAGAGGATGTGGAGCCTGACTAAATGTCTGTGTGCTGCTCAGCTGCCCACTGGGTTTCAACCACGACAGCTTAACCTACATAGGCACATCCTCCCTCTCCTTTCTCAGTGCACCATTTCTGCTATTCTTCAGCTAATTTTATGTTCCACCAAAAATATTGTTCTAGTGAAGGAGTGAACTGTAGCTAGTAATGGTACTCATTCATCTGTATAGAAGATGCTAGAGAGTCTCTACACACCATAAAATAAACCCACATAAATATAAGCACAGAGACATTCTTTTCATTGCATACTAAAATGCCCAAATCAGGAAAATAGAATTTGACTTATTGTTAGTCACTCTCACAACAAAATTTTTGCTGGAGCCCATTTGCTGCCTTTGTTTTTTCACCAGCTGGAAAAGGGCAGGGCAAAGCTTTCCAAGCCCTAATTAATGATTGTCTACAGACTTCAGTGTGGTCACTTAATTCCTACTTAATGGACAAAACAAATTTAGACAAGGATGGAAAAAACTTTGGTGATAACAGATTAATAACATACATAAAACATAGACATTTTTTTCTGTTAGAAAAAAAGTACAGAATCAAAGAACTATTACTGTTATTATTTTGCTAAAATACACAAATGTATTTAATTCCTGTACATGCTAAAGTGTGCTGTATCTGAAGCCTATATACTAAAAATTACCCTGCTTCACTTCTTATTTAACTGTTTCTCATAGAAATTAATGAAGTAAGATAAAAAAGCACATAATCTTGAACTTAATGAACTCTGAAATAGTCTTCTGCTACCTTTTGGTTACTTCCTAGCCAGGTATTTACATTTCAGGCTGTCTTTTAATAGAACCCATGCACAGAGAATTTAAACAGATATGTCCCCATTATCGTGAATTGAAATTAACTCTAAAAATAGCCTGCACTTCTGGTAAGAGACTGCCAAGTTTTTGTTATCCCCCCATTCCATTTCATTGACAAGAGCCATGAAATATGCCACTGAAAGATGCAATCTGGCTTTGTTAACAGATTCCCTAATGAAAGATAAATATTATTGACAGCTTTTTCTTAGACAGATAAAGACATAAGACTAATGCAAACTTTGTTCTTTACAAATCCGACCCAACACTTTTACTATTTCAGGTCTTTTAAATGACACTTTAATTTACCAAGATTTACCATTCTTGCTGGACCCAAGGCTTAATTAGCAAGTCTCCTGGGACTAGTCTTTTAATGTGAATTCCTGTAAATAGGAAGGCATATGAAGAAAAAAGCTTTTATGTGGTTGAAAGGTTGTGAAGTTCTAGTGCATCTTAGCTTAAGTGTTAAAGAGATAGGTGTAAAAAACCAAGTTGGAAGTTCAAATCAAAGACAAATGGTTTGTGTTCAACATAAGTGCTCTGCGTGTGCCTGCGCAGGCTTTAATAAATGAAATTAGTAGCCTTCAGATTTAATACATTAGTGTTAAATTAGTATTAGTGTTTAACACAATGTTAGACTAAGGATTCCTTGAAGAGCTGCCCTTAGAAGTCTGGAAGATGTATTATTAAATACATCCTTCTTTGTATGTATTAGTCTGTCATGGTTCATCTGCATTATTCTGTGGAGGAAATATTCAAGTTCAAACACACCAATTTAGCACAGAATGCCTAGGGCACCCAGGAAACACTGAAATCTGAATCTAGCCATTAGCAATATAAACATACAGGAACCTGCTCTCCAAAAGCAGCCCCATCTAGAATGTTTATTTGCTCATTTTTAATTTTACTGTATTGGAATTCTTTATAGGGAATACTGTTTCCCAGTATTCCCTATAATTTATAAAGGCTGCAGCTTGCATATGGCTGGTCACATTTTTTACTTCCTTTTCTTTTGAGAAAAAAATTGCTTTTGAAAGATTTTGTTTTTCTTCCTATGATGTGATTCTGCCTGAGTTCTATAATTTCAGAAAAGTGTATTTAAAACAAAATTGCAAAAAATAACAGAAATTGCCTTAAATTTGAAGACAGACATTTGTTTTACCTTAAATTGAGCAGTTTTGAATTTGTTGATTTGTTGATTTTTTAGTTATATAAACAACATGACTGTAATAAGGTACTCATAATTTAACACAGTCCTTTTTTTTTTTCCTTGCAGTACTCATTATAATAAAGATTGATAAAACCAGTGGGTTTCATTGCTGTTCAAGTGAGATGAGAAAATTTATGATAAAATTACTTTTAATAAATAAAAATGAAAAGAAGAAATAGATCCACTTTTGAAAATTTTCCTTTAAACAAGACCTATCTATTTGCTTATAATAGGACTTGTGAGAGTGTATACAATAGATAAAAGTAAGTATTAAATAATGTGGCTTTGGTTTTTTTGACTTTCAAGTTGTGCTATTTATTGGCAGATTTAGCTGGACTTCAGCCTTATTTAGATGGCAGAAAGAGATGGAAGTCTTACTTGCATTGCATAGCTGTACTGCACTGAGTGTCAGTCTACTGTGGTTGTGTAATGTTAATTATAATTTGGCTTCCCCCCCGCCCCCCGTGGTGAGGTAACTACAGTAGAATTTCTACTTTCGAAACTAAGGATAGTTATGAATTGCTGCCAGACATTGCTTCTGTTGTTGTGGGATATTCAGTGAGAAAGAAAGAAAAAAGAAAAGATAAGAAAGACAAAAGAGAAAAGCTGCTTTTTTTTTAGTAATCTTTCTAGTTGCTCTTTCCTATCTTGGACATAAGAGAATGTGATCATATACAAAGAAGAATTACCATAAAAGTAACAATATTTGTTATTTGTTCCTAAAAATTGTGTTTCTTTCCTAAAAATTCTCAAATAATAAATTTATTTTCACTAATAATGCAATCACATATTTTCAGTTAAAGATGGTCTTTGCCAGAAGTCTCATACAGTTGTCTCTTATTTTTTCAATTCTCAATTCAATTCAATTTATGCTATTGGGTCAGACCTTTCATGCAAACAATTCAAAAATAGAAACTTGAATGCTGATATGCAGAGACTCATTGACCTGACTTGAGAGAAATTATATTTGAAAACATTAATTTGTAAATTGAACAAAAAATTGCAGAATTGTAAATCCCAGAACTATTTCTAATTCGCTATTTGAATCTGTCTAGATTTATGTGCCCAGTATGGTCATGAGGAATAAATTATTTTTGTTTGTTTATGAATTTGCACACTTGAAGGCATGGTCAACTACATCCCACATAGATCATTATTTGGAACATTATCGTAATTGCTACTTACAAATATTAAAAAATCAAATATATAAGCTTCTACTAATTGTCATAAACTGCTTCTTAGTCAGCTACTATGCAAGAAAGTGCAATTTATTTTCTATATGAAACACAGTCTGTAATATATTATATAACAATATCAGAAAGATTCCACATTTAATTTTAAAAATTTCAGGTTCATAGTTTGATACACAATATGTGAAACGGTATACACACAGAAAATGGGGAACATTTTTCTAGTGTACAAATACACTACTGGAAATTGTGAAAGATAGATGCAAATGCATATATGTGTAAAAATACCCGATACAAACATCCAACCTATCACATATTAGCTCAAAGTTTTAAATGCTTCCCAACTCCTTAAACAGTTTAGTGGGTTTCAACAATCTATCCTAACTGATACTGCAGTATATTGCCATAGTTATCTAAAAAAAAAAAAAGAAAAAAAGAGAAAAATCTAGAAAAAACATTGGCAATCCTTTGAAGTGATTACAAATTCTGGGCTAAAGCAGAAAGTTCTTTCTGGTATCTCTCACTTAGCCCTAGCTACCTGAAGCACTTTTATGCTTTTATGCTTTTGTAATATTTTTTTCCAGGTATTTCGGCTGAAGCAACATCGATCCAAAATTGCTTCACTGAGAATTACAAAGCATTCTGGGATCTTTATCAACTAAGCATTTTATAAATTATGAGTAGTGGAGCCTACAATGTAGCACCAAAGCATTTCCAAAGACAAAACACAGACAGCTAATTTCAGAGGAGCTATGCAACTAGGAAAATATCTGTGTATGGATGTGAACACACTCTCACAAAGTAAGACTACTGGCTTTATTTTGTGTGTGATGTGATAACTGCTACTGTTATAAGTTACTAAATGGCCGAATAAATTTAAAGAGCCAATTTATAAATTAAAAAAAGGTAAAATTTATTAACAA
>JAWMRA010000090.1:41107358-41123621 GCA_035584735.1 Pseudotriccus pelzelni | reverse complement strand
TCAGTTATCTGATCCCTTCCCCCCACACTCACAAAGGCAAGGGGAAAGGTAAAATTCCAAGAACCAAAACCATGACATCTGCCCAGACAATTTCTCTAGAGAAATTTGCTGTCTCTCAGAACCCCACATTAGTGATGTCACGGGCATGATGTGAGGCCCAGAGAACCCTACCTGTTTATCACCTGTTCTTACACACACAGACTGTTCCTAATCATACCTGTGACAGTCAATTTAGAAATATCAAAAATGTATGATCCCTTGGAGCAAAGTTAAAAAGGCCAGAAACACAGGTAGTGTTCTCCTTTGTTCCCCCAATCAGACCAAGAAGTTCAAGCAGGAAGAGAAAAATTGAGCACAAGGATGCCCTGCTGAGTGACTGGTACTATACTCAAAGTTTTGTCTTCTGTGATCATGGATTTACCTTTGAGAAGATGGGCCTGTTGGGAGCTGATGGGATTCACTCGACCAAGTAGAAGTAGAGAGTCTTCACTGACAAGCTTGCTAGACTTACCAGGAGAACTTTAAACTGGATTTAGTGAGGGAACAGGATCCAGGAGCTCAGGACCCACTGATGTCTTAGAAACTAACAAAGAAATACCTGTAAAATGACTTAAAGAAATAGGGCTTGTTCCTCTAGAAAGGTGACATGGTTAATAAGACAACTGAAGTGATTCTTTACCAATGCTCATATCATGGGTAATAAGAAGGCGGAGTTGGAAATGATTTTGACTCTAGAAAGCTATGATCAAAACTCTATCCCTGAAACCTGTTGGGCTGAATCACATGACTGAAGTCCTAGGAAGAATATAGAGATGCTGAATGGACTTATATAGGATGAGATGAAGAAAGGTAAGGCACAATCAGAGCTGAACATGGCAGGGGATGTGAAATAAAATCAGAAGGGTTTCAAGAGGTTTGTTTACCAGAAAAGGAAGATTAATGAAAATGTACACACACCAAATCATCCCTAACAAATAAGGGGAAGTAGGGAGAACCATCATTGGTTAGGTCGAGATTCTCATACCGGTTTTTTGCCTCAGTTATTGTCACTAGTAATCACCCTTCCCACATCTCTCAAGCCTCTGAACCTCAAGGCAAAGACTGGCAGAGTGAAATTCCTGTCACTGTAAGCAGATCAGTTTCAAGACCACCCAAGGAATCTGAGTCCATGGGATCCAACAGGATGCATCCCAGGGTCCTGGTGGACCTCTCAGATGTAGTTGCTAAGCCAAGGTACATCATATTTCAGAAGTCCAGTCTGTTGGGTGAAGTGGCCAGTGAGTGATGAAAAGGGCACTCTTTTGAAAAAGAATAAAAAGGAAGAGCCTAGAAATTACTGACTAGTCAGCCTCATCTCCATGCCTGGCAAGATCATGAAGCAAGACTTCTGGAAAGCATGTTGAAACATGGAAGATATGAAGATTACTACAGACAGCCAATAGCTTCACAAACAGCAAATTATGCCTGACTAATCTAGTGGTTTTCTTTGATGGACTGACTGTGTCAGTGAACAAGGCAAGGGCAACTAATGTCATAGAATAGCTTGGGTTGAAGTCATGAAGCCTTCCACTAAACCAAGTTGCTCAAAGCACTGTCCAACCTGGCCTTGAACACTTTCAGGGATAGGGCATCCACAGTTTCTCTGGGCAAGCGGTACCCCACCACCCTCATAGTAAAGAATATCTTCCTAGTATTTAATTTAATTAGGTCACTCCCAACACCTTCTCTTTTCCAGGCTGAACAGTCTCAATTCTCTTAGCCTTTCCACATAGGAGTTGCTCCATCCCTCTAATTTTCTTCATGATCCTCGTCTGGACTTGCTCCAACAGGTCAATGTCCTTCCTGTAACGGGGACCCCAGAGCTGGATGAAATGCTGCAGTCAGGGTGTCATGTTGTCTACCTGGACTTCTGTAAAGTTTTTCATTCAGCCCCCTCTAACTTGCTTGCCATTAATTTGGAGACATATGCATTTGATGGATGGACTATTAGATGGATAAGGAACTGGCTGGATTGTTGCATCCAGAGCTGCAGTCAACAGCAGCATGTTTATGGGTTTTATGAGTTAAGGATTATGAGAAAACATTGTAGAATCAGAGCTGAAGAGTGGACATTAACTACAGGGGAGACTGTGTTGAGACTCCCAGTAAGCAGAGCTTCCTCTGAGTCTGTTCCTGCTGAGGGATCATCAGAATATATTTTCCTCAAAACTCATAATTTTCCAAGACTGAACCAAGCTCAGAAGCATGTGAACATTTTGGATTTTGGAGTTGTGTCAGCATCCTAAAACATTCTCAATTCAGATAAGGCACACAGAAATTTTGTTAGCAAGTATCTTTTATTCTGAAATACAAGTGGAAAATACAGATTTTCAGAAGCTGGAGGAGATCAGCAAACAGAGGAAGCAGAAAAATAATTTATGATTCCTTCATATCTCCCTGCCACATATCAGGTTTCTATTTCAAACCTCAGAGGTGGCAAAAATTCTCAAAGAAATTTTTGAGTTTTTAAACAAATTACTTTGAAAAATTCAAATTTTTTTCTTAGACTTGCTTTAGGAAGACGTGTAGTCCTTTTCGTTTATTTGTTTAATTGTTTTAAAGTAGTTTGTTTTTAATTTGACTTGAGGCAGAAGATAGCAAACAAAGATTCAGGATAGTTAATATGTTAGACTTAACAGAACAATGAAGACTAAGATCTTAAAATGAGGTATTGTCAGTTATGTTTAACTAATTCAAGTTTGTTTAATCTATTAAATTAATCTGTCCTCTTAAAATTGGCACAGTTTAGGCAATAGACTCAAGCTATATATCTCGACACTTTCTGGAATTTCCCATGTACTTTGCGGGCTCTAAAGAAAAAGTAGTTCATTAAAATGAATCAAAAGAGCAAGAGAGATTTGACTTCTCACACAATAATATTCTACAGGTTGTGCAACCTTTTCTGAGCTAAGAAAATATAACAGTGGGCAAAGATTATGTTTCATTTTAACTGTCTTAATGAATGGAATGTGCTTTGCAAAAAGCCACAAAACTAGCAGATCATATTCCTAGGAATGTCACCTTTATAACTGCACATGAAGACCACAGATTAGGCAAAACCTTGATACTTCCTCCTCCTCTAGAAAAAAATCTTTTGATTTGTATTGCTGACAATTAGCCCTACCACGCTATCCACAATATTTTTAGTTACATGGTCTGTGTTTTCTCTCAACATTCATATTTCCCAGTATTTTCTACATAGAATAGAAAATGTGTGGAAATTTCAGTGTCTTTAGAAAATTCATTTTCTCAGGACAAAATTTAACTTTGTTGCTTTTTTGTACAAATTACATATCTATCACTTATATCTGTTTTCTGTCCTGAATCATATTCACAACTCATTCCAAACTAATACTGATTTTTAACGTCTCTTCATTTGTGCGCAAAAATAATTTAAGATTTTAAACAGAGTTAATCTTGAAACAAAGTCTTCAGTTTCTTTTACTTCTTCCAGTCTTTAGTTCAAATCTTTTCGTTACTTCCAATAATTTCGAACATCTACTATTTCAGTCTATGGTCACGGTAATTCTATATTAGTCTTATCTGTGATATGAGTGAAATACTTTGTGAATTCCGGTAAGTTTAAACAGAGAATCCTGGCAAAACCCCCATTTCCCACACAAAAACTATTTCAAAATTTTATTTCCAAAACGATAGACAAAGTTGACAAAGTCAGATTGCTTTGAAGAATTCAGATGATTTGGCTTTATTAGAGGGAATGAAGTAGGGTTTTTTTGTTTTGTTTTGCCCTTTTTTTTTTTTTTAATCAAATGTCTACTACCTACGGGTATCTAACTTCAGAAAACCAAGAAGAAACCACAGAAGAAATCACAACAAAGACAATGTGGACAAAATGACTGGAGAAGTGATTTTCAGAGACAACAGATACACTAATCTTTGCAAGCAAAAGCATTGAATGGGTATGCTTAACAAATTAAAGTAAAATGTGTGTACCGGCTCTATGATGAAACTAATGTTTGTTTAAGTGAGCCTGATATCACGGTTTTTTCATTAGTAAAGTTGTTGAAACAATAAAATTGCTTTCATTACAGCATTATCACATTTGTATTTTTTTCACAAAAATCTGATGGATCTTCCAATGCAAGATCATTTGCCTATGCCTTCTCTGCTGCCTTGTAATTACATTATCAGGATAGTGTAATTAGTGATTCTCTTGTTAGTGAAGATCAAATATTTAAAATCAGCTGTTGGTCTGATGGCTAACCTTCTCTTGACAGCTTTTATGGTACAAATGGCTTCTGTAGGAAAGAACATGATGTATCAAGTAGAGAGAAAACATATTTCTCTTCTTCTAGCCTAATGAAACACTTCTGATAGGAGTTGAATTCCATATGTATTATTGTTTTTCTTAAGTCACAGATGTCAGAAAATACTCCATTCATACTGGCTAGCAAGGTGTCTATGATGATAAAGTAACTTGGAAGACTCCTTTTCTCTCTAAGAGGCAAGAGTGGCTCTGTGAGGCATAGAGCAAAAAAATGGTGAGCCTTTTCTTTTTCTGTACTCATTTTTACCTCTGATATGTCCTGTCAAAAGCACTGGTAGACATGGCTTCCCTGATTTTGCTAACAGAGAGCAGCAAAAGAGAAAATGCAATTAAAAACACAGTCCCAGACATTATAAAAGTAGATGTCATGGTGGTTCAGTACTCCAGCTTTTCTCCACTAGTAATTTGTCTTGACATTTATACTAGGTCACACATGCAGTGAGTTTAGTTATTAATTTAACCTTCAGTGAACATTTGTCTATATCACCAAATCAGAATGCATTTTTGCATGACTGATAATCTGTGCTCAACGGGAGTCCTATGACCAGAAAAAACAAGGCTTTGCAGGTCAGAAATGGAATACTGTTGTAGAGCTGAGCAAGGAAGCTTGTCTTGCACACATGGTATTGTGCCTACCATTTCTGTTCTGTAATTATTTGAGGATCAAAGGCAGACTACAGTACTGCCACCCCTCAGGCTTCTCTGATCAGGAAATCGTTGGATACCTATGTCTGTTAATTTATATTTTCTATAATTACATCTCTGCTAATGGCTTTCATTATGAGTGTTTCTCTACCTGAAGAGATTCTTTGGAGTCTGGAAGTAGCAGTAGTATCTGTTTCCTGAGACACCCATAAAGTCTTCAGAAAAAGTATTCACAATTGGTTCTTTATTAGCACTGTCATCGGTGAAGTGACATAAATAAGATTCAGTCAGTTTTGACCTTTGAATCAGACTTTCCGTTCAAAAGAAGAGAAACATGGACATTCAATTGTGGGCAGATGATGAAATAAAAATAGACCCAGAAACCATTTTTTTTAAAAGTGATTAATATTAGTGAATGTCAAGTATCCTAATTTGAGTGGTAATCTTAGGTTTGTTATTTATTATACTTTATTGGTATTTTTCTTTTTCAGGCATATTACCAATAATAAGATTTCATTTCATAATATTTTTAGTGTATCTTTGCATGCAAACCTTGTATCTTTTGCATTGAATAGTGGCAAGTCATACTCAGAATCCAGTGGAAAGTTGTTACATGAAACTATCTAGTTTAAAAAATTTTTGAGGGAAAAAAACTATTTCCCAGTCTATATTGCCTATGTTGTACATGTGAAAAAATATAAAACACAGCAAATTTTATATTGCATTTATTATAAATGCTTTTTAACAGCTTTCACTAGCTACCTAATTTAGAAAAGTACTTCCCATGTTTTTGGCCATAGCTTTTCTGTGTCTTAAAACTGCCAACATTGTTCTATTGGCACCAGTAATATGGTCAGTTCTTCCATGAGGACTCTGATACCATTTCATTCCATATCAAATTTGGACAAAATAATTTTGAAACTAGCTCTTCTCCTCATTGCAGGCTCAGAATATGTCAACATAGGAAACTGTTAAACTGTTAATGTGATATGATGGAAAAGGGAACGTTTCATCAAGATAGATTTTTATTTCTGTTGCTTCTGTTATGTGACAAAACCACAAGTTGATATGCAATCTACAGTGATTTACAAAGCATCTTATAATACTTTAGAATTGTATAAATGGTGCTGGGGTGTTTCACAATGATTTACTGCAATTTGTCACATTTTGAAAGTCTTCCAAAGTAGACTGGTGACATATACTAAAGAGCTTTCAATGAAATCTGAAATGGTTCATTTGTTATGTCAACTGGAAGGCATTAAGTGATATCTGAAAATCATTTTAAGATTTATTGATGTGATTTAAAATATCCCTTAATGGTAATTTGGCACACTGCACAGGCAACACTGTCATTAAGCAAGATAAGAAAATTGTTGCATCACATTTTAAAATTATTCATATAATTTTGTAGTTGCAACAACACTCTAGTGAAATCTATCACTTTAACCATACAATTGCAGTGGAGCAAAGGAATGCTGTCAACATCAATATTGGTGAGCAACAAACTGAAAGGGATGGATATTACATATGTATACTTTAATAATGCTGAAAAGGTACAGTTCAAAGCAAATTATATTTCAGAAATTGCACCTAATTGTAACTTTCCAAAATCACTTATAAAAAAAAAAGTTCAACTACCCTTAAAGCCAAGTATCTTGCCTTTAAACAGTGGTGATGTTACTGATCCGTTAGTAATTTATACAATGTCTTGTTGCACAGTAAAAATTAGTAGCTCTCATCAATATGCTATCTTAAAGCTAAAAAATTTGCAAAAATTGCTTATTCTCTTTTGCACAGAACATACAGTTGGCACTCAATTCAGAGGTATTTTTTCCAGCTAATAAGGATGCTTCTTCACCCTCTACCATTTTTATGAGCACTTTTGAGTTATAGACTTTCATTGTATCATAATGAAAGAACATATGTGCAAGTGCACATGCTCACACATGCCTGTGTCCTTATATTGTGCATCCAACCATATGGGTCTGTTTATAAACATAGTGTTATCTAGTGGAATAGACTGCACTGGCCAACATGTTTCTAAAAGCATATAAAAGAATGCTTTCAACACATAAAGTCATGTACTCATGCAAACTGAATAATTTTTGAAGTCATTCACAGACTCATTGCAATGCAATGAAAAGAAATTAACTCTTCAAATAAGAGTTAGATTTGATGAATAATTTGAACAATTTTATTATAAAATTAGATAATTTAATATATTTTTATAGAAAATCTATTTATGTTATGAAATTTTGGATACAATGCTTTCCTGTATTAAAAATATCCCCTCCCTACTCCTTGGACATGGATTATTTTTAGCCAATTTTCAGTTGGTAAAAATTCACCATTTTGATAAGTAGAATATATGTGCAGGCACAAAGAAATATCAAACTGTCCTTTCAGTAGTGACAAGAAAAGGCAATCAGGCAGTTTTTGTGGGAGAACAATGTTATGTGGGCACACAGGTAATATTTTCACATCTCCCATTAGTAACCAAACCCTGCTGAACAGATTAAAGGACTCTTTTATGAAAGGTTCTCATTTGTGAAATTCTGTATTACCTAGAAACTGATGACTGATACACATAAATACAGTGGCATATTTTACTGTTTTTACTAGAAAGTGATATTAGAAACCTCTTTTCAATGAAGGAGCCTGCTTTAGAAACCAGAGGGTATTATAAATAAAATGGGATTTTTAATAAAACAATGCTGCCTTTTTAAATGTATAAAGTGTAGTGTCTCCTTTAAAACTGAGAACTATTCAGTTGTCATCATTGTTTCTACAAGAATGGTTTGGAGCCATGCGAGATTTTGTCTTTATAGGAACAAACGCCTTGCAATGAATTTGAAGAAAGGTCATTATTGTCATGCTTTGCAATTTTGTGAAGCCTTATATGAGTAAGAAAGTGTCTAAACTCATCTAATGGGTGTCATACCTTAGTTAACTAATTTTTTTATGATAATACAAAATTGTTTTTATCTCAAAATGCATACTTTCTATATTTAAGACAGAACAATATTTGGAAAAAAAATCTCTTTTCCTTTAATGCCTAATATTCCCTTTGTTTTGGTAGATTTTTTTACAAACCTTTGTCCTTTTAACTTTCCATAGAAAATTGAGAATTCCTTTCCTACAGTGTATTATTTAACATATTTTAATATTCTCACACTACAACAGGTCTCAATTTTGATTTTTCATTGTACAGAAAACATGCTGTGAATAGGTAAACAATATGTGAAAATAAATTAAATATCTAGGGCATTTTCTGGAGCATGCAGAGCCATGTCTTTCTTGTGACTCCCCTCCAAAGATACTCTTTTTTTTTTTTTTCATTTTCTTGTTATTTTTTGTTATTTTCCAGTAATGTGGGAGAATATTGTAAGCAAAGCAAACTAAATTTCTAAAGAGATCAGTGTCCAACAAATGCATGTAAGGGTTAAACGGGACTTTGGTCTGTGCAGTGATAAACTTTTTCATATCAAGGATGAAGCACTTCCTCATGCCATTTTCAGTCTTGCTTTGCTCAGCTTCTGTCAACCCAAGCTAGACAGAAATACGGGCTTTCTCACGTGGCAAATAATGCCTTCAAGCATTTCATCAAATTTGACCACGTTTTCATGTGAATATCATGATATTGAGTACTTGTATTGATTAAAACAAAAAAAGAGACAATATTGCTGTGATCCCTGATGTGTGAACATTTGTGAATCTTCAAATTAATTTAAACTTTATGTGTCAACAAGTTTTATGTTTTGGGCTTTTGAGACTTAAAATCGGTATTTCCTCACCTGCTGTTTAAATAAAAGCTGATATGCAAAGTACATTGCATTAAACAAAAATCTTGAACCATGAATGAATAAGAAGAAATACAAGAGCTTACTCTTTTTTGCATGTGAAAAAGCCATCTGTAAACTGTGAAAGGTTTACGCCCTGGATAGTGCTTCCTATGTGTGTACTTCTAGGTTTTCTGACACCATGACACTACTAAACTACAACCATTTACAATGTTTTTATACCTGGATATCACAGAATGGATTCAGAATAGTCTTATTTTCATGAATTTTGCAGGGTTTTTTTGCTTTGACATCTAAGATCCAAATAGTGAATTACCTTTAATGCTGTGGCAGGTTAATGTCTCATACTAAGCAATTAGGATGAAGCTCTCATCTTATGAGAGCTTCAAAGCCATGTTAGTGACTGGTAAAATATTATCTGCTAACTTACTTCGGTCAAAAACAAGAGTTCAGATAATGTAGGTAGTTACTCAGCAGGAGTTATTTGTATTTTAAAGACAACCAAGCAATATCTAGGAAGATATTTTTATTGTTTCTACTAGGGCTTCTGGAGATCAGCAAGTACGAAATGCTATTAATTTCACAAGCACTTCACCTCTTCAGTGAATATCCCATGTCTATATTGCTGTCAATACTGCTCAATGTTTCTTTCATGATGGTAGAGGCTCTTTCACTGACCTAAACTTTTTCAGATAGGTAAAAACTATCCCTGCCATTTTCTAAGTCATTAAAAGGACATGAATATATTTTTATAAAAACAAACAAACAAATAAACAAACAACAAACCCCCAAACAAACAAAAAGGAAATTGCATATTATGTTTTTAAAATTAATTCTGTGATTTTAATTCCTATGATATTTTCTACTTGCTCTGCAAAAATATGTCACTCTGATGTTAAAATAGCTGCTTAATTTCATGTTTAGATTTATTATATGTGTTATCACACTCTGGTCCTTCAGGATACAAAGAAAACACTATATGAGTAATATTTGTGATCTAAAAACATTACTAGAAGCCAGAGCTCAGCTTATAGAGTGCAAGACAAGTTCTGTCACCCTAAAGTAAAATTTTATTGAGATGAACAGACTCTCTGGCATTTTTATGTGCCTTACTAATGAATGACACAGCCTTTGGACAGGCATATGTTACTTCCATGATAGTGGTATCATTATGTTGTTAGCTTAAAGAGAAGAGAGAAAGAGCAAAGAAGCCACAGGAGGGAAACTCGTTTTGGTAAGGACACCATGAATCACGCTCAGCTTGTGTACTCCACTATTATATGACCATTAAAATATCATAGAATTTTATTACTATATTTATTTTAAAGAAAAAAAAAATCTGAGAAAAAGAGCTATACTGAGCTATGGATAGCATAGTTTGAGGTTCTTTATATTAAAACACTGAAGGCATCCTTAGTAATTACAGTAGACTCAGCATGCCTTGCTATTGCATAATCATCCACAGAAGTGTATGTATGCACAAATTATTTCCTGTACATTTAAATATAGAGAAATACACAGAAAAACAAAGGATTTTATACATGACTAGGATTTGCACCTTTCACTAGATACAGATCTGATCAGAATTCAGCCAATCTGCAACGATGGACATTCATCAGATTGGCAATTTTGCAGCTCGAGAGTAGTGCTTGAATGTATGTAACTGTGGAAAGAACAGCTGATTAGTTTGTGTTTGGTTGGTTTTTTTCTTCTGTTTCATTTTAATTAGTTGCATACATTACACATAGCTCTGTGTCCAGAGGGCACAAAGTTTTCACAAAAGTTGGCTGCATATGAGATCCAGCCATGCACAGTGTCAAAGGTCTTCAACACTCAAGTGTAGGGTGGGAATAATGTAGCGCCAGGACCACAAGGATTAAGAACTCAGCAAGACTGAATCCTCTTTCAAGAAGAGTTTAGGAATACTCTAGGCACAGATCTTCACATAGGCATTCAGTTAACAGGATTTAAGCTTCAGAACTTGCAAAAAGTATCAAGGGTTACTTTTTATTATGCGTTTCTGAAGGGTAATATTCTGAAGAACCTATAGCAATATATTTGAAGTGGAAATACTGTTGGGGTACACAAGCACACTATTTGTGATAAATGCGTAATTGAACATAGCTGAACAAATGAAAATTAAAATAATTACTGAAATAACTTTCATTTTGAAGTATCATACAAAAACTTCAAGATTTGTTACACTTCTAAGTTCAGGAAAAAATCTGAAGGGAAAAAGGTATCAATAATTTCATATATAATATTTTATTTTATTTTTTCTATATAAAATTAAAATATGTCCAGGTCCCTTCAGCTTTCCTCCTCCAAGACACTGCCAAATACCAATACAATTAGATAATATTTTTCTTTCCATTTTTTTTTAATAGGTCACTTGGTATAATATTGAATGCAATAGCATTGGTGCCATGATTTCTATCTAATGGTCCGATATTACCTGAGAAAGTTTTCTGATTTTCACAGGAACTCCATATGACTGGCAAAGCATTTTTGTGCATAAAACAGAGGAAAGAGTCCCATGAGGTTTTTTATTACAGAAATACAAATACAAACCCACAGGTGATGTTTTCTCCCCTTCTTTAGTTGCTTGTTGGAGGCAAACATTCTCCCTCTGCTCCTGTTCTTCTGGTCAAGTTATCTTCCTTATATCCTCATTCCACATTTTTGTTTTAATTAGAAAAAATGCAGAAACATTTTTATTTTATTCTATTGTTTGTCAAGAGATCACTGCTGACATCCTTGGAACTATTTTTCATGCCCATGGTCTAATCAAATCTTAGAAGATATACAGAAAGTAGTCCAGAAAAAAGTCATAACTCGGAAATGTGTTTTTCTAAAGCTCTTGAGAAGATGTAATGTTCTTACTGCAAAGCAGGCACCTATGCTACTTTCTCTATCTAAATTATTATTGACTCTCAAAACCTCTGTAAGAAAATTAAATTCAGCAAAGTATCTGTATATAAAATCTCTCTGTGATCTTTCTCTTTTCTTTTTTTTTTCCTCCCAGCAATCTCTCTGTTTTTCCCAACAAGGGAATCTAGATCATATTTTCTACATGGAAACCCTAATCTTTTTTATCATCAGAAAAGAATTGTTGTTAATTCCCATTCAAAAACCACTGTATTAATTCCCGGTTCAATAACTATTGTATTATCTTATTTCCTAAATCAGTGTTAGTTTTATGAATGCCATTGAAAAGAAGAAATAAAATTAAATGATTTATTAGGAAACCAAATTCCTGAAAGGCATAATTTATTTGTACCCTTGTGTATTTTCAAAATATTTCTGAAAATTGAGACAAGAAGTAGAAGACCTTCGCTAGAATTAAATGTTTTCTTAAAAATAACTAATCATATAATTTAATAGAGATAGCCTTAATCCACATTTTTTATTTTCTTTACAGGAGAGAGAACACAACTAATTATATTTCTTGCTGATTATTTCCATTGAGATTTATATTTCTTAAAGTTTTTCAATGTGCAGATGAAAGTGTTTGACTTAAGTGTTTCATTGTTAACAATGCCTTTTTAAAGGCAAAGACAAAGTAGAAAGACACCGAAATATAAAATTAATTGAAAAAACATACCTAGAAGATTCAGCTTCTAGTTCAGCAGTGGAAACCATCTGTCTCATATTACTTTCCTTGTACTATCAAGTGTGTCACAGGATGAATGACTAAGGACACCTGTAGTAAGATCACTATTTATTTTGCATTTCAAGTATTCTCCATATTTTTTGAAAAACACTGCATGATAATGGATCTGAAAGTGCTAATGTATTTTAATACCTTTAATAAGGTATTAAAACTACTGAGAGAATGATTTATTAAAAAACATCATTGAAAATATGTACTTGAAAATATAGGCTCTTGAGATAAGCATATACAGCAGCTGTTGAGCCAGCTGCAACATAGCACTATTTTCTCCAAGCTTTTCACAGAAGCCTAACCATACAATCATAATTTTAACAAAACATATTCAGAAATATGTATACAGTAAAATCCCTGATTTGATGGAATAATCTCAAGACTCAACAGGAGTAAAAGACTGTTTTAAAGCACGTTTGTATATGGAACAGTCTCTTTGATAACAGTACCATCATATTTGACAGAACTGTGTTCTTGGATTTATATTGTGAGATGGTCTTCATTTCTAAAAAGCAACTCTGATTAGCCTGACAAAGCATCAGCACAATTAAAAGTGAGTGATCCAGAGTCTAGTCCTGTCTAGGTATTGCCAACAGAATTGTTTATTGAATTCCAATTATAATGTCAGTCAGTTATGGTGTGTAATTTCTTCCGCTTGTCTCCCCACAGGAGAAAATGAGAGGTGTCATCAGAGTTTAAGCTGAAGACAGAAGTGCATCACTAATAGCATATACGTCCTGAAAATCCTTCCCTGCAGATTACTGCAGTTCTAATGAAAGAACTCAAAACAAGATTTGGATTCACTAAAAAACAAAACAAAACAAAACAGTTAAATTCATTTTAATCATACACCACACATATCTAAAAAGTCAATAAGGAACAGAAAACGGAATTCCACATTTTTTTGAGTCAATATTTAAAGGAGAATTCCACTGAGAGGAGATAATATTAGCTCTGAAAGCTGTGCACATTTATTGTGTAATAGAGTGAGGTGTTTTGAATGTCTGTTGTTCAGAATTGAGAATAAAATAGGAGCTAAAGAGGAGGTTTTCTGAAAATAATAATAATTATAATGACTGTTTTATTACATATAATATTAATATATCAATATAATATTACCTATAAATATGAATATTCATATTAATTATATATAATTATAATATTATTGCTTAGAATTAAACAGAATGCTTGCTCCCAGTCAACCTATAATATTAATAGTTATGATGTATGCTAACTGGAATATTGTATAACGATCTTTTTTCTGTGGCATGCCTGTCTCTATCCACTTCTTCTGTTCTTTCAAGCTACTCCAGCTTTAAGGTAATAGATGCATCTTCCTCTTCAGGGAGCCAATAAGTTTTGGAGAGAAAAGATTATGAGACAACGGGATGGATAAAATAAGCTGGGCCAGAGGGTTTCTCTACTCTGCTATCTGGGTAAAGGAAAAGCTGGCTAATTATACCCAGTACAGTACTAGCAGAGCCAGCTAAAAACTTTTTTCTCCCTGTGTGTAGAGAGAAAAATGTTGTCACTTTGCTGGGATGACTGGCTCCACTATCTCTGAGAAATAAATGAGGTAGACTATATATTAGGCCTTCTGAGTTACTTGAAGCAATCCATTTTCCAATGAAAGCTTTAGTCAGGTGTACCTAAGTGTATCCAGGGAACTGGTCAATAGGCGTGATGCAGAGCAGCAGCTTTTTCCACTTCAAAGTTTCTTTTTAGTGGTAACAATAGGGTCTTCATAGTGACTGCTTGTAGTATGATGATAAATTAAAGAATACTGTACTACTGTTCTACCAACTAATAGTAGTCAGGAGCAATTACAGCCATTTATTACAATACCACTTTCTCACTGCCAAAGCGAAACATCAGCTGCATTAAAGCAGAAACTGAAACATAAACCTTTAACCATTTTTTTAATCAGACTGCAAATCTCAACAAAAAAAATCCGTTCCGAATTTGTGACAGTATTTCATACATATATGAAATGTTTCTGTCTGTAGACAGAATGGTTTAGCTACAACATCAATAAGTTTTACTAAAATCAGCTACTATTTTAATTTGAAAATATGCATTAGGTTATGGAAAGTCAAAAGAGCTCCTTTCAGTAGCCAAAAATCTTAAATTGAAACTGAAACTCAAGACAAATCAGCTCTGGTGTCTTCCTCATTTTAGCACCTAAGCAATCTTTGCCTGACACTTTCATGACACTGAAGAGTAACAGGGTCAGTTTGTCTAAGTTTTAGCTCTAGGTATCTATGTAGTGTGATATACACTGTTAAAACACTTCTGGAATACATATATACATAGGGACTGACAGACAATAATAGCACATAATTATTCTGTGTAGACTGAACTATCTATTACCCTAGAATAAAAATGAATTCTAGGGGTCATTGAAAAGCCAGGAACAGCAGGCTACAGGGTGTCCTGGGCTACAAACAACTCATCAGTTGGTCCATTGCTGGCCATCAGGGGAGAACAATCTTGAGATACTGGCCACTTCTTGGTGTATGAAGAGGACAACTGGCAATATAAGAAGAATGCCAAGGGTCAGGATGACCAGAAACAAAATAACTGATTTGTGTGAACTAAAACCTGAAGGAGGGGGGTTCCGTCAATAGAGTTCTCTCACCAGTCCCAAGACAGTATTGGTGCTCACCAAGTACTGCTGCTGGGGAAATACTGATGGTGTTGCTTTACATGCAAACTCGCTGTTCTGCTTTTGCTTTGCGTCAACTATCACAAATACTAAGAAAGAACACAGGCACAGCACTGTCCATTAGTATGTGACTGTGATTCATATGCACACATAGGCAGGTATTTACACACACTGTACTTATATATAGAGAGAGACAGAGAGAGTAAAGAGAGAACAGCAAGGTGTGCATATATTGGCACTAACTGTGTAATTGATCAATTGATTGCCTGATATGTCTATCAGTCAATCTACACTATATCTAAACTAACTGTATATGGATTAACTAGCCATGTTCCCTGGGTAGTTATTTCCATTCTTTTCCAGTCCCTCCTCCTGTTTTGCGTTTTGGTGGTCCAAAAACCAGTTTGTATTCTGTAACTTAGACGAAAAAAATGATTAAGATTAAATGTATATAAACAATGAATATCCAGAAAAAAAAAATCTTAAACATGGTTGATCAGCAGTGGGAGATAGAAAGCTACTAAGAAAAAAACAAACCCAAGACACCTAATCTTTTTTCAGTGCTTTTAAATTCAACTGATTTTAAGGGGAATCTGGGAATGAATTAGACTTTTTTTTTGATTCTTAAAACTGAAAATACTTCAAGCATATGCTAAAAAAACCTCTATGCAGTTCTATATAAACCAGAATCAGGTGTATTATAAGCAAATATAGATTAATCAGGCACAGTACACAAGAATCTATGTAAACCAGAAGGCAATCTATTTAATCTACTATGTGACCAATGTTTCATTTATTTAACATCAATTTTCTGAAAGGTTGTTAGGCATCAAACATGGACAGAAGCCATATTATATCTTTAACAGGGAGATCGCCTATATATTTCTTTGAGTTTCTTCTATTCTTGAACACAACTTAGAAATAATTAAGATTCATTGTCTTAGAGGTAGCTGGATTTTCATGGTTTGGTTTGTTCTTGGAGCCATGCTGGAATTTTACCTTTTCCCCTGCCCACTGTGTTGGGAGGGGGAGGGGGAATTACGTATCTAGGCAAATAAATGCCCCAGGACAAGAGAACTAGTAGAGCTGCATTGCTATGTTAATGGCCTCATTTTGTCTCCAGGGAAACGGGAGAGCTTGTAAAGCTGGGAGGAGGCCTAGA
>JAWMRA010000090.1:41097147-41107258 GCA_035584735.1 Pseudotriccus pelzelni | reverse complement strand
GGATTGTTCTGGGTATAGGATTATTGTTTGGGTGTTTTACTTGTGTTCTTTAATAGTTTATGTCAATCCATTTATACTTTTTAATAAAGGGCTGTTATTCCTTCCTTGCTATAATTTAATTTTACCTGTGTCTCATTTAAACCGAGGCATGGATTTAAAGGTGTGGTTTTAATGATATGGGAATTTAGGTCTTTAGAAAAACTGATTTACTGTTTCTTAAGGTAGAGACCAATCACTTTCTTGCCCCACTGTGGTAGCATTCTGAAATCTTTTATGTATTCATAAAAGAAAACCTTTTGTGGACTAAGTTGGGATACGACTGTTGCTGCATAGTGTTTCCATCAAGTAATATTTGGAAATTACAGTCTGGTTTACCAGAAAGGAACTGCTTTTAACTGGGACAGTGTTTTGCAGGCTTTCATTCAGCTCCTCCGAAAAGGTATTGGCTCCTGATTCTGAGCTTAGAGCTGAGACACGAACAGCTGCAGAAGCAACTGCACACACAGCACCATGAAAGGTACTGATAAGGTAACCAATTTCTCTGTAATAAAAGCACGATAACCAGCCAGCAGGATCCAAACAACCACTTCTTTGCCAGCTGGAGTTTGTGTGGGTTTGATTACCCTGTCAGTAAGGACCTCAGTCCTTATATGCATATATGCAAAATACTTTTTATCCTAAAAGAAGACAAGAAGAAACCTACGAAAATTCTCAAAATAAGATTAAGTCCTTGATTATTGAAATGTATTTGCTAACTTCTCCTTTGATAAAAATGTATTTGATAAAGAAGTAAACAAATTAGAGGACTGGACAATCACCAAACATATGAAGTTTAACAAATATAAGTGCTGAATTCTGCATATGGGACAGGGCAACCATGCATGTATGTCCAGACTGGGGAATGAGAAGTTGGAGGGCAGCCCTGGGAAAAGGGTCTTATAGTCCTAGTCAGTGTCAAATTGAATATGAGTCAACAGTGTGACCTGGCACACAAAAGGACCAACCATGTCTTGGGAAGTGTCAGGCAAAGCATCACCAGCCACTCATGATGGTCCTGCTCTGTTCTGCACTGGAGTGACCTCATTCTGAATACGGTGTGCAGTTTTGGGCACCACCATAAAAGCAGGGTATCAAGCTTTTAGAGAGCAAAGGAAATTAATGAAGGTGGTGAAGGGCCTTGAGGGGAAGCCATATGAGGAGTGATTGAGGTCACTTGGTCTGTTCAGCCTGGAGAAGAGGAGATTGAGGGGGACCTCACTGCAGTCTACAACTTCCTCACAAGGGGAAGTGGAGGGGTGGACACCAATTCTATTCTCTCAGGTGACCATTCATAGGACCCAAAGGGAAGGCATGAAGAGGTGTCAGGGGAGATTTAGGCTGGATATAAGGAAAAGGTTTTGCACCTAGAAGGTGGCTTGGCATTGGAACAGTCTCCCTAGGGAAGCGATAACAGCTCCAAGGCTGCCAGAGTTCAAGGAGTGTTTGGACAATGCTTTGAAGCACATGGTGTGATTCTTGCGACTGTCCCATGCAGGGCCAGGGCTTGGTCTCAGATGATCCTTGTGAGTGGCTTCAAACTCATAATACTGTATTATTCTATGATTCTACCTAATTCCTTGGTTGTCAGTGGGGCCGTATTTGGTCTACTGACAAACTAACGAAAAGCTATATATTTGAATATTAACTTGAGACAGCTCATTTCTTTCAAAAAGTCTCTGTATTAACAGCCCTGTGATAAATTATATGTAATGTTTTTTGGCAGAAATTCTGAAACCATGAGGTTTGACACGGACTTCCAAAAAAAACAACAGAAAAAAGCCAACCAATGTACAAGAATAAAAGGAAATGCCATCTTTCTCTGAAATGTTGTTTTATATTTTGTAATGAGATGATATGGTGTCTAGCATAGAATTAGTTTACTTTAAACCAACAGTGATATCTATGGAGTTTGCTTCTGATTCATCAATGATATAGTAATTTGCAATTTTCAATACTGTGTATTTACATTAGTATTTCACACTGACATAACTAAGTTAAAAAATGACAAAATAGAGTGTCAGCTTGATCTGAGAACTAAAAAGTCTTTAAATGAATCTTTAGTTTGTCTGCTCTTGCTACCTAATTAATCCTTAAAGGTGTCAGTCAGTAAGTCTAATAGCTGAGTGCTAGTGCTGTGGTCAGTTCCAAATTATAGTATTGATTAATTGATTGTTTTCTTCCAGTTGTGAATTGCATTAGTGCTGGCTCAGACTGACTGGCTCAAGGCCAAAACTTAATCTCTTGTGAAAGACAATAAAGAGTTCCCCAGTTTCACTGCAGTGGTTAAGTGAGTGATTGGGAAACTAAAACTTCATGAATGATTATCTGATAAAAAAAAAGAATATGTGAGATATGATTAATATGTTGTGCGTGATAGTCTAATTCCAGCTGCTCAAGCAAGAAACACTCTTTTTGTCTCCAGACTTACACACTGGAAATAATAAAACAATTGCTGAATCTTGAATGTTTATGCTGGAGTGATAGGATGGGGAAGAAAAATAGTCACTATTTGAAACTACTTGAAGGAATTTGTACAATAAGTTTTGTGGTTTCAAACTAAAATGAAAATTGGAAAAGCAAAGGCAGGTCATGACTTCAGCCTTATTGACACTGCTGGCTGGAGAAATTTGCACACGAACTGTCTATCCCATGTACACCTAATTTTCAAGAGCATTAGGCATTCTTGAAATTAACACAGAAGAGAGAGAAAATGTTGATGTATTGTTCAGCTTTTTGATTATAAGAATAAGAAAGGAAGTTATTTGTCGTAGACACCATTTCATCTCCATACGTTTCCAATAACATGTAAAATAACGGGTCTGAAGAAATGTTTAGCTTTCTCTTTCCCCCAACAGGGAGATATTTGTCTCTTACTGGAAAATTATATACTTCTCTTATATTGGGATATATAATTCTTTCTCAATTAAAAACAAAACACAGTAGGAGCACATAATAGTTCTAATTTTGGGCATTTTTCCTCCGTAATCCAGGCCTGATAAAGTTCATGAGACCTGGTATCTTTTCCTATGGAATCCATAAACCAGTAATATTGCTTAGCTGAGATTCAACTGTATAGAAAAGCTATGAAAAGTTATGATTCGTGGGAAATCCTTCAAAACCACAAAAGTTTAGTAGGGTAGGAGTGAGTCTGGGCCACCTGCCTTGTGGAAACAGGCTGAGAGAGTTGGGGTTGTTCAGCCTGGAGAAGACTTTGGGGACACCTTACAGCACCTTCCAGTACCTAAAAAGGATGCAGAGAAAAGATGGCGAGGGACTCTTCATTAGATATTGTAGTGGTGGTATAAGGAGTAACCAGTTTCAGAATTAAGGGGGTTAGATTTAGTTTAGGTATAGTTTAGATTCCCTGCTGTGAGGATGATGAGGCACTGAGACACATTGTCTAGAGAAACTGTGGACTTCCTGCCCCTGGAAGTGTTCAAGGCCATGTTGGATGGGACTTTGAGCAACCTGGCCTAGTGGAAGGTATCCCTGTCAATGACAGTGACGTAGGAACTAGACAATCTCTAAGATCCCTTTAAACCCAATCAATTCTATGTCTCTATGTAATAAATACGCATTAAAAAAAAAAAGGAAATGAGTTATAGTGGTAATAGTGTCTAACATAGTAAACATTTATGACCTTGAATTTGTTAATTTGTCCAAATTTAGAGACATTGAAAAATTCAACCCTGAAACCAGCTATCTTAGGCATAACCAACAACTAAATTGTAATTCAATTCAGGCAAATTATCCAATTTTGGATTTAAATCACCATAATTATTAATGGTTAGTACTAAGGTTTAGTAAACGGCAGTAGGCACAACACTATGTTCAATGAAAACAACACCAATAGACACCATCTGTAAGATTAACCACACAGGTTAAGAGAAAGATAAAGGTTTTGTTGTCTTATTGGTTTATACGTCTGCCCTGTAACCTTCCTCCACAGTGTTAAGATAATGCATAAGGGCATTTTTCTCCTATTTCTGAGGAAAAAGAAGCAATGGAGACAGACTTAGATGCAATCTAACACAGTGCTGACTGAGAATGACTCAAGAGTTTTCAGAATTATGACATCTTTGTATCTGCCTATATTCACTGTCTCATGTGCTAAAGGGAGCTACAAGTACAGGATATCCAAAGCACTACAGCAATCAGTGTTGGGAATTCTACAGATCATATCAGGCTTTCAGAGTTTTTATATGACAGAAAAACAGATGGGCAGCACTCACTTGCCTAAACATAGATGTCTGTTTGACTGTCTTGCCTACCCTCCAGACGACACTCAGAAGGGGGATGGTTCCCTATAGTCATTGTATCATGTCTCCCATGATTCATTCATGCGTGAATGTTTGTGTATTTTAATGCACTAGAAACAGAATTAGGTGCCTATCTCAGGAAACTGAATCTTGTCTAATATATTTTTGCAGCTTTCTAGAAAAACTGAAGAAAAAAAGTGTACATCCATAGAGCACAAAGAATATTAATAGCACAAGCTGTGCCATGCAGGTACATCAGACTGCAAAGTACCTTGCTTAGGGAAAAAGCTGAGGGACAAAGTGTTCAGCCAGGACCATATGACATTCTGTTATTCAGGTCACGGGAAAAAGACAAAACAAATGCATTAGGTAGGTCAGTTACTGTTGGTTAACAGAATTTAGAACACTTGGAAAGAGCTTTAATCTATCTGGTGATGTCTCTCCTTGGTTTATTTCTCTCATTAAAAATAGTTGTTCTTCTAAAAGCACACAAAATAAAATAGTTGAGACTACTGCCCAGGGCTAATAAATTTCACAAAAACAGCAACTAAAGTCAATCCACCTTGATGTCTGTAGGCATTTGCACCTTCTCTGGAAGGCTTTAACTTCTTAGATCTCATTGCTTTCAGTTTGCTGTTATTTGCAAGATACTTGTTCATCTCTGTTTTGTCTCTACTTTTAATTACTTATTTGCAGTAAGAAAATACATGCTTAGAGCAGAGACAAGAAAGTAAGACCAAGTACTTGTATTTTCTATATGAAGAGAGAAGAACATTTAAAAGAATAAAATTGCTGGCATTCAAAAAATTGAGACATTGGGTGGAATGGAGGATATGCAAGGCAGCCAACAGAAACAAAATGACAAGAATGCTAGATTTAGAATACCACTTTTTCTGCAGGCAAAGGAAAACACTAGGGGCATATATTCAGAATAAAAAACTTTCTCCTTAGCTATTGTGCCTAAAATGTCTTCATGTATATATCTTTATTCTCACTCACTCTTTGTGAAGCAGCTGATGTTGCTGAGACCAACATAGGAGGGAAACGGCACAAGTGCTTTGTAAGGAAATGGGATTGACACAGTCCTCTTTTAAGGAGGATTAGATTCACACACTCTAGGACTTTTCTTTATTAGCTGTCTATAGTCCATATATACTGAAGAAGACCAATTCATATAGTTGATAAATGTTTGTTTAAAGGAAATTTTTTTGCATAAATGTAGTCCCATGTCAATAAATGGCCCCAGCCATATGTGGGTGATGAAATGAAACAGAAAAGAGCAAGAGTGTTTTCTGGGATAGAGTTTTGCAGTTCCTCATTTTCCACCAAGAGTCAACACAACAGTTGCAGTTTCAGAAAACTGAAATGCTACAGAGCATAGAGATTTTTCCAGTGCATAATCAGCCAAAAGAAAAAGTTCATTTGTTCTTCATACCCTGTGCAGTAATTAAGCAATTACTTGCAGCTAGTGAGAAAAAGCCCATGTAACATTAATTTTTTTTTACGAGAAATATAAACTGCAAGATATGTTACTTTACTATGAAATCAGATGGTGAAGACTGAATGAAAACCTAAGAAGGCTTAATACCTAAGCTAAATGAAAACTAACTGAAAACCTAAGAAAATGCTTCTAAATATAATACTTTTCTTTGCACCATATAAAAATTTGGCATGTTAGGTTTTGTTACCCTATATATTCAGATATTTTGTCTTGATAACCTCTTTTCCCTACTCTTTTCTACACCTAATGCAAGTGAAGATCATTTGCTTTGACTACCTCTTCTGCAATATTTTCATGGAAAAAGTGTGTTACTTTTCTGCTAAGACAGGTTTGATTTTCTTAAAATTTCTAAACCAAGAAACAATTCAGGAGACCTTAAAATCAAAATATATTAAGTGACTGTAAGCAAAATTAAGCATTTGAGAATCTCCAATAAGAACTCATCTAGAATAGGTGTTTGTTGTAATTTTTTACATCAGACTTCGCACTCTACTTTTACACTACTTTCCTATGACACTGGTCAGTTTTTGTTTACCTAGCACTCTAGTTTGTTTAAATATATGACGTAGAGGGACCAGGTTCATTGCCTTTCTAAGCATGTCAGTATTTGGTAACCGGTGACAAATACACTGAAGACAGAAAACAGTTAACAAACACAAAAATATGAAGAAGCTGATAGTACTAAATATGTGCTTATTCCGGGAACTTCAATGTTTTTAGAAAAATGCAGCAACAGCTGCAGAATTGTATAGACTACCTTGATCTTCATATATGTCCGCCTTAAAATATCTTCAGGCAAAAAGATGATCACAATTACTAATTTGTTTTTAAAGTTCTTGCAATAGCTATTTTGGAAATTCAGATTGTAGTAAGTCAATGTACAATCTGTTGCAACAATAGATTAACAATTAAATGATTAAAGACAACATTTATAAATTACTAAATATTTATGATGCATAATTTAAGACCAAAATCTTAATTAGAAAACTGAATTTTTGCAGTTCATAAGACCAAAAAAACGAATTATTGCATGTTTAATTTATATGATTCATCAGGCAGTTAATTTCAGCCTGGTTACTATTACAACTAGTAAGCAGCTAGTATTATGCACTCCAAAGATTGATGGGTTTTTTTTTTCTTTAATAGACTTGAGCATTTGAAACTATTATTAACAAATATTAGACTTCATCTGTCCTTAGCTTTGTACTAATTTGTACTAATAAGAATTCCCATGGTCAAAATATCTTATTTACTAGAGCCATTCAACCTGCTGTACCATTTACCTGCATCCTGCTTCTAGTTCTGCACCTTTCAGACAGGCTCGGGGAATCTAGTGCACTTAACCATCTGGAAGGCACAGGTAGATGTGTGTTTCTTCAACACGGCAATCAGAGTTTCAGTAGGAGTCTTCTATAGGTACCAGTGCTAAAAATGCAGTCATATAAGTGATTCTGTTTGTGTGATGCTTGCAATGAGTATGGTTAAAAGGCTGGAAACCTGACTTTGTACTTCTGTCTGCATCATCCCTATGTAACTGACACTGATGAAGGAGTGGCTTCCTCCCCTGGTACTTTGTGAACATCTACCTGTAAAGGACTCTTCAGTCTTAACTCAACTGGAGAATTTCTACTTCCAGGACTCAAGACAATTAATGAATGTCCAAGGTTTGGTTTTAGTTTTTCTGCCCAATAGAAGATGTCTTACACCTGTTAGTTTCTACATGGATAGCGTCATGTAATCTTTTCTCTACCGATTGTCACATGGGTTTGTGACACAATACAGGTAAAATTTACATGTTTGTAATGACTTTTTATAACCTTACAAGAACAAATGCTTATCTTCTGTGGGTCAATCACTTTTCTCACTGACTCACTTCACAGATAAACTACTACAAACAGAATTTTGAAAAAAAAATTTTGGGCAATTACACAGTAGGAACTTTAGAATATCAGCTTGAAGATGTAAGCACTATAGTACCATAGCAAAGCAAGAATATTTCACGTAATCGGTTCTCATGACAGCAAATGATCTGAGAACAAAATTTTCTATGATACAGCTTACTGTATTTTCTGTGTGGAGAATGGCATCTTAAGTAGCAGGCCAAGGCTTTGCTATGCTTTATCAATTTGTGATCAACGTAGATATCTATTCTAACACGCATTATTATACTAAAAAAGAAGGGAGTATGTTATGAACCACACTTTCCAATTCCTCCAAGATCAGTCACACAAAAAGATGAACAGTGCAAAATCAACATACATCAAAGGCTAAAGCAAAGGACTGAAAGATGTAAGACCGTGAAAATTGCAAGCAGATCTATCTGAAGTAAGAAGGAGCTAAAAGATGACTTTTTTATATTCCTTAAAAGTCTAACTGTGTAGCAATAGCTTACAGGATTCCAGATTTTGCCATCCATAGATGCAGAACATTAGTGCTCCTAGGCACATCAAGCTAATGTACAACAGGTCTCTAGTTTTGTAGCAGACTTCTTGAAGATGTTGTATACAACTGTGTGTCTTTTAGTCAGACTTAGTTTTGCTCCATGTAAATCTCTAATGAGTTTTCTCTTGAAGGTATAATTCATCATTTCTGTACTTTACTGCAATGAGTACACAATCCCAGTCTCACTGGCTTTGATAAAAATGACCAAGGGAAAGCTGGGACAGAGAGGAAGTGGAGCCTCAAATACAGACTGTTATAAATCATGTATAGAACTAGGGCTGCACCACTCACTACAAATGCTTCTTGGAAACCAGTAATAAAACAATCTTCTTTAAGGAAATGAGAATAAAACAGAAGGGCAGATGTCATTTTCAGGAAAATAATTGATTGGGGAGATGAGAGAAGAGAAACAGGAAAAAACAACATCTACAGGAAATCAACTGTTAATAAATATCAAAAACTGCAGTCAAGTGACAAGATAAGCTGCAGCATATGTTCCTCCAGCTACAAAATGGAAATCATTTTCTATAGAAGAGATGCTGATAAGCCTGCCTCCTCCCCAAAAGGCAATCATTTTACATTTTATATTATTTGAAAAGAGCTTGATTATTTTCCTTTGAATGAAAAAAGATGATTCACATTTACCTGTCAACAGAATTTTCAATTCATCTGTTTCGCCTGCATATTTAAAGGCATATGACCCAACCACAGCATTCTTGGGGAGGAAACTTAGTGAGATGTAAAGAAATAATAATTCATAGATGCAAATGCTGCTTTACCTTCATCCTAATTCAAATTACTGTAAATTAAAAACCAAAGATTCTATTAAATGTGGTTTTTTCCCCCCTAACAGATAACACTTACATGCAGTATTCTCAACAACGTTACAGAAGGTATCCCCCAAAATAACACCCACTGCGGAAGCCAACATATGAAAATGATTGGAATGTCATTTGAAGTCTAGATTTGAAAGGAAAGTTAATAACACAGACATGTTTTGCAGTTCTCTTAACAGGGTTGGTGCAGTAGTGCATGCAGAGTCTGATAGGAGGCAGAGAAGAACAAGTATAGACAGTAAAGAATTAACTGGGCATCTGGTTTTCATTACTAATAGATTAGTGTTCAAACCTCCCTTTTATTAAGTATGAAAGCTTGGAAGTGGAGTCTTATTAGGAGTTTAAAGTTTTGTGAAATGTTAATATCTTGACAGTATTTCAATAATCTTCCTTCTCATGATGTTCTGATGCTACTGGTTTTTGTCATATTTTAAAGCTACTAGGAACAGACAGAGATAAAAAATGCAAATGGAGGGTTGGATTTTCTTTTCTGTTCTGAAAGTGTCTATAAGCCAGTAAGTGAAAGACAAGAGGATTCACTTTTTCCCAAACCACAAGTCAGAAATAACAGCATACTTTCAACAGAACACTGAAAATCCCCCAAAAAGTAGCCTTAGAAAGGACAAAACTCTTGATTCCAGTGGTTAGGCTTTACATATGAGTTTTTTAAAGAAAAAAACTAGTAACGGTTCTTTATCAGCAGTTCTGTCTTTCTGCAAGGAGCTCTGGGAAGAGCACTTCCTTAGGGGATGATCTGCCTGCCCTGCCTGCCTGACATTCACACCCCTTAACCTTCCTCCTCCACCGGTGCTGCCCCAGACAGTTGCAAAAGGGCTTCTCTGCAAACTCATACCACTCAAACTCTGCCCTACTCGTTCTGCATCTAGAATTTTCCTGTCCTAATGGAGGCATTTAACTTTAGGGATTGTCAGGAGAAACTGCAATTTACAACTAAAAGAATTTGGGTGGAACAGAACACCTTTTGGTTTTCTTCTGTTTAAGCCAAGAGAAGACCACAGCTTATGCAAAAAAAC
>JAWMRA010000090.1:41077306-41093140 GCA_035584735.1 Pseudotriccus pelzelni | reverse complement strand
GGAGGTTTTTAAACAGAGATTGGACGTGGCCCTTAGTGCCATGACATAGTAATTGGAGTTGGATCAGGGGTTGGACTTGATGATCTTGGAGGTCTTTTCCAACCCAATCTATTCTATGATTTTATGATTCTATGAAATGCACTATTGCCTAAAGACTGGACAATATGTTGAAAAGTTTAGACTGGTGAGACAGGGGAGGGAGTTTATGACTCAAAGCCAAGTGCTAAAAAGAGTAGAGGAGTTGAATGTTGAAGAGTGCAGGATGGTGGGAAAA
This sequence comes from Pseudotriccus pelzelni, assembly GCA_035584735.1. Taxonomy (NCBI): domain Eukaryota; kingdom Metazoa; phylum Chordata; class Aves; order Passeriformes; family Tyrannidae; genus Pseudotriccus; species Pseudotriccus pelzelni. The sequence continues at coordinate 41,092,866 of JAWMRA010000090.1, read as the reverse complement.
AAAAGGAGACCTCAGGAGTGACAAGACAGGTCAAAGGGACATCTATGTCAAGTGTACATACACAGATGTCAGCCTGAGAAACAAAGCAGGAGCTTCTAGAACTGTATGTGGGGCCAGAAAATAATGGCCAAGTTGCAATGGCAGGTGTAGTGGCTTAGCTTGAACAGTCAGAGTGAGCAATGGGGGATACAAGCTCCTTGGGAAAGATAGGCAGTTAAGGCAAGGGTGGGAGCTGCCTGTGGTTTAAAGTGGCAGTTCAGATGTGTGCAGCTCATCTGTGAGACAAAGAGCAAGCTCACTGTGAGTTTATGATTCAGGTTTGCCATGGTCTGTGGTGGTAGGAGTGTGCTACAGACCACTCATCAGAGTGGCAATGTGGACAAAGGCTTCTGGAAATAACTGTCAGAAAGACTTGTTCTCATGTGGCCTTTATGCTCCCTGACATCTGGTCAAATGGCCAATAATAGGACACAATCAGTCAAGATTTCTAAAGGGCTTTGGGCATAACCTTGTGAACAAAAACAATGCATCCACCAGGGGTGATGAGCTCATGGATTTGCTGCTCTTTCATAGGGAGGAAAAGGCTGGAAATGTGACAATCTATGGTATCTTAACTGTAGTAATTATATTATTAGAGAGTTCAAGATCAGGAAGAGAATGAAGAAAGAGTAGAAGATTATAGGGCTTCAGATAAGCAGATTTTGGCTCATTTGTCTAATTACAAAAGCGTATTTTGGCAGATTTGGTAGACTGGCATCCATGATAGACCACGCTGAAAAGCAAAGTTGCTTAGGAAAGCCTTGCAGACCTTTAAAGACAGCATGTCCAACTGTGAGAACAGTCTACCACGGTACCCAGAGAGATGAGCAGACATCCTGGAAGCTATCTTGGCTGAGCATGGAACTCATGACAAAGCTCCAATGAAAAAAGACAGAATACAGGAGCTGGAAGCTGGGATAGGCTAGAAAGCAGTTTAGACACAGTATTCTGACATGCAGACTTGGTGCTAGGAAGACCAAAGTCCAGCTATAGGTTCAGCAATGACACAGTAACATCAGAACCATAAGGGTACAGTTGCAGAAAAGGACTGAATAAGAAAATGCTGAATGGGAGAAGTGATTTAATGGCAGGAGACAGAGCTGAGACTGAGGTGCTCTGTGCCTTCTTTCCTTTTTGTGCTCAGTATTCAGCAGCAGGGTCTCCCAAGCCTCCTTGCTTATTAAAAGTGTTCAAAGTGGGGAATGGCTAGCAGTGGTTGAGGTGGAATTGGGGATTACTTGAGAGAATTTCAAATGCTTGTTTGATCTGTTAAGCTGCAACTGAGTCAACCTTTGACTAGGCCATTTTCTGTCATCTCTGAAAAGTCAAGAAGACTGGGTAAGGATCTCCAACCACTGTAGAGAAGCAAATGCTAAAAGCATTCTGTATGAAGCTCTAAAGGAACAAATGCATAAATTGCAGAGGGGTTGACCTCACTTTGGTGCTAAACAAAATCATGAAGTGCCCTGGAACCAGATTTTGGGAAGAATGGAAGCAGTCAACATGGCTTTTTCATGACTGCCACTGGTCATAAAATGACTGGATTTGTGGACACAGATGGCATTTACCTTGACTAGCAATGTTCTTGAATATAACTTAGGAGATCAGAATCTGGATGTGATGGCAACCAGTAAACAATTTTAGGGCCCTTTCAGGGGCTAAAAACAACAAACAGGGACCTGTTAGGTCTCACAGTTCCACAGTTTACTGGGCTGTACTCTGCCTGAAGGCTATCAAGAAGTGGTATAGTGTAGGATCTTCCTGGGACTTGTCCTGTTAAACATCTCTCTAGGTGACCTGGAGGAGAGAACACACTCATTAGGTTTCTGATGACAGCAAGGGGGAAACTGTTGGCACATTTGAGGCCAGGCTGCCTTCTGTGGACCTGGATAGATGGAAGGACGCAGCTGCAAGCAAAATTCAACTAAGACAGAGGCCAAGCCCTAAAATCAGAGTCCTGCAGCAACAGCTCTATAGAGCTAAGGAGCAGTTCTGTGGAGATGGCCCTGGGCCTTGTGGGGCAGTGAGCTGAGCAGGAGCCAGCTCTCTGCCTCACAGCCAGCAGCGATAGCAGTACCCAAGGTGGTGTGTAAGGTGAGGAATCACCCTTTATTCACTGATTGCTATATCACATCTAGATACAATGTTCACTCTTGGGCTTCTAATAAAAGAAAAAAGAATTAAATCAGCAGAAGCCACCAAGCTGGGGCTGAAGGTCTGGCCCTACAGGGAGAGGCTGCAGTGCTAGGGCTGGCTCTACTGGGAGATGAGACAACTTTGGGTGCATCCAACAGCATCCCCAGCATCAATGGGAGGGGATGGAGGAGACACAGATGGGCTCTTCACAGCAATGCATGCCAGAAGGGTGAAAGGCAGTGACACAAGCTGAAGCACAAGATGCTCAGATTGGAGATAAGGAGCATCTTTTTGTCCAAGCAATGGATTCAAGGCTTGAGGAGGCTGGACTGTCTCTGATTTGGGGAAGTTTCATGTCCAGCTGGGTGAAGACCTGAGCATCCTGGTCTGAGCCGAGAACTGAATCTCCTCTGGGTAAGTGGTAGGACTAGGGACCTTCTGAGTCTCTTCTAACCTGAGTTACGGTAAGATCTGAAGAGATCAAACATCATCAAATGGTCAGATTTATTTAACTGAAGTTGCAACTTCAATTGTTAAAATAGGAGAATACTTTTGCAGTCTCAAAGATGTGATTTTTTTCCAGTGAACATGTCCAATACCAATTTAACTGAAAAGAGCAATATTTGTTTATGAGATTTCTAGTTGAGATTGTATTATCAATAGAAAAAAATCTGAAAATTTGATGCTGTAGGGATTTATTTTTTCTTTAGCCTAGTGCTTGAGCACAGATATCCAGTGGATTTGTCCTATTTATCTCCTTATCAATAGGAAGTGACAGAATGCATGCTTTCCTCAGATAGGCTGTATTGCAGAGGCCAGATGTGTATAAAATCTGATTAAATATGTACAATGCTGGTATTCAGTTTTTTAAGGCACAACATGGTTGACTGTTTTTTCAAAATATAAGGACATATTCAAGGCTGTGAGATACCAGTTGCTGAGTGACAAAGATAATGACAAGAGGTTTTCCCAAAAGAGAGCAAGGAGCACTGAGCAGTTACTATACATGCATTTAATAACCTGACTCAAGGCTTTCAACATTCCTGTAGGAATTCCTAGGATTGGTATTTATATATCTTCTCTTTCACATGATTTGGGATTAGTATTAGCAGACAGTCACAACCTAACAGTAGTGTAGTTTCTGAAGTCGTATTTACAAAAGGTATTTAGGTACCTAAACAAGCAGATAAATACCTAATGTGATTTTCACCGTGCTGATATGTTAGGCACAGTCAAAGCACAGAAGTCAAGCACCTTAGCAGATAAAATGTTCAAATGGCTTAGGAGTTAAATCAGGGAGGGAACATAAATATTCTAACACTGTGCTTTCTGTAAGTAAATCAGACATCCAAACACAAGAATGAAATCCAGTATCTGTGTGTAGGTTTAGTCCTGTTGTGGTTTAGGAATTTAGTGCTCATCCCACTAAGATTCCCCCAAACCAGACACTACCTGCTTGCCCTCTAATCCCCCTTCTCCTTCCCACTCCAGAGATGGAATTGAGAGTTGAAGGCACACAAAGGTGAAAATCACAGGCTGAAAAAAGAACAATTTAGTGGAAACAGCAATGAGATAGGAAAATGAACAGTAACAGCAGCACTATTAATACGAAAGTATAACAATAATTAATAACGAAAGTATAACAAAAAGAGATTATTATTCCCATGCAAAAATGCTTACTGCAGAGCCCAGCACAACCCAACCACAACAACATTTCCCATCCAGAAAGGGATGCATCTCCTTCATGGAAGTGAGACAGAATTCCTTTCTCCCACCCCTGGCAAAGACATAAGACAGTACCAAGTAATATTAGGGTCAAAAAATTAACCCTGTCCTTGGCTGAAACCAGGAGAAGTCCTCTCCCATTATCCTAATGGAGTTTGGTGTCTCAATGATTTTCCACAGAGCCAGCGCTCCAGCTGATATATAAGTCTTAAGTACAATGCCTTCTCTATAATTTCTCTCAACCTTTTGTTCTAACGTCTTTGCAAATCACAACCTAGTTCTTCTTGAGTCTGCTGCTGTATTTTGTGGTAGCCTTCTTATAACTGGTTGCATACAGAGTGGCTAAAGAGAAAATTGGGCCCATCAGCAGTTTCCCAGAGGTTGCTGCAATGTGAGAGATACTTACTCCAAGACAACATTGAACATGGCTTTTTAAGACATAGATTTAGACCTAAACATTTAAATCCTATTTTCTTCAGACTTTAAATCAATTTAAATAGAAATGACTATATATCAAAAGGTGTTTGTGGATTTTTGATTACCGCAGATAGTGCTAAAGACCAAAAAAATATCTTGTCCTTTAAATTTGAGTCTATAGGGTATATATGGGTTTGCTCTGCTCATTGTTGCTGTGTAAAAAAAAAAAAAATAACAAAAGCAGCATTTCCTGAAACAACACTGACACCTCCAAGTTCACAAACTGCTTCCGTGTTGTTATAATTTCATAAAGTACTGTGCGAATAAGTCTTCGTGGAATGGTGGCACTGAGAACAGAGGAGGGGTCTCTTCAGAGAAACCTTTCCACTCTGTTCTCCACTGGGATGCAACAGGCAGCAACAGGCATGTACTATACAAGTGGAGAATCGAGATTTATGTATCTGCTCATTTTTCATTTTTAGTGCTTGTATCTCTGCAAGAGATAAATTGTTATGGTTTTGCAGACTGGAAAGAAGTTCAACCCTCAATTTATCTCATTCATACACGGTAGCTAAGCAGATTATACAGCGATTAAAAAGCGCTATAGTTCAATAGCACCCTATTTTTCAATATGGAGTGCCATGTATTCTAGTTCTTATACCATATGCAAACAGATTTCAGATATTTGGAAAGTTGCAAATTCTAGAAATGGTAGCAGCTTGTTAGAGAGAGGGAAGGAAAACACAGGATGATTTTCTAATCTAAACAGTTTATCCTGAAAAGACCACTGTCAGCACTGAAGCATCACTGCTGTGAGGAAGAATGCCTTCCATCACACTGTCATGCATATAGCAGTAAATGAAAGATAGAGTCTTACCTATTACAGAAAACAGCCAAATTGCAAAAAAGAAATGTGGGAAGGAGAGATAGGAAATAGGAATGATTTTATAAAGAGCATTGTGGCTGTATCTACAATTGTTTTCTTTTTGAAATGAATTAGACTGGACCCAAAAGTAAAATTCATTTCTTAATTAGCAAGTCCAGAGGAGAGTCATGAAGATCAGAGGGCAGAAGCAGGCTGGGAGCATTCGGGTTGTTCAGCTGAAGCAAAGAGGACTCAGAGGAGACCTGATGTACCTTCTGGTACATAAAGGGACCTGCATGAAGGCCATAGAGGGACATTTTATAAGGGCATATAGTAATGGGGAATGGCTTTAAACTGAAAGATGGAACATTTAGATTAGATATCAGGAAGAAATTCTTTCAGAGCTTTAGGCAATCTGATCTACTGGGAGGTGTCCCTGCTCACTGCACAGGACTTGGAAGTAGGTTATATTTAAGCTCCATAAAGGAATATCAGCATGTTCTATGTCCATTGAAAACTATATAAGAAGAAGCAAAAGTATGCATTCTGAGTGTAGAAAGTGGAGCACAGACGGGGAGGTGGCAGCCTGACTTGTCATTTACAAAAGCAAAGGAAAGTTAAGAGAAAATTTGCCTTGGAAATATGTGTCCTTTACTGCAGAAGCTAGGCAAAGATGCTGATTAAGCAGAACATACAAGTTAGTATTTCCTAAGTCAACAAGTTCAGTCCAAAGAACATATTAATTATGGCATTTACATGCATTTAGAACCATGAAAATGGAGCCAACTATATGCTGAGGATTAGTACACTGATAAGCAGAATACAGAGACTAAGGGCATTAGGCAATGCAGATTTTTCAGTGCTTTTTTTTCTTCACTGGTTTTGGCTTATGAATTATCTTCAGCAAAGCTCTTCTAAAGAAGGTCTTCAAATTTAATTAGTATTCTACAAATGATGGTGATAATCTATAGAAAACTAATACCATTTAGAGATTAATACTGCTGTATTACTTAGGCTCTTCAAGTAAAACAATGCAATTAGACAGTTTAGACAATTTGGCACTTCATTCTATAGGATTATTCAAACTACAGAAGGCAATATTTTAATCTTAGTCTTTCTCTCATTCACCAAGATATCTTAAATGCATTTCAGCAGTTGTTGAGAAATAAGAATAAAATACAACTAAACAAATATATGGTCTTTTTCTTTAAGGAAAAAAAAATAATATGCTCGCAAGATCATTATTTGCATGTTGCTAACTTTGACAAATAGTAGCAAATTTCTGACATGTATTTTGCTTTAGACATAAAAAAAGAACATAAATACATATAAAAAATAAGGTACTGGAAAAAGTACATCACACGTTGCATGTAAGGATTTTAAAGTGCATGGTTTAAATGGAAAAATAGGTTTCAACAGATGACACCAACAAGTTACATCAATAGCTCTTTAAGAAATATATTTTACTGTAAAGAATTATTCAGTGGACAATGGCCTGTCTAAATAGGGTGCTACTGCTCTAAGTGTATATAATTTTCAGCACACACATACACATACATATACTTATACATGTATACATATAGCCAGCAGTAAATCAATTTATAATTCCTAATTTAAGCTGCAGTGTAGCAACTCTGTGTTTTAAGGTTTCCCATGAATATTAATCTCTAGTATGTGTTATCTCCCTATATTTTTTAAATGTTGGAGAATAGTTACTATAGAACATTTATTGCTCTTTGAAGTAATACACCAGATCTCAGACTACTCACTTTAAAAAAAGGAAAGACTCTGTCAGCATCCCAGAGGTTGTTGTTTCTACAAAGAATTTCAAAGAAGGTAGCTTCATAACCCACTAAAAGGAGGTCAAGTCCATTCAAGATGAAGAAATGGCAGTATTTACTACAATAGGCTTTTCAGTTCACTCATTGATATTTAGAAAAAAAAAAAGATGTGTATTTTCTTCACAATGTTAGGGATTTGAAAAATAGGCTTTTAAAAATGTCTGGAAACAGTGTTTCCTTTCAAGGCAAGCTGCAATTGAAAATTAATGGGGACATCATTAGAAAAATATTCCTGGAGGGTGCTAGACGATCACCCGGCCCAGTAATGTCTAGATAGATATAGGTGAAGTGTAAAGGTTATTTCATACTAGACCTCAGTTAAAGAACTCTCAAAATTGACTGCATCTTATTTCTGCATGGAAATGACTCTTAAAAGAGCATTTTATTTTATTTTCTTCTGTAACAAAGATTCACTTGAAAGGATAGGGCGTATTTTCTGACTTAATAGTCTTGGTCTTACTGTAAAGACCAAGCAAAGTGCTGTAGCACAAACCATAAAATTACAAATTCTTTTACAAATAAATTGAATATGTAGTTATTGAAAGACTCAAAATAATTTGGAGTAGTTTCCTACATATCTAAGGGTGGTAATTTAGTCTAATGGGAATTTAATAACTCATATTTAACACATTAGTAATCTGATGTTTTGCTTATAGTAAATTAGAATTACTGAGATTATAAATAACCTATTTAAAAAGAAATCTTAAATTCCATGGAAAACCTCTTTTAGTTGACAAAGAGCAGTAGGAGCAGGTAGTCTTGTTATTTTGAAAGAAGTTTCAGTCAGTTTTTGTTTTCATGTGTTGTGCATAAGTAAACACAGTTAATGAAGGCATGCTCCCTTGCTGTCTATCATATTGCAGCTGTAAAAGCTAGATTACTGCACTTAGTCATAGCCCTGAGCCAGGGCAAGCACAATGCAGAACTTCATGAAGAGGCAGTTTAGACAATTTTAGGGTGGTATCTGTACAGGACAGCGTTCTATATCTCTTGGAAGTAAGAAAAAACAGTCTGGGAACCATACAGTCTTGTTTCTTCTGATTCCTGTATCCTCCCTTCATTTTTCATGCTAAAAATCCAGGTGTATGACTTTCAAATCAAACTGCTGTCAGTAGGTGGGAGCTCACTGATAGACCTGGAGAACTTCCCTTGCCCACCTTGTTAACATGTTAGGAAAGACCAGAGTCTGTCTTTACATAAGTGAGATTGTTCTTAACATGCATGGAGGTATACATAACACCTGCATAAATGAGAGTTGTCTGTATGGTAAAGAACTGATGTTTAGATTTCCCCTGCAGGCATCATCATCATCTTTACTTCACATAACAAATACATAACTATAAAAATTAGAAGTTCAGACAGGTTAGGATAGATACTTACACCTTAATTCATTGCTCTGTTCAACAAGTCAGCAATCTGGATGATGTTCCCATGAACTTTCTCATTATCACACTAATACAGAAGCACATTAGACTAAGGTATTGGCAGAATCAGAACATTTGATTTAGGTTTTTGGGTGTTATCTTTGCATTTTTTAGGTTTTCAATACTAATTGTTTAATTATCACTTCTTTAATGCCTTGATTGCAAATGCAAACTTAGTAACTGAAGGAAGAGTCATATTCATTGTTCTTTATCATAGTCATTACTATTTTATTTTCTCTGGTTAAAATTTTAGTCATAGCATTTCAACATTTTATTTTTTTGCAAAAATATAGTCATACATAGGAATATGTAGCTATTGAAAATTTGTATGACATGGTTATAATTTAAAATATTATTTTTCTTTTTGGGGGGCCCATATTTGAAGAACTATGTATATCTCTGCCTTTGAGAGGTTAGCAACAGGGTGTCTAAACCATGGAAAGAACATATGAAGGGCACACTGGAAGGCTGGGAGTCTTAACACAGCTTGTGAGATCTATTGTTATATATATATATATATATAGACACACAGTCCAGTTTAAAACTTAATGTTTCAAATATAATATCTGTTTATTCTCAAGCAACATCTATCCTGAAAGAATGACACAGTGGCCAGCATGTTTATAGCTTTTTGGACTATAAGGCTGTTTTAAACATCACACTCTGGATTAATTTTGTTGAAGCTACATCTGTAAAGGTATAATAGACCTGAAGTAATGCTAATGCCTTAGAGAATTACAGATATTTTAGAAGTGAAAAATGTAAAAACAAGAAACAGAAGTAAAGCTAAATGAATAGAACAACAGGTTAACTAGCCAACAAGTCACTGTCACATAAGGAACAAATGCTATGAAAATCCATTAAACTGAATTCTAATTACAACTCAGAGGGGCAAACAGAAAATGTCACACTGATCAGCATCATGAACATAAAACATGCACTTCTCTTTTTTTTTCTTTCTTTTTTATCTTCATTTTGTCTCTCTGCAGGGGGTATCTAGTGATCAGTCCAAAGTAAGATTCTGTGGTATGGGTAACTTTGTCAGATAAGCAGTGCTGGGTTAATGTATTCTTGATTCCTGGATATATAAGTTGGATATATTTTGAATTTTGTAAATTGAAAGCAATGAAGATGAAGTTTTTGAAGTGAAGATATGAGTATCAGGATAAAAAAAAATGATACAGAGGTGATTCCGGAACAGGTCATACACCTCATTAACAGCTCTTTTTAGGCTTAAAAGTATGCCCTGAAAATGTATTTCTTGCATGAAATTTCTGTGTATGTTTGCAGTATGAACTTCTGCAGTACACCTACATAGGAGGATTCTTAGGATTTGAGCTTCTCTGAAAGAGCTAATCTTCTTTTAATTTTTACCTAAAGCTACTTTATGGATGATGAATGACAGCATGACAAACAAATACACAGATGTAAAAAGAAATGTTTATCATCTACTGAAAAAATAATGGTTGGAATTGGCAATGGTGAGAACCCTCATTTACAACATAACTGGATTTGCGGCCACCCTGCTAAGGAGAACAGTTTTAGATATTCCTGTTATTTGCTGATGGACGTCATGCTTGCTCCAGCTGTCAGGAACACAGCTGTTCTGTTTCCCTTTGAGTGATCAGTGCTGCTGATGCCCTCCAGCCAGCATGTTCTTTGATAAGGTCCAATGGAGAGCTGTGAAAGAGCTGAACACAGGGCTTCTAATAGCAAAATGCAAAAACAAATTTCACAACAAATTGCATTTTCACTGCTGCCTGATGTCACCCAATTAGAATGGGCTGAATTTGTTCTAGTGCAGTGGCTTGGAAGGAATCACAATGGAGGTTTTTTGTTATGATTGTTAAAGCAATTTCAGAGAAAGGCTGCTGTCTGTTAAAGAAGATATTGTCATAATATTTTGTGTAACTTAATAAATCTAAAATAAGGGAATTAGATCCAAATGTCCACATTTTGTAACTTCACTTTGAAACGTATGTGGTCTAGAACTCATTGCATTGGTAGCAAAAGCAATACTGATAACAAATCATTAAAATAATAAAAATCCCCTATATTTTCTTCCTTAGTTATGTGAAAATTTTTGTTTCTTCTACTGCTTCAGAAATGCATGCAGATGAAATGTGTCTACTCATGTAGATGCAGATAAGTATACAACTCTCAGAACAATTTCTGAAGTTCTAAGTGAGTAAAAATCACACAGAAATCTTGATGTCGAAGAAAGTAATCTAGGTATGTACAGAATACTTCAGAATTATGCGTACCATTCTTTAAGTGGCAAAAACTAACAGAAGTTACATATGTCATATTTGAAAACAGTATATAATGTTCACTGTGAAGACAAACAAAATTTGGGGGAAAAGTGAAGGGTCCTTCAATTTGACTATATTCTATAAATATTAAGCTTAATGTCTCTTCAAATGGATTTCCACCAATGCTTAAGTTTTGTAGTGTTGTGATTTTTGTGGGCCAAAATATCTTATTGCATAAACCAGTGCCAGTGCATTCCTTTATAAGCAGTGTATTTGTGTGACTATTTCTTGCTGAATATAGGAAGCACTGAACTCTCTGGAATAAGTTCTAGTTAACATTTGTGTCAAGAAATTCAGAATCTTACTCTCTCAAAAGTAAGAAATGTTTTCAGTATTCATCATCTATTTTTTTCAAATTGATGAGCTTTTATCATACAGAAAGAAATTATTTTCACTTTTCTAAATTTTTCAAGTTTTCTGTGGTAATCTTCCTGACCTTCAAACAAACTCTTTAAAAAGATAAGTTACACCATATTTCAAAGAGCATCCTTCCTTCTCTTTTTGCTCTCCGTTTTTTAATATTCTAAAAATACTCACTGTTCGTTTACAAATCTGATTGCTCCTACACTGACTGAACTGAATAAATTTTTCTTCTAAAAGATTCTCATTTAACTGGTTAAATAAACGCCTGGAAAAAATCTTGCTCAAAGTCAGTCTCTTTATCAGTCTAATAGAGAAATGTCTTTTGAGGTTTCAAACACCCTTTCTGCATAAGACATTTGGTAAAAGGGTGTTTAAGGTTTTCAGAAATTTGGGTGTGTATAAACGGCAAAAGTAGGTAGTTGCAAAAAGGTTGTGGAGCACAATAGACATTTGTTTGTGAAGGAGTCTATTTCAGGAATGAACCTGAGGTTCAAGAAATGAGATATAATGCCACACTGTAATGATTACAGTATATCACTGACAAAGACAACTGAAAAGTGGTGTGAGCAAAGTCCAGGAAAAGATAGCAATGTAGAAAACAGTGCATATGCAAAGAGGAGGAAAAAAATTAGAAAACTGAAAACACTAAGATGAATAGTGTTGTATGCCTTTTAGAAGGGTAAGATAGTGCTTTTCAACAATTTCTGGATATAGGCTCAAAGATGCCTCTGCCCTAGTGTAGCAAGGCACATTATCTCTGGCCTCTAAGCAGTTTTCTCAAAGTAGGTGCAATTGCATAACAGAATTGTATGGGAGCAAATCCCATAGTCCCTGATATATCCTCCTCCCTGTTAATGCCTCCCCATTCTTTTTTTCCTCCAAACACAGCCTTATAACATCCATGGTGATGGGCTGGCAGGATAGTAATGAACGGGGAGTGCTGAGAGGAGCTACTCCATACCACCAGCAAGTCAGACAAGATTGCCAGAGACTGCCCCTCTGGGAAGCCAGTCTTGCAGAGATTGTGAGTGCCTCCTCAATGTTTTGCAGTGTGACCCTAAACAATTCTGAATCTATGCAGTAAGACAACACGTGACAGTAGGACAAAACATTGAGTGCTAGGTTAGTACAGTATGCAATATGATCAATGAAGTCTCTAGCATTAAAATAAATTATTGAGCCAAAGTGACTTGGTGTGTGAGTCTGGGAACACAGCAGTGATAAATGTGGAAAGCACTTCATTGCATTACCTTGGTCAGTACTATTTCTTGCAATTCCATCTCTTTCCACTAACTTTTCAACAATTTATCATTCTCTTTTTCAGCAATTTATAAGACATTTACCAAAGGAACACTAGGATAGTTAGGTGTTTCTTCTATGTTCTAAAATCACTTTGTACTCATTATTATAAGTTAGTATATAAGTTATATAAGGTTAGTATAAGAAACTGTGTTTCTTATTAGAGTAGCTCAATTATATAGGTTTAATATTTCCAACAAGGCAAACAGTTTTTTAAATCTCTTAAATTATGGTTCAGAAGGTTTACATTGTATTCTACAGCAGAATGATACAAAATCTTAATTTTCCAATATCCTATGACAGTCATAGAATTACAGCATCATACAGTGACCTATACAGGAAGGGGCATCTGCTGAATAATACAAGGATGTGCAGGACCTCAGGTTAGTTGATAAATCAAAGTTTGAATATCTACAGATACAGAAATTTCACAAAATCTGTGATCAGCCTCTTCCAACATTTGATTAACCTGTCCAAGTGTTTGAAAAGTGTCTGTTGAAAAAATAAAAATTTACTAAAGTTTCCTGTATTCCAACCTGTTTCTGCTGGCTCTTCTCTTTGCACATCTGTGAGAAGGATTTGTCTCCATCTTCTCTAAATCCTTTCATTAGGTAGGTAGACAGCTATATTGAGTTTTGCCAGACTGATATTTCTTTTTTTAAAGTGGAGCAAACCAGAGAGGACTTGTTCCATGATACTCCTGTGGATTGAGGAGCAGTTGATTTACAGATCCCTAGATCTTCCATCTAATGTTTTTTTGAAGATGTGCATTTTTCTGGTCCGAACTTCAACATGTTAAGGACAGCAATACCAATGGGAATTGAACACATAGATTTTTAGATTCTGCAGAAACTGCAACTTCTTTGCAAACTCTCCTCCCAGTTTAGATTTTTTAGCCTCTTTAAAGGTGTGGTGAACATGATTAAAGCCATCCTCTCTTCCCACCAGCTGTGAATGCCATAAAACAGAATCAGATCTTGAAACATTCTTTGCTGATTATAAATAATTGTCAAAAGAAAGTCTTACAGTTTCTACAAACTCTCTCATTTTCTGAATAATCTTTTTCATTTTGTACTATATGAGAATTCTGTAAAATCTTTCCCATATTTTGGAAGTAAAATGATTTATGCAGGTTTTTAATCTTTTTTTCTTTGTGGAGGAAGGTTGATTAATATGTACAACATGAGAAGGAAACTATTCAGGTTCTATCTTTTCTAAGGAAACTGTTCACAGAATCACAGAATCACAGAATATGCTGAGTTGGAAGGGACCCACACAGGACCGTTCCCAAGAATCCCACCATGTGCCTGAGAGTATCGTCCAAATGCTTCTTGAACTCAGATAGATTTGGTACTGTGACAACTTCCTTGGACAGCCTGTTCTGGTAGCCAAATGTCCTCCGGGTAAAGAACCTTTTTCTATTATCTACACTAAACCTTCCCTGATGCAAGTTCAGGCCATTCCCTGGGGTTCTGTCACTTGTGTGCAACACAGATGGTTTACAGCTTGAACATTGTTAAAATTACTGAGGGACTTTTGTCCATTGTAGCAAATTGTGCAAAGAAGCAACTCCTCACCAAAGCCTGCCCCTCTCCAAATGTGCATGCTAATTTGGACTGTGATGGGATCTTGAGATAAGCCAATTATCCTAGGAGCAGACAATCAAGCTTACAATGTGCAAAGTAACCACCCAAGTGGTTACTTGCACACCCAAGTGTGCTCACCTGCCACCTCAGGGTACAAGCTGGGTGTGGAACAAGATAAGGCGAGCGGCAAACCTGTGAGGCAGGGCAGTGTTTCTTTGTCCTTACACAAATGACTGAGCTGTAGTAACTCCCCTGAGGGGAAAGACAGGGACAATTCACATATAACCTTAATACCTTCATCTCTGCTAATGAGCCATCAATGGACTCAAGCGGGCTGACATTAATAGGAAGCTATAACATCCTAAAAGGTTTCAAACACTCCTAACGTGTCCTGTGATCCAGTATTACATCCAGTGTAGAACTTCCCACCCCAGGGGAGGCACAAGGAGTGTTACCACCTGACCTAAACCCAATAAAAGACTACACAAAGTTCTCTCAACACTTGGTTTTCTTCCCTCACCACACAGGGCTTCCCTTACTGCCTCAGGCTTCACGAACTTCTTCCTTTACCACACAGGACTTCCTTCAGCACCATGGGCTTTTTTTCTCACCACCCTGGGCTTCCCTTGACAGATCCAGACTTCAACTACCATTTTGACAGGATTGGGATGCTTATCCTCCAGAAGGCCACAAGAAGAGGATCAGTGAGATTCCACTGAAATCGAAGTAGTGATATACATTTTATTTAATCTGCCTCTCTGTCATTCTTTCTCTCACACTCTCTCTTTTCTCTATTTATTTTCATTTCTCTCTACCTCAGATTTACTGTTAAATAAAAATCCGTACTATTGACCTCTGCATATGGTCTCGTTTGCACCTTATTTTGGGCAGAGGCATCTCCCTAATAATTTTAAAGAACTTGATCATAACAACTGGTCACCACAGAGAAGAGATCAGTGCCTGACCCTCATCTTTGCTTAAGAGGAAGTCGTAGACTGCTGTAACATTCCAACCCCAGAGCTGCCAGCTCATGGACTGAGCCAGGAGTCGTACTTTACAATATAAATATAGGCTTCTTTGATACTTTGAGATAGTGGTAAGAGAATAAGCTACGGACTTTTTCTGAAGAGGTATTTTTTACTAGGTGGTGGAGGGGAATAAGGAAACTTGGCAAAAGTTCAAAAGGGCACCACATAAACTAGGTAAAGATGTTCTACCACAATACTGACCAAGCATATACTATTTCACAACACTTAAATCAAAATCCAATCCCTCCAGCTTCAAACCACCCAAAGCATCAAGAAAGAAGCAAAGAAAGAGGACTAGAGAGACCAAGAAGAGAGAAGGAGAAAGACGGAGAGACAGATCATATAGCTACCTCTGGAAACTCATGCGTCCAGATGGCAGGCTCACAACATGAGGCAAATATTCCTGTGGTTTTATCTGCTCTGGTCTCCATGTCCAACCTCCCCAGGCGGGACCTCTGACTCACCAGCCACTCTGCGGTTCCAGGCCAGAGTGAAGGGCAGTTTTTTCACTGTCCCTGACAATCT
>JAWMRA010000090.1:41047128-41059801 GCA_035584735.1 Pseudotriccus pelzelni | reverse complement strand
CCCTCTCTTCTGGTTTAAAGAAAATTTTGGTTCTGAAATGACAAAAGAGTGTGTTTCACTGCCCAGTGAAGATACCTGTACATAAAAACTTTCTGTTTTAATGGGGCCCAGATCAGAGTAAAATGTAAACTACAGGAAAACTTCATCATTAACGGAAAGATAGAACTTGGAATATGGCATTATACTTCAAAACTATTTATAAGATCAGAAAAATAGTTGATTATTTTACATGAATATCTTATCCAACATACCACAGACAAATAGTTCTCTATATTGTGGAAAAGATATTTTGTGCTGACTTCAAACCTTCAATGTAAACTACCATAGTGAATAACTGCTAGACACAAATCACAGGAATAACATCATAAAGCTTTAATAACATTGGCTTTGAGTAAATCAGTTGAAATACCCAGTAAGTAACAAAATGAGTTTCCTACCTCAACTTTGTGAATTTCAACTCCTGTTAGAAAAGAGAGAAAGAAAATGATTTTCAGCAAAAGGCACAGCGAGAAAGGCATTTGATATTGCTTAACAAATATTTCATAGAAAACAAGTTCACAAGTTTGATAAGACAAATTATGTCAAAAAGAAAGTTCCCCTACTACAAAAGCAAATTAATTTTTTTTTTTTTGTATATAAGCCCCAGCTATAAGAAGATTTTGCAATTTGTTAAAACATTTTTGAATGACACTTAACTACATAAAGTATTGTCATAGGAGGGAATGACAGCTAGGAGAATCTGTGATCCAATTTGCAGATGATCAAAAAATACACGCAAATTGAAGTTCAAGCATACTTCTAAAAGTTTGCATGCCTTAAGTCTTATCTCTATCTTGTAAACAACTAAATAGTAAAGCAAATCAACTTTTTTTTTTTCCCAGTCAATATATTGTTTTGTAAGTTTCCTTCAGTCTCTTTATCAGTTATCCTCATCTCCAATTCTGAGTTGTTAGGAGTCCTGGTATTATATTCTATCCTATGATTCCTATTACAGTGACTGTACATTAGACAGTTTCTCAGCGCTGTCAGAGGTCTGAAAAATTAGAGAGTAAAGGTGAGAAAAGAGAAATTTTAAAAGATAATTTTTAATAAAATATGCCAGAAGTTAAATTTATTTACACAAACCACAAACAATTCCAAGAGATTTCCAAAGGGATTTAAGTTTGTTTAGCGCTTGTTAATTTCCTAAGCTATGTAGCATTAAAAAATTTATTCTCTTATCTTTAGCTACTTCTTTGGAAGAGGAAGGAGAAAAACTTGTAAGACTTGTGCAAGTTCTAGACAGAATGAAAGAAGGGTATGGAAGCTAGGACTTCAACTCTTCTCCCATTTTGATGGTCTCAGACATTATCAATACCAGTAGAACTACCCATATCAACTTATATATTTAAAACCTTCTAAATTAGTTTGTGCATAGAACTACATTCCTCTGGGAATTTTAGGAGGGATTTAAAATATAAAGAAAAAGGAATTACCAAATAGATGGCTATAGCTGTTTGTAAATGACCAGATAAAATCTTTATAGAAGAAAAAATAATTTTATTTTCTTTGAGAATTTGCACTGCAGAAACAGTCTCTGTAATGTTTAGACTACTGCAGAAAGACATTTCATATTTACTCTTAAACAAAGCAGATGAAGATTGTCTTCTTTCCAATTAATACCTCTGCAAGAGATAATTAAAAAAATAACTCTTCCTTTGTATCCTCTCTCTTACTCAACACAGGTGAAATAATATCAGAAAAATTCTCAAAACTTTAGGAAAGGAGCAAGTTTGTGGATTAGAATTTCATATTTTTGAAGGACCTGAATGAATCTTGTAAACTCTTTAAAACGTAATCTTACCACTTTTATTCAAACTGTTGCTTAGACTCGATAATATATTTCCCCCCTAATAATTGCTCCAGAGGATTTTTATTCATTTTCTTTATTTCTCTAGAAATACATCTTTGGTTTGAAATCTTATTAGCCTAACAAGGTAGGGTTGATATTTCAATAGCAGGGCAAATAAGTGATACAAGATCCTGATGACTTTACTAATTCTTTTCTAATTCTAATGAGGTGCTCCTCTAGTTTTGAAACAGCTGTTTTTGTTTTTTTTCCTTTGTTTTGACTGGTAAGATTTTTTTTTCGTGCTTTGGACTTAGAATGTGTCAGTTTATGTCATCTCTATGCATAGCCAGTGGTAGTCAATACTGATAATTAATTTGATAGAGCATAACAGTCACATTTGACTGAATATTGTTTGGTGAAGTGTCTGGATCATAATATGACAGTTGCAAACCATTAAGGAGAAATTACCACCAAAGGAAGAAAGAAATCATTTGTTTGATAGCATCATGTGCCTGATCTCTGTGTAGAATGACAGGGTTGCAAAAACATCATTGATAAGGGGGAAAAATCCAAAAGACCCCTCAACCGAAGTCCATAATACAACCCCTGGTAGGGTGACCTGCTCTTGTAAGTGCCTTTCTGGAGTATGGTGTCCAGGTCTGGGACCCTTAGCACAAGAAAGTTGCTGACCTGTTGGAACAAGTCCTGAGGAGAGGCACTAGAACACAGAGAACATAGAGCTGAAGCACCTCTTCTGTAAAGAGAGTTTGGGAGAGCTGGGGCTGTTCAGCCTTGAGGAGACCTTGGAGTGGCCTTCTAGTATCTAAAGGGAGTCTAAAAGAAGTCTGAAGAGGTACTTTTCATGACAGCAAGTAATGATAGAACATGGGAGAATGGCCTTAAGCTGAAGGAGGGTAGGTTTAGGCTAGATACCAGGAAAAAATTCCTTACTGTGAGGTTAGTGAGGCACTGGAACAGGCTGCCCAGAGAAGTTGTGGACTCCCTATTTCTGGAGGTGTTCAAGGCCAGGCTGGATAGGGCTTTGAGCAAGGTGGTCTAGTGGAAGTTGTCCCTGCCCATGGAAGTGATGTTGGAATGAGAAGATCATCTACAAAACTTTTTCATGGTAATGAAGTTGGTAGAAAGCTCTTGGTAGTGACACTTCACAGATGTCATACTAGACACTACTAAGGCAGGATCTTTATCTGTGTATCATTACACAGCAAGAATTACAGTCACTAAAATATCAAGTAAAGAATCAAGTGCCACATTTAAAAGTTTCTCCTGTTATATAGAAATATTGAGCTACGGTGAGGGAGAGAATTTCTTCTTAACAAGTCAGTGGGTTTCCTCCATCCTTTGTCTCTACAGCATATATTTTTCTCGATGTAGTTGATGCAGACCTGGCCTTACTCCTTTTTCTTGCTATGTAGAACTGTACTTCATGCTTGTTCTGATCAGTCAGAAAACCAGAAACAGAAAACACAGAAGTAAGGCTTATTTTCAAGTGAATACTTGTTTCTTTTAATTTTTGTTACACATAGTGGCTATCTTTTCTCCAATGTTTTGCCATTCTAGCTATTCACAGAGCTTTTGCTATGGATCATTAAGTTAATGAAATAACTTCAGAAGAAAATGTGTCTTTCCAAGCTTTTCTAGGCACACTTTTGATACTGCACTTACTCTGTCACTGGAATATTGACTATCAGAGCTTCATTGCCTATGAGATTGTGTTAAGATTCTGGAAATGATTTTTTTAAAAAAAAGATTGAAATTATATGGGGCTTTAAGTTTTCTAGATAATGAGGCCTAGGATGATCCCATTTTGCATACTGCCTGCCTTCAGTTCAATACTTGGATCACAAAACTAGCAATCTGCTCTGGTTAATGGAGTTTGGAGTTATGAAACAATGTAAATCCTGTGATTAACTAAGGAGCTATAAAAACCTTTGTGCTACTGGTTTTGCACTATCATCTTGTACTCATATGTGACTCCAGATCTATAGTGTCAGTTTGCTTTCTTGACTTCATAGTATATATGTTCTTGTGACCCTTAATTATCACAATGTCAGTGAAAGTTCAATGAGTGGATGTCTTTAGCTATATTCATTGTACACAAGAAGTAAACTCAGTGGGGGAATTACTCCATCATCATCTTTCTTCATGTTATGACAGTTAGATTCTACATATAATTGCAGTTACCTTTAGTTCTAATTTTTTCTCAACTAATTTCCCTCTACAACTCTTTTATTCCTAAATATATTTAAATTTACTGTCTTTTCTGTATTTATTCAGAAACACATTTCAGTGAGTTTGGGATAGGTCAGGTTTTATATTTTAAATCTGTTACGAATTTAATAATCAAGGTATTTTTGTATTTCCCAACTTATCACCGCCATCCATTGAGACAAGTTTATATAATAATGCAATACAGTGAATGTGAATCAAGTTTTATATAGTGTTGTTTTTTGTGATTATGTTTCCCAGATGGGAGTTGAACTCAAGACATGGAATACACTGGGAGATTTTAGAATATAGCGCTGGAAAAATGTTACATGCTCTATGTTGCATGTTGTACGTTACATGTTTTTGGCTTATCTTTCCTCTAATGGGCTGTTTCAAAAAATAAACTACAACAGATATTCAATTAATGTCATTAATTAATACTTCTGTTAGTACGCCAGTGGAACTGTGTTACTTCATTCAAGTGCGGATAGTCACATACCATACAATTCAGTCTATTACTTATAAATCTAATATTCTCTACAGGAAACAATATCCGTGGTTACTCTACTTTACCAGTTGCTTTGTCTAGACTTACTGATTTCATGGGACCAGCATGGATATTTTCTGCATTTGGGTGGCTGTTCATTGCATTGAAGACAACAATAATATTTCCTGTTATTAGGGATAGTGAAGAATATAATGCTTGTTTAAAATAAAATAATGGCTTTGGTTTTTTATAAAACTTCACCTCGACAAAAAGAACAAAAATTGCCTTACATTTTCTATTTATTTTTTGTCTCCTGTTTATAAATGCACATGGAAATACCATTAATATAAATAAAAGATTGAAAATAGGGGCAATATTGCTGAGTACTGTAATATAAGGAACAAACAATCTCCATAATATTAATTCATTTAAAATGGATTTTTGTAGACTTTGGTTGGTTGTTTATGTTAGGTTTTGTGTGTGTCTATATGTGCGTGTTTTCCATTGAACTGTAAGAAATACTGGAAAAGTTCAGTCTGGCTAACATTTTGCTAAATAAAGAGATTTCAAGTGTAGTCTAGTGTTTTATATAAAGGCAGACTGTTATAATTGGTGACTACAAAACACTAAAATCCCAGTGCTTTTGGTAGTATCAACTTGCTGTTTTAATATTTAAAATATCCCGATATAAGTAACTTCAATGTTTGGAGAATAGCCAGAATATGAATTATAATATCTAGGTCACTGCCTGTTTAGAAGACTATTATCTTCTAACTAGAGCAAAGCATTAAACAGGCCTTTTAGCTACCAAAGAACCTATGCTGAGGCATATTTGGAATGCCATATGTACACATATTTTGGCTGCAGAAAACCAAACAAGGAAAAAAATCATAAGGAAGTACTTTCACCAGAAAAGTATAATGTTTATCTATTGATAAGTCACTAAAACCTGATTTTTTCCAGATATTTATACCCCTTTATCAAATTTAATAAAACTGGGTTTTATCTGTTTTAGTTACACGATTACATTTTTTTTTGTTATCCTGGAGATGGTATGATAGTTTAACAGGTTGTGTTTCTAAAAGCACTATTTTAAATCTCAAGACAAACTCAGAAGAGAGAAAATATTTGGGGATAAAAATTCATTAAGTTCAGTTACTGAAAAAAGAGCAAGAAACTGAGGAACTGAAATGTTAAAGTTGAATAAAGGATCAGAAAGGTGCTTGGTTTTCTTCTGAAAAGGAGCTAATGTTCTAAGCAGACCCTGTTTTCCTTCTTGGTGTTTGTAACAAAACCCACTGCTATAAAATTCCAGCTGACACCTTCTACTTTGTTCACACTATGGCAATGTAAAATAGAACAGAAAAGAAAAAAAGTTGTTCAATGTGTTCTAAAATTCACACCTTTACCTCTCTACAAAGGATAACTGTATTGATAATTTGAACTGAAAACATGCTAAAGCTACATAAAAGAGAGTAATTCACTGAAAAGTTTTTAAGATAGAAGAGCTCACAGCCTGCCTAAGAAGACACTACTCATCTTGTTAAATCTAGAAAAGGAAGGCTATGAGGAAATACCACAGCTCCAAGCAGATTCATCAGGAGGTTAAACATTAGGGGGATAGAGACAAAACTTACATCATGGACTTTATATGAAAGCATGGATTTAAACTAGTCAGTAATAAATTTCTTCTGGCATCTGCAGCCTGCTCGGAATAGAATATCTAGAACAGCCAGAACAGATATCTGGAATTAAGGTGGGACAAAACAATAAATATAGTCTGTTTCATAATTGCATCTTGTCACAGAAGAAAAATACTCATTTGTTTTCCTGTGCAAATATGTAGGTAGTTAACTATACATTGTTTTAAAGTTCATATAATTAAAAGCGAATAAGTTAAAATAAGGATTAGAAGACATTTACTGCTTATGCTTTTCACTATCTTCAGAACCCATAACGAAGAACAGAGATGATAAATGAACTTATTTTTAGAAACCAGAAATCTTTTCAGAGACTTGGATGTTGTTTGCATCAGATCTTTGCAAAAAACAGTAAAAAAGGTTTTATTTTTTTAACTAAAACCACTCCAGAGGCATTTGCCATGATTTACATATATATAATACATATACATATATACAAAAGAGGTTGTCAGTTACATTTATAATAATCAGTGATCTAAAATCAGGCCAACACAAATTTGTGAAGAAAAAGCTTTAAAAAGGTTGCAATAGGAAAATAGATGGGAGATACAGAAGTAAAAATTACAACTTGATAATATATGATAGGATTTAAGACTCTCCCAAAAAAAAAAAATCCTGCTTATCAGCTGGCATTATCACTCTAATGATCAGACTTCCTACTTTTATGCTTATATTTAACTAGAATTTGAATAAATAATAGATGATGGTCAAGTTACTCTGAACAGGTTGTTACTGAAAGCTATTGCTCCTTATGTTAAAAATTTCTTCTGCACTCACCCTATGTTACTGCAGTGCAATATTTTATTGTAATTTCAAATTGCAGTTGCATATGGCTTTGCAGTAACAAGCTGAGCTTACCTTCAACGATGGTTTATTTCTCACAAAACAAACATGTAGTGCACATATGGCCAGGTACTGGCACACAGCTGAAGCAATCGCTGATGCACTGGAATATCTCAAAAAGTGAAAAATGCTCATGCTGTCAAATTGTGACAGTAATTTAAAAACATGTTTGCGCTGATGAAAAGACACCTGAAATATGTATCATTGGAGAAATAAAACACTGGTATATTATCTTAATTTTCTTCACTTTTTCACAGTACAATACTGCTGGCATCCCTTAATAGGAGTCAGTGTGAGATTATAATTTAGAAAAGTCAGCATTCCACAGAAAGAAACCTAGTAGCTAAGAAAATTTGTCATCTCCCTTACGCATTGCAGTAAGTTCTATCAAGCACTTGTTTGTACTTTGCCCAGTTACTAATACATATATTACAGAGAAAATAAAAAAAGATTGCATATTATATTTTAGTTGTATGGACTGTAAGACTGGGTCTTGCATAGGAAAGCAAAAAAAAAAATCATTTCATGAATTCTTAAGACATCTTGAAATATGTATGCATCATATGTACAACTCAGAAGAAGCAGAATGAGCACATTCTCTTCCCCCATCCTTGTGAACATATACTTTGGTATGTAACACTTGCCAGCCCTGTATAAATTCTGGATGGAATTATGGATAGACCTTGCTCACATCTGAAATTTCAAGTGAAAATTTTGCTAGAAAACGTGCATTATTCCCCATCTTCCACAAGTGACTGAAGTGCAACAGGTCATTTTGCATGTATTATCTTTAAGAGACATTGAAAGTGTCACATGGGAAGTTCTTTGAGCTACCTGAGAAATGAGTACCACAGGATACTCATATGTGTACTCAGAGTGACTGTATAGCAGATTAGCAACTCGGAGTTACATTCGTTGCCAGATATGGGAGAGGTTCTTGACTTCTTATGGCACAAACCTCATAAGAACAATAGGATTTCTTCAGTCTGTCCAGACGAATGGCTGACAAAGCTACTTTCTGTGAAAAGAAAAGGACCTCTAGACCAGCCAAATTCCATTACCTGCAATAACATAACCTGGCTCTTTGATGCTTGGCGAGAATAACTAGAAGTCTCACCAAAACATTCATTTTGATTTTAAACATTAAAGTAAAAAATTCAATAATTTTTAAAATAAGTAGGAAACTAATCTACCATACATGGGCATGGGACAGCCTAATTGTCTTTTGGAACAGAAGCACAATTGCATTTACCTAACTTCTAAGGCAAGGTAGTACATAGATGGCCTTTAGTGTGCTCATGAAAAGAGAAGCCATTTCTCATCTATGAAACATAACTGTCATTGCTATTATGGCATCTTTCCTTAAAAATGTTAAGTCTAATACATTCTGAGTAATACAAACTTCTATTTACCTGAAAGTAAGGAAAATAGTGATTTGATAAGAAGTCTAATTATATATGTTATTAAGCAGAAGTAATTTTAATTTAAACATAATATATGGTGTAGAAGATATTGAATTCATTATCAATTTAGTTTTCTTGGACTCAAAAGTTATGTAGTTTATGAATGTAGTAATTAGGGTTAAGTAGGAAGCAGAAGAGAAAGTTTGTTCAATACAATATATTAACATAATATATTTTCTAAAAACAGTTTTTGGTAGAATTTGTTCACTACCGGGTTTTATGAACATTTTATAGTTGCTTCATTATACAGCCATAGATTAAAAAGTAGAGAGAATGTAATGCTATTATTTAAGTAAAGACATTGTGCACAAAATGTAAAGCCAATTCCAAAGGCACTACTCAGTTTTAAGTAGGAGATAAATAATAAATACAGTATGTTAGATCTTTCTGTATCTTTTCATTATTAAGCACTGCATATTTTTGAACACACACCTTATCATGAAGCATCTAAAATTTCATAGCAAACCATAGCCCCATGTTTCATTTCCACACAAAGCAATTTATATTTTCTTGGTCCTTTGTATGAAAAGTAGCACTAAAGCATGTGCACAACTTTTGCAGAAGCGTTGAAAAGCAGCATAGAAAGTTGGGGGTTTTTTGGCTCTCTGAATGCTATGCAATTCCTAAGGCCCTGGTCAACAAAGTAAACTACAATTTTACATGTGTTTTCAGTGACACACAGATTTATTAAACTGAATGATTATTAACTTATATACCTCACCTGGAGAAGAACTACCTTCCAAACTTGAGTGTCATTTCAGAATGTCTATAGTTCTATATACTATAATTTTGTTATTTTGAAACGGGATTTACAGTGCTCTAGGAACATGTTGATAATGCAGAAGTAGGTACAGAAAAACAAATGTCAAAATTTAGAATTTAGTCAAAACACATCCAGACATTTATTTGGGCTCTCTCATTATTATTATTTTGGTGTTTCTGAAAATTATTCTGCAGGAACAATCATGTGGCACAGCTGCATCATCAGTAGGACTGCTGAATAATCACTCCTTTTTTAATGTTGTACTGGGTGATCTTCAGACATAAAGACTGAAAATGCAGGAACTGCCCCAGAGTCATTGCAATAGTATAAGACAAAAGACATTGTAGGTGACCAGATGGAGGATTCACAAGAATCAGACTGAACAATACTGATAAGCACTGTCATACAGAAATTATAGGACAGTAACTTACGCCGCCTTCTTTTTAACGGTGGCAACAAAGAGTCTGCTATCACTGTATTAGTTTTCATATTAGGTATATTGCATTTTAGATTCTGCTAATCATTATTACTTTTATATTCCAAACAGTTCTTAACAGGAACAATTTATTTCCTACAGAAACTTGGAATATAAAATGAAAAATAGTGACAATAAAAGGATATTTTATATTGGCATTAACACAAAATCTAGCTCAAGGAATTAAAGACAATAGTGCCTTATCAAAAACAAGGAAGATAATTTATCTAGGCTGTAATTGTTCCAGCTCCAATTTGGCTGATTACTGAAGTTAATTATTGTGCTAGTGAAAAAGATCAGCCAAACTGATCAGGTGTATTAACTGTCACAAACCTTCTCCATAAGAAATGGAGTAAAGCGAAAAATCTTTTATAGCAAGTCTGGGACATGTTGTGGTGGTCATGAACCACATGGCTCAGAATCAGCTGGCATGCTGATTCGTAAATATTCTTCACAGCAGTAACAACTTTAAACATTCTTTCTGCTTCTTATAAGCAAACTGCACCATCTTCTTTCTAGTTGAACTGATACTTTATTTCATTCCCATTGCACAATACATTTCCTTCGTACCCTAATTTTTAATAGAGAAATAAATTGCAGTATGCAGGAAAGTGTAACAGAAAATAACTAGACAACATTTTTTCTTCATATTCATTATTTCATATGCATAACATAAGCAAGAAGTTGATAAAATTTGATGACATTTGTTCAAATTATGGGGTTTTTTTGGAAAGAATAATTCAAGTTGTCTGTGTTAACATAATTCTACAACAAAATTGTTTACATATGAAGGGATTATCTTAGTATATTATACGTTGACAATCTGCAAGGTTAGGGGTTTATTAGCACAGAGTTATAAAGCAAGAGATAATAATAAGAGGTAAGCTATGTTTCCAGATTTATCCAACAAAGATTGAAGCTGGGCATTTTATCTACTTGTGCATAAAGTATCACACTGCACCATGACACGGGAGTCATGACAGAGTATTGGTCTCATTTATGCACTTGGACACCCCAATGATGAACACAGCGAATATAAAATGTTATGTGTTCACCTTTTTCTTTTTCTTTTTAATCTTTTAACTGTAATAATCAAAGCAGAATGGAAATCAAACCCCCAAGAACTGCCATTATTTTAACTTCTAATCTATGAAACCTAATTGGAGTTGAACTAACTAATTTCTAAAAGGCTACATAAAATGTAGTCTATCTTCTGAGTATTTTTTTTTTACTTAAGATTTCATGTGATCTATTTAATCTAGGCTGAATATAGAATGCAAACTTACTCTAGGCTGCATATAGAATCTGAACGTCATTAATGCTTTATTCCTGGACCCCCTGTTGTTCAGTCCATGGAACCTGCTGCAATACATGCTGTTTATCTCCCCTGCTGAACACCCATGTTTTCTTAAATTACAATCATAATATTGTCACTTGAATATGCAGTTTATGCCTGTGTACCTCTCACCAGAACTCATATATCAGAAAATTTATAATCTATAAATTTGGACTTCCCAGCTTTTATTTAGCTTTTGACTTGAGATTTGTGTTTCCGGTGTTCAAGAACAGAACACTCCAATAAAACCAAACCAAATCAAATTAAACCAAACGAAACCAGCTCAACTTCCTCTACAATTAACAAGGTGAAATAACTTGTTACATTTTGCAGTGGCAAAAAAACCCACAAAAAAACCAAACCAAAACCAAAACCAACCAAAAAACAGAAAAGATACCTTCCTTAAGTTTCTCATTAAAAAATAGAAATAAGAGTAATATACAAAAAATGCATTCTGATCGTATCAAATTAACCTATAATGTAGGCTGCATTTCAGGGCTTATGTAAAAAAAGGTTAAAAAAAACCCAAACGCACATTTGAGTAAACCATGGGAATAGAGAATTTCAGGCTGGATAACTTGCACTGATGAGAAGCAACTGAGCTCTCCACTGAGGAGAGCCAAATGACACCATGTTTGCTATCATGCTCCCATGCTCTACAATGCAGAAGGATCCTTTTTGATATAATTTTCAAGGGAAAGAATGTGTGAAAAATTAAATGTAGCCAATTTATTTGGATTCATAAAGAAACTGTGAACATAGCATGTGGACAAAAAATGCACTTTGGGAAACACTTGGGAAACAGGAGGTTGACAATGATGAAGAACATGCGTTGCAATGACGAAGAACTGGGTTTGTTTATCTGTTGAAATAAAATCAATGATAAGAAAATCAGAAAAATCCTCTTCTAGTAAAGGCATGTAAAACTATTTCTTAGTCCCATTTCCCTGACTAGTGTCAGCACTAATCCCACGCTCAGCATTATTTTTTATATTTGAAGATTTGTAGACATATTGACAGTTGCATTATTAAAATAATCTAAATGTGTCAATTTTCATTATATTTGTAATATACTTTCCACCAAAATTAAAAGAGGATGGCACACTTCCAGTATATTTAAATTAATAAGAAATAGTAGGAAACAATTATTTTTATGGAACAAAATTTGCATTATGGATTTAGTGTGTTCTTGAAATTTTCAAGGAATATATTCAATCCCACATTGTCAGTAAATGGTAGCAAAAAGACAAAAGGAGATGCAAAGAAAACAATCAGCCTGAGAATTTGTAGCTAATGTAAGTCTGTCTACTTTTCATTTTATTTTAACCATCTTACAATGACCTCATGCCAATATGAAAAAAAGACATTGTACTATAAAAATGTTGAATGATGATTGTCTCCATTTTATGGTGTACATGATGAATTTTCTGACTTCTCGACTAATATAGTCAAGATGCATTTGTAGGAGGGTGGTAAATGTAAATGGCCAGTCTTCGCGAACGAAGATCCGGGGAAGGTCTTTACACCTTCCAGCCTGCGCATTGGATTT
>JAWMRA010000090.1:40988595-40999357 GCA_035584735.1 Pseudotriccus pelzelni | reverse complement strand
CCTGGCTGGAATCGAACCCAGGCCTCAGCGGTGAAGGTCCTGCGATCTAACCACTAGGCCACCAGGGGCTCCCTTATGTATGTATATACGTATTAAAAAGTGGGCAGCTACAAACAAGTGACTGCAGTTGTTGTTGTTTTTTTTTTAAAAAAATGAATTCTGTAAAGGATATCTATATTGAAATTTTTGTTTGACCCAATCCAATTATACCAAATATTTTGGACTAATGGTCAAACACAATAATGCTTACAAAAATGAAGGTGTAGGGTAAATGCTCTGAAAGCTTTATCCTGTATTTTGTACACCTTCTAAATTCTTATTTTTGTCTTTAAACAAATAATTTTGTGCTTCAACTTTTAATATATAAAAACCTTATACTATAGTGCTTTTTACCTTTGTAAAAAAAGCACAGAGAAGAAAAACTCTATGTATCAAAAGTTTTGAATATTTGAAAAACCTATGCAGAAAAAAATATTTGTCTAAAAACTAAAAAAAGAAATTAACAAAATACATTGTATTATAATTCTGTACCCAGTTTTCAAAAGAAAAATTGACTACATTGACAAGTTAATTAATAAGATAAAATGCAAATAAACCATATGTAGGTCTTTATCCACCAAAATATCTCAATATACAAAGAGTCAAGACTTTTAGAACATCAAAGAAAGGCACATAGAAAGCTCACTACCCTGGGCTTTAGAAGAGAAGAATTTGGCCTCTTCAGGGATCTGCTTAGTAGAGTACTGGGAGATAAAACCCTGGAGGGAGGAAGGGCCCAAGAAAGCTGGTAAATATTCAAATATCATCTCCTCCAAGCTCAGGAGCAATGCATACCAATAAAGAGGAAGTCAGGCAAAAATTCCAGGAGGTCTGTGTGGATTATCAAGGGGCTTCTGGACAAACTCAAACACAATAGGGAAGCCTACAGAGGGTGGGAACAAGGACATGTAGCCTGGGAGGAATACTAAGAAACTGTCCATGTTGCAGGGGATCAGGTTAGGAAAGATAAAACCCTGATAAAATTAAATCTTGCCAGTGATGTCAAGGGCAACAAGAAAAGATTCTAATAGGTAGGTGGGTGACAAAAGTAAGACTAGGAAAAATGTGGGCCCTGCCTGGAAGAAATGGAGAGACCTTGTTACCCACAACATGGTGAAGACTGTGGTACTCAATGACTTACTTGCCTCAGTCTACATTGTCAAGTGTTCCAGCCACAATGACCAAGTCACAAGAGACAAAGGCAAGGATTGGGAGAATGCAGAACAGCCCACTGTAGG
Organism: Pseudotriccus pelzelni; assembly: GCA_035584735.1. NCBI lineage: Eukaryota > Metazoa > Chordata > Aves > Passeriformes > Tyrannidae > Pseudotriccus > Pseudotriccus pelzelni. The sequence goes on along the minus strand of JAWMRA010000090.1, from coordinate 40,998,080 downwards.
CAGTCTCCGTCTAAGGAACCTGAAGGTGTACACATCCATAGGACCTGATTAGATGCCTCTCTGGACATTGAGAAAACTGGCGGATGAAGTTGTTATGCCACCGTCCATTATATTTGACAAGTTGTGACAGCTGGAAGTTCCCACTGACTGGAAAAGGAGAAAGATAACATCCATTTAAAAAAAAAGTAAAAAAGGAAGACCTGATGAAGTACTGGCTGTCTGTCTCACCTCTGCGCCTGGCTAGACCATGGAACAGATCCTTCTGGAAATTCTTCTAAGGCACATGGAAAATGACGTGGTTTGTTACAGTGAGCACTGTGAAGGTCAAAAACTAATTGGTCCCAGGTTGGGAGTAAAAACAGAGCATGGCTTTACTAAGGGTTACATGCTTGACAAACATGGGAAAAGCAAGTGACATCATCTACTTGGACTTGTTCAAAGTCTTTGACACTGTCCCACACGATATCCTAGTTTCTTAACTAGAGAGTCACGGGTTTGATACTTGTACTGTTCATGGATAAGGAATTAGCTGGATGGTTGCACTCAAAGACTTGTGTTCAACGGCTTGATGTCCAAGTGGACATGAGTCATGAGTGATGTTCCTCAGGGGTTAGTATCGGGATGGTGCTGTTATACATTTTTATTTGTGACATGGGCAGTGGGATTGAGCATACCCTCAGAAAGGCTTTCAACCACACCAAGCTCTATGGTGCAGTCAACACACTGGAGGGGAGGGATGTTATTCAGAGGGACCTCAACAGGCTCAAGGAAGAAGCTCAACAAGGCCAATTGAAAGGTCCTGCCCCTGAGTCTGCGCAATTCTAAACACAACTGTGGGCAGGTCAAGGAATGAATGAAGGACTTCGGACTTGACAGACAAGAAGCTCAACATGACCCAGCAATGTGTATTTACAGTCCAGAAAGCAAAATGCATCCTGGGCTGCATTGAAAGAAGCATGGCCAGCAGGTGAAGCACGGTGATTCTCCCCATCTACTCTACCGTCATGAGGCACCACCAGAAGTAGTGTGTCCAGCTCTGGAGCCCGCAACAGAAGAAGAACATGGACACTTTGGAGCAAATCCAGAGGAGGGCTGCAAAGATGATCAAAGGGCCAGAACACCTCTCCTAAGAAGACAGGCTGGGAGAGTCAGGGTTATTCCACCTGAAGAACAGAAGGCTCTGGAAAGAACTTACTACAGACTTCTAGTACTTAAAGAGGCCTACAGGAAAGATGGAGAGGGATTTTTTACAAGAGTGTGTACTGATAGAAGGGGGGATGACTTAAAACTGAAATATGTAGATATAGATTAACTATAAGAAAGGATTTCTTCGCTATAATTGTGAGGTGTTGGATCAAGTTGCCCAGGGAAGTTGTGGATTCTCCATCCCTGGAAGAGGCAAAGGATGGGGATTTGAGTAACCTGGTATAATGAAAGGTGCCTCTGCCCATGGCAAGGCAGTTGGACTAGATAATCTATAAAAGTCCCCTTCAACTTGGACTATTCTATGATTCTAAGCAAAAACTAAGCAGGACTTCAAGGAAGAATTGTCAGGAGCTCTAAATCAGAGAAAGCTTTCATGCCAATTTAAGTTAGGTTGATGTGCCTTATTTGTCTTGCACCATGATGTAACACAAAGGACAAAACATGAAGACATGATAGTCCTGTGAATGTCTCAGTGATGGAGAGTCACAAGATGTTGCTGTGCTTGCTGTGGCTCAGGCTGGCTTACACTGTTTTAGCAGGGGTGCAGGGGCCAAATGGCCACTGTTGAAAGTGCTGGACTCCAGCTCTGTATATGCTGTCACTGGACAGTTCCTAGGGATTGTTGGGAATAAACTAGGAAGACTGCTGATTTAGCAATTTAAGCTGTATTATTAATTAGGCATTTCTATGCAATTTAAACAACAAAATTTGAGCAACAAAATTTGAACAGTGTCTTAATATGAAAATTGTGTAACTGAAACAGTAATAGTTGAGTTTTAATTCATAAAATCATAGAACGATAGAATCGTTAAAGTTATAAGGACCTTGAAGGTCTTTAAGTCTGACCATCAAACTAGTGTCATCACCACCTTCACCACTAAACCATGTCCTCAAGACTTTTAAGCCATATACACAGATTTATTCAACACATTCAGAGATAGTGACACCACAACTTTCCAGTGCAGCCTGTTCCAATGCTTTACAACCCTTTCTGTGAAGACTTTTTTCCTAATATCTAGTCTAAACATCCCCTGGCACAACTTGAGGCCATTTTCTCTGTCCTGTCACTTGTTACCTGGGGAAAGAGACTGACCTCTACCTTGCTACAACCTCATTTCAGGTAGTTGTAAAGTGCAAAACTCAGCCTACTTTTCTTTGGGATCCCTTAGCCACTCCTCATAAGAATTTTGCTGCAGCCTCTTCACCAGCTTCATTGACCTTCTCCAAACTGTTATTGTAATTATATTGTTAAACATTTGCTGTCAGAAAGTGTTAGTTCAACTCACAGTAAGTTCTTGTTTCATAAAATGTGGTGAGTTACCTTTTGCCAGTTACAGGACTTTGAATGTGATGAGATGTAGGCATAAGGAGCAGATGGAACTGGAAAGCATTGCCAGCTGTGGTCCTGAAGAAAGGTGCTGACAAATACTAAACTCAGCATCCGGACCCCGGGTGCATTTCTCCTTACTTCAGAGGTTTGTATGTCTGCGCTCAAGGCCAGCTTAAATAATAATAATGCAGGTGTTTGGCCCCGAAAAGAGCTCTTTGAAAAAATCTCTGCTAAGAAGCTGTGCTGATCCCTGGCTCCTCTAATCCTTTGCTTGGGAATTGCTTTCAAGAAGAGGCTCCTGTCCTTGCTGCCAGCTTGAGGGGGGGTTCTCTGTTGCATCTGTGCTGCTGCCTGGCCTTGTCACTGCTCATTCAGAATCTGGTAGTGATCCAGGAGCTTGACCTGACTTGTCACTGTGTACATGCCTCATGGATCAAGGCTGCCAGTGACCCTGGTCACCATCATGGACCAGCTCAGCTGGTCTTGGCTGTACATATTTGGGATGTGCCCTGCCTACCCCATATCTTCCTGTGGCAATTGCTAGACCCTGCTTTGCACAGCCATGCCTACTGTTGATGCTCTCTTACACTCAGGTGAACAAATAAGATAATAAATAATAAATAATAAGATGTATACTATTTGAAAGGCTCTGAAAGAGTTAGGATTTTGATGGTTGTATGCCTCTTTCTATGAACAATACGTTGTTTTTACCAGTTGTAAGATTGGTCCTTTTTTTATCTTTACACTGCCTATGGTTCCTAATTAAGTTTGTAATATTTAATAAACATTTTTAGGAAGTTGAGTTAAACCCTGTGGTAGCCTGCAAGGAAAACAGTTACAGATGCCAAAGCCTTGTGATTTATAATAACCTCTGACACTCTGAGGTTCATTCTCACAGCTAAATAAGATAAAAGACATGAATTTTGCACCAGTGATACAGTTGTGTTGGGACAAAACACACTGAAATTCGATGTGTGTGGTTTATTTGGAGTGGTGTAACTTGAAATGTTTCCACAGTGTGCTATTAGGCCTTCCACAGGTTTGGCAAGCTCTGATTTAGACAGCAGCAGCAATGAAACAATCTTGAATGCAGACTGCAATCTAATAATTAACTAATTAATTAATTAATACTTAAGGATCTGGTACTTGCTGTGCCTATCAAATCACTAAGTTTTTACATTCAAACTCTCATAAATCTTCTGATTTAACCTTGCAACAAATGTGGAGAGAAACAGATAAAGACTTAAGATATTTTCAGATAAATTTAGTTAATCTTTCACGAGTATATATCATGAACACTACTCAAAGGCCCAATGAACTCAAATGGTTTAGTCAAAGACTAGGTAACATAATTATGAGCAAATAGCTTTAATTCAAACTGTAACAAAAACAGTTCCAGAGAAGATTATCCATTGTGTTATATATGGACCTGCCATGAGGTCATGTTAATGAATAATGCATGGCGCTGATGTTTCAGACTTCTCAGAAGACTTTTTACATTTCTGGGAATAAGGAGTTAAATATCAGGAATTTACACTGAATTAAAAAACAGAGCAAAACAAAGCAAAAAAAGAAACAACAAAACCCCCAAATCCCAAACAACAAAACCCCAAAGATACAGAAAATACTACATGCTACACCATGCAACCAGTATTTCACAACTGCTTACTCATTATCTGGCGTACTATGAGACATGCATCAATGGACTTTATATGAAATTTTATCTTTTTATTTTTTTTTTTTTAGAACTCTGGCAAAGCCAACATTTTACAAAAAAACCCTTACAGTTGGTAGAAACAAGATATTGTTGATAGAAAGAAGCACACAGCCATCAAAGACTGATACTGGATCAGATGAAAATCCAAATTGGTTTTGTGCATAACATTATTTTGTAGATATATTTCCCTGATCTTCTTTTGAATGTTTATCTTAGAAGAAAGTGTAATATGTTCAAAGTCTCAAAAAAAATTGGTAGTTGTCAATCTTATTCAGGTGATTCTAAGAAGACTGCTTTTGCAAAAGACTAAGTTATTTTGATTGGAAAGAAAAAAAATAATTAAACTCTGGTAAACTTACAGGGTGACTAATTTCTTCCTGTCCCAATTTATCCCTCTATTAATCATCAGTCTGTAGTGGTCATATTAAATTGTCATATTAGATCAGTAAGTTGTGATTAAAAGGGAAGGTTACTCCAACACGAAAATATTTTGTTATTTTTTAATAATGCTATCATTTTACAACACTACGGTATAATGCTTTTTACATTTAAGTCCCTAAAAGTCACCATTGCTGTAAGTTTATTAGTGCATAAAAATGGCAACTAACTTCTTAAATTAACTATTTAAATGTGCATTACTGTCCTTCAGGTAGAACTCTCAGGGGCACTCAGTACTAACTTAGAGCATCTTCACTGAGCATGAGAATGCCTCTGTGGGAGCAGTGTTAAAGTTGACTTAAGAACTGTTGCAAAATCTACTCTACAACTTATTAGAAATTATCGTGCTGAAGCGCATAGGAAACTCAAAGCTCTGTGAAGTAGAGAAATGGTTCAAAGTCTTCTCAACCCTAGGGAACCTTTCTAATCATCTTGTCTGAACTTCTACAAACCCCCAAAGAATTCAATTCATTACTTCCTGTATCAAACAATTCTCTTCCAATTAAGGTGTAGAAATTTATTTTATAAACTTTCCTGGTCTTGGCTGAAGGGCTTGTTTCTGAACCAGTATGCCTCATTCCTTAGTAAACTCTTCCAGAAGAGAATTTCCCAAGAGATCTGTTGATAAGTTAATTGTTTTGATGTAAGTCTTTCTCTTCAGATTGTTTCTCCAAATCAAAAATTATGGAACCTTTTCCTGAAGAGTTCAGATATAAACTCTCTTTACTAAACGTAATGCTATAAAATTACTTATAAAAAATTATAGTAGTATTTTGTTAGCTTATATCGCACCATTCATAATACATAAAACCAAATGAGGTTAGTACTGTTACATCATGTCAGATGACACTTTTTAAGAAATCCTAGTATTTTGCAGTGGTACATTGTAAAGCATGAAGCAAAAGCTTCATAAAAGTCTGAAGCTTTATCAATGAAAAAAGCTACAAAATTAGTTGCTTTTTCTCTCACTGATGAGCAGAGACACTTCTGATGTTGATAACTAAGCCCTTGCTTTTGTTTAAAAACAAAATGCCAAAGATTTTATTTTTTTTTCAGTTCTAGTATTCATGTGCATAGGAAACACTCATTAATGGAGAATAGAATCTATGCACAGATAGAAAAAAAAAACAATTAAAAAATCATGAGTTCAAGCCACTTTTCTAAAAATCTCAAAAACTTCACAACTGCAGATGCACGAACTTTAGAAAGAGAAATTTGTGTATGTCATTAATCAGCAGCATTGCAGACATGTCTTGTATAACAGACTCCTCTTTTTGTATGAACATTTCGTGAAAATATTACATGCAGAAATATACTACATGAAACAAGAAAGCTGCAAAGTCAGGGAATCATATTTAAGATTTCCAGTATGTATTTATTGCAAAGCAAGCTTTTGCATGAGACAGAATATCCGTTCTTCAAATAACTAAATAATTGGAGAAAAGATAAAAATGTACTTTTTATCCAGCTATTCAGAAGCTTGTTTATTTTTCTGAAAGCATATTCAGGCATGGAAAAAGGCTTGTAATTAATGATTTCCAGCTGTTATCAGTTGAATTAAAGAAAGTTAGTATTCAGTATTTTCCAGTATTATTCACTGGCCCTTGTTACTGACAATTGCTCAAATTTTATTTTAAGGTAGAATTATTAACTATCCTATTGAATTTTCTGTGATGTTTTTGTTGTGAGATCTTAGATATTTACTAATATTAATTAAGAGATTTTCAGAATAATCTAATGAGATGAGGCAATATAATGTCATTTTACACAAGGGAAACTGAGGCAGGGAGATAAAAGATAAAATTATAAAGTATCAGCTAGTTTTGTGTGATCCATTCTTCATGCCCAGAGTTTTGGTTTTTTTCATCATAAATAGGGCTTTATATCTCTCTATAGGTTCAGAGCAGGGCTTTCACTAAACGTAGTTGCGGGAGAGATGGCTCATATCTCTGCAATTTACAGTGTGTTTTGTATTGTTAGCCAAAAGATAAGGAATACAGAATTAATGATTCTTTGTGAAAAGTGTGATTAAAAGCCTCGAGTATGTAGCTGAGTTCTATCTATGACAGATGCATTTATACAGATAGTACCAGTTCCAAATTTAGGTTTTACAGGAAACCTTAACTGACTTTTTTCAAGCTGTGGCACTTGATTTTCCATGTATGATATAAGAAATACATTTTAAAATGTATTAAACATATATAAATCTGTGAAAAACATCTGTGCCTACCTTGTATTCCTTTTAATCATGGATGTTTTCCTTTCAGGATGTTCTAACTCTCAAACACTTTCAGAAGTTTTAGACAGCTGTTACATGGTTAAATTCAATCTCGTGATAAAAAAGACGCCAAAAATCTCCTCTTCTTCCAACACAGAAATAATTTTCTCCAGATTTACTCTCAGTTAAGGTCAAGACTCAGTCCTACATATTAAAGGTACAGATGCTTTTGTTTTGCTCTAGGAAATCTAGAAATTGAACTTTTCACCCCGTTAAGTCCCTGAAAGGCTCTTGGATCATATTGTGTCTTCAAAAATCACAATATTTATATACTCATTTATTCATATAGAACTGTTTTACATCATGCCCTTATGTTGCACTTAAATTCCTCTGTCATCAGATACACAGTAGTGCTGTGCTAATATTGCCAAAGTTGGCAATAGTAGTTCCATCTTTGAATTCGTCAGAACTGATGTAAGAACAAATTTTTCTTTATAGTTTTAAATTTTATTGGAAGACTATGTAAGATTTTTGAATGTAATAGATTAAACAAATACTTTGCATAGGAGAAGAATAAATTTGGTGACTTGTCAGGTCTTTTCAATTTAACTTTCACAAGTTTGGAGTCAATGTATGTATTTAATTTGCTGAATAAAATTCAGGAACAGTAGATGATTGTTATCCTGGAACCTCTGACATTTCATATCACTCTTATTAATTTTATAGATATTTAAGAAACCTTAGATAGTCCCAAGATAAAATGTTCTTTATTTGGGCAAACAAGCATTTCCTTATGTTACACAAAAAAAAGGAAAAAAAAAAAGAAGTATGAGATATTATTTATTTATTTTTATTTACTTATGAGCTTTTTGCCTGATTTACTTAGTGGATTCTGTATTATCATATAGTAAAAGAGAGAGCAGATAAACCAGGGGGTAGGGCTATACATAGACTCACTTTATCTTCAATGGATGTGCCTTTTACATGTTGTAGAATAAACCTGCATCCACGATTTCACTTTTTAGGCCTAACCTGTCTTGTACTGCATTAAAAATGTTACTGTTTCCTCTCTCCTACTCTATATAACACTGTCCTATTTATTTTCATCAAATAATTTTATTTTCATAAAGTCATTACCAATCATACATATCCACAAAATTTTTTCAGGTAACACATTTGGTGCCAACATGTTATAGACATTTTATAGAGAAATATACAGTAATTAAAACTCAGCCGGTGCAAGAACTTGAGTTGAAAAAAAAGTGTCCTAGAGACAGTTTTTTTCCTCTTGATGACCTCATATTCAAAAGCTGAAGGACAGAACTTTAGATAATCCTTCTTTAAAAAGCTGAGCAAGTCACTAAAATTTAAGAAATTCTATCTGATTTGTCATGTTTCTTATTCACAGCTCATGATGGCAGAACAAAATAATACTGTTTACTTCCTTTAGGAAAGTGACAGAAAGTCTGATGTATCAAACTATATATATTTTTTTTAATGTGACACATTTCAACACAAATAGAATAACTAATGACAAAGAGTTTTAAGAAATTCAACTTTATGTACTATACAAGCTGAAAAAGCATGTTTTGGTGTAATAGATGCAACAATTGCTCATATGTATGTTACATGGACTTTAATGTTTAGACATAAAACATCTTCATTTTGATTAGTCTTATTTTGCAAATACAGGGAAAAATGTATGTGGAATCAGAATAAACAATTCGTATTAAGATGGTGAACTCTCTCTCAATTATGTTGGCACTTTGAAGCAAAAAGTCATCCTTCAAAAGAAAATAAAGTCTTAAAGTGATTAGTTTTAGTTATTAAGTTATATTTAGTTATATTTATTTATAAAATAAAATCATCAAATAAATTGACTGAACAATTACTCATAGAATTACCTGTGGAATGATGACTAATGATGTCAACCTGTCAGGCCATAAAAAACACAACATTTGTGTTTTAAAGACTCTTCCTTAAATGCTTCCCTTGTAACACAGGGGAAGATAACTCCCTTGTGGTTCTTAATAGAAAAACAGTAAAGCTAACAAACTTTTTTGTTTTAAATGCATGAATGTTTTTCCTTACCAAGTTTGAGTGCAGAGCAAATGTGCTAACTTTCTAAAATATAAGAGATTGTTTACATGTTTCTTAAATAGTGATAATGATAATCTGTCATATCAGGTTTGTGTTTTCACTATGGGAAATAATGTATAGTTACTATATAGAATAGTATATAGTTACAGCTTACCATTTTGGAAAATTCATTAACTTAAGTTTGCTGTATGGTATGTTATATAGCAACCAAACAACATACCTGATCTATTATATTTACTGAACAGTGACAATGGTGATTACAAGTGATTTTGCTGATTGTTTGGCTGAATTTTAGTAAATAAAAATGCATACATTGCTGTAGATTAAAGTAAATGTGAAAGTATTATTAGAAGAATCAACTACAAAATACTTTTTGAGACTGTTAATGAAACAAGAACACATTTTTTCAGTATTAAGACCAGAGGCAGACAAAGGATTTCTACATTTAAACATCTTGTATTTCCTTGTCTACTTGA
>JAWMRA010000090.1:40965979-40978007 GCA_035584735.1 Pseudotriccus pelzelni | reverse complement strand
TTTTCTGCCATATTTCAAGTTCAAAACATTTACACTTTGCCATGATAAATTGCCCTTCTTGACAAACACAGAAAATTAATTGTTAATATTAAATATATTATTAAAATTTAAAAGCTTATTCATTTAAAATAGGTATTACATCAACACTGATAAACTCTGCCTTTTCCTTCATATTTGTTGCTTTCACAAAATTATTTGCCTGTTTTAGCCAGGTAATTATAGTGATACTGGTATTAGAAGCTCTATAAAATGGTATAGTTTTTGGCATCTATCAAGGGTAGACCCTCTGTAGTGAATCCCATTGTCAAAGCTGCTAAAGCACACCTTCGACGCAGATAATTACTACAGTTGATCCAAATTCTACAGTAATTACAGTATTAGAATAAATGGGAATATAGCAGCACATCACCTAAGAATCCTCTGGCAGTACGAAGATAAGTACAGTTGTTGTGCACAGCTTTGTCTAAGCCTTTTAAGACAGTCTCCAAGATTTCATTATGTCAGTAGCAAAAGATCAGCTTTCAGACTCCTATTTTTTATTCCCAACACAATAGCTGCACGTTCTGTGGCTGACTGGGGTTATTTCTGTTTGAAATATGGACAGACATAAGGAAATAGGATATAATACACAGAAAATTCCAGTTGATGAAATTCGGAGCTAGTGTTGCTATCTTTCTATTAAACTTTTAAAATTTTTCAAAAACCTGAATACCTTTTCTTTTTCAACTCCAACATTGCTCTTTTCCAGGACCTACTAGTTCAGTGTTTTACAATGGGTTATTCCCTTCTCCTTAAATCTGGAACTTTCCATGTTACCTGGAGTCAACCCTTGTAAGATGGCCAGGATGAATAAGGTTGAATCACAGACTATCAAGAATACACGTGATTCAGCTTAAATACTTGTCACTTTCCATTTATATAGCCTAGCTTAAAAAATTAATGTGACCTGTCACAGTCAAGTCTATTAGCACCATATGCTTTTCCAGAATCTTGAATCTGCAGTGCAAATAAACCCCCACTCAGTGCTCAGCCCCCACAAACACCCTCCCTGTATAAGGAATACATGTTCATTTAATATTTATAATCAATGTAAGTGTTGTAGCAAAAAAAAAACAAACCTTGTATTCCCCAGTTTACTTGCAGACCAACAGAACCTGCAATGTAAGAAAAGAAAGTCTGCACAATTAGTTACTGAATATATTTGTATACACACAGAGGTAGACAGACTATTTTTAGAACTAAACTAGCACGTGTGCTTATCTGATGGTGTAATAGTAGGTATAAAATCAACTGAACAGTTAAGTGTTTCCTTCTACATGCCTGTAAAAAGATTCAGAAAGCATAGCAAGTAGCATGTTGACATTGAACAGATATTGTCAGATTCAGATAATTACCCTTTCCTAGAGTGGCTGAATGTTCTAGCTGTCAAACTGCTTTGATCTTCATTTCGTAACATATTTGAACATACTAATGTGTAATGTAAATGTTTGAGCTGTGTCTATCTTACATGGAAAGAATATTGCCCTTTCTCTAACAAAGATACAAACAAAGCAACTTGCCTATGAAGTTTATATTTTTTTTCCTGGCCTAGGCAAATCCTACACACAGATGAAAACTACTCTACACAGGATCCTGGGGGAGTAGAGAAGGAAAAAAAGGTGATGATTTTAAAAAACAAGGAAAGCCTATTTTTACTATTGCAAAGAGCTCATTTTCCATTTGCATCTTTCATAACGTGCTGTTATTTTTATGTTTCCTCATTATTATTATTTTTCAAGTCAAACTATAGGAGATCAATCTATGCTAGAGAAATCAAACGATTCAAATTTAAAGCCAATATGAATTTTAAACATAACATTCATAATTATGTATTCATGTCAGTCCCTTTTAAGAGGTTGACAATATTTAATTTCCATTGTATCATTTTAGAAATAACAGATTTTTATTTAAATATTAAAAAAAACCCAAACAAACCAACAATAAAAGGGATGTTTCTGAAAATACTAGCACCAGGAATAAAAATCTTTTTTTACTGATGGAAACTGAGTTGTCTACAGCAAGACTCATTAGTGTTCATATATTTTTTATATGGGAAGCTGATTATCATCATCAAAAACAGCAAGATTCTCAGTCCCTGACTTGTTTCCCATTACACAGCGATACAAAGACTGGCTAAAGGCTTTTCAAGACATATAGTGACATATAAAATTCAACAAGGAACTAAAACTGCTATAAAACAGAGTATTTGAAATCTAGAGGTAAAAAATATAAGTGCCAGGGTCTGTCTCAATACAATAAACTCAATATATGTGAATAAGCATTTGTGTTTTCAACTCCCTGTTGAAAGACCAAGCAAGACCAAGCTGAAATACATTATTGTCACATGTACACATGTGCCCACATATGTGGCAGCCAAGGCTCCTGTGATTTACTGCTCAGTCAGTATCTGAATGCATGTGAAAAGTATGCTTAAAGAGAACCAGAAAAATTTTCAATGCACTTAGTTAAAACGGACGGTACATATCCAATAGGAAAGAATAAACCATAAATCTCAAAATGTCTACTTGTGTTAGTTGTTAAAGTTATTTTCTCATGCAGTCCTGATCAGAAACATACAGCAAAACTAAATGAAAGCTTCTGGAAAGAAAAAGCTTCTTGTAAGTGACACTTCATTGAACAGTCAGTGGGAAATCACAACTGCACAACATCTGTTTCAACCCTGCAAATAAAATTAATTTAAATTAAGCACATAAATAACTTGCTATGCACATATCAACCTAATCAATAAGCACAGACTCTAATCACAACTGCCATTAAGATTTGTAGTGAAAGATAAGAATAAAGAGATAATTGCAATCAGAAAACATGCTGATTGGAAATAAATTACAGTGGATTTTAAACAGCATTAAAGACGTGTTCAGAGGAAGTTTACTGCAGCATATGAAAAGCCCCAAAATATGAGGCCAAACTACATATTCCTTTCCTTATCCCTCATAATTTCTCTTCTAATGGGTGAAATTCAATTCCTTTTCCCTTGCTGGCCTTGTTTATTCATTGAAATAAATAGAGGCCTAAAGCTACATTCAGTTTCAGATAGATTTCCTGAAAGAGAAAGCAAACTCTAAAGACTCATGAGTCCTTTTCTTTATTTATTTAAAGAAACCATATCATCCCATTTAGTTCTGTTCTAAAATATGTGTTTTCTTGCAACTTTTCAAACTACCTTTGCTTACATTAAACATCTGTATTCTTTCTTTTGCTCTAGTTTTGCTTTTGAAAGGGCTTTGTGTACTTCATAAGAACATCTCTGTTGCTTGGGTTTATGATATCCCTTTTTTTTTTTCCATTGAAAGCCCACAGTATCAATTACCTTTCAATTTTGATGCTCCTTTTTCTATCTCTTGTCCCTGTACCTTTCTCAGATTTATGCTTCTAGCCTCTAGCTGAAAAGGTTAACACATGCTCCTACCCTTCTCCAAAGTAATCTTCCCCTTTCTTTTCTCTGCCGTAGGTATTTCCTTCAGTTCTGTGATGGAATGTGGACTTGTGGTATTCCTAAAGGGGATTCAGTAGAAGAAAGTCATCATGTGCAGGGTGGGGGGGTGGAAAAGCAAGAGCCTCAAATTTCAGGAGATGCAGTACTATTCCCAGCTGATTGCTAGTTTTCCCCTCTCTTCCTCCAGTTTTCTATGCAGATTTCATGTTTGCTGAGTAAATCAATTGCCACTTTTCTTTTACTCCTATCAGTTTCTCATATTACTGCTGATTTTCTTCTCTCTGACCTTCCATCTCCTTCTTGATCAAGTTAATGCTATGTTTCTTCTCTACTAGCCCTCATATTTTTATGCTTCACCAAATTAAAATCCACAGCTTTAATTTTCTGCATTTCAGGTTTCAGTGGTGTTATTTAATTCACTTTTTTACCCCTAATGGTCATGATTGTCTTTTACTTAATTTCTTCTCTACTCTGTCCTTCATTAGGGCAGTAGTTGAGGGTAACGGAGGAAAGTCAAGGAGGAAAATGAACCTTTAGCAGCAGTGGTCTTTTTTTAAAAATAGGGCAAGTGAGCAGCCTTCCACTTCTTTCCAAGCCCAGTCCAAATTCAGGTTTCTTCAGTTTCCTGGTTTTTTGTAACCACTAAAAAAGGAAGACTATTTTAAGTATATGCTTTATTCAGAATTGCATATAGCTCAATACCAAAGTAATGATACATATCTATAGTTCTTTGCCTAGCTGAGTATCTTTCCCAAAATTGTAGGGCTCATGAAAAGAAAAAATTTTCATTTCGACAAAGTAGTTTTGCTGTCCAGAAGTTCCTTCAAATGTCAATGGAACGCACCCTGAACTTTTAAAGTAGCTGAGGGAATTCTGGTTCCAGGAGAAAACAGGATAGGTTCCTCTAATGATTTTTGCTTGAAAAGATAGTGACTTCTGGCATAAACAATTGGGGTAAAATTCTTCCCTTGATGACTTTCACTCAGGGATGCTAATGACTTCAGTGGAAAAGATGGTTGAGCATCCTAGGGTACAATTTGCTTCCTACTGTTTTTGTGCTTACTGAGACTGAAGATTACTCTAGGGAAGATACTGTATGTGAAGCCAAGAATCCAATTTCTGAAAAAGATGTTGATGGATAAAGAAAAAATAAGCAAAGAATTGCAGGCATATGCAAATTAAAAGCGTAAGCAAATGTAAATATGTACATACATGGTTCAAAAGTGTAAAAATTGTAGCATATACACTAGAACCAATCCATATGCTGTCACCACTAACACAGCATCTGCTAGAAACTGTAATACTCCCAGCAGTTTGAGACAAGCTGTGACACTGAGTCAAGAAGTGTGAGACAGAGGCAATAAAGAGAAGGAAATACTTTTAGCAGACTGAATACATCACCAAAGTCTTGATGTGAGAGAACGGCCTCAAACTATCACTTGATATAAACTAATAACTTGCACTATATGACATCAGGGGCATAAAAATGATGAACATATTTTGATATTCTTTTTCTTCACAGGAAAAACTTGTATTGGAAATTAGTAAAAAAAGGTAATTAAGTAAATACCCCCTCTGATTTCTGTCAGTGTAAAATGTAGCTATTTTTAAATTGCACTCATGGAACTTTCATAAGCACACACATAGATGGAGACCTATTACACATATTTAAGAGCTATAGCTCTGCCAGATAGAATATTTCATAATAAGAAAACACAAACACGTTCTACAGTTGCTTATTTTAAAGGAAACAAAACAAAACAAAAAACCAAAAAGAAACCCCACCTCACCTAACCCACCCTTCTCTGCAACAACAACAAAAATATCCACAAAGGGTAATGAAACCTTTTCTCAGCTGAGTGAGGAACAAGCGCATTACAAAGCTTCTATTCTGACTCATGACAACTATGTATATATAAAGAAACTTACAGGGTACCTCACTATTAAACAAGAGAAGAGAAAAATGGAAACAAAATGTAAAATGCAAACACCACAGTTCTTTACAGCATTACATCACCTCAGAGAAATACAGACTCTGAGTATATTTATGAAAGTATATGTAATTTCCTTGAAATTTTATATTAAATGAAAAAGCAAGACATATATTGCTAAATTCTTATTTCTGTGGGTCAAATGAATTTTTTCCCACCAATTCTGTGTTCAAACTTCTCTGGTTAGCTTTAAATACTTTTATTTGGCATTAATCCCATGATTTTTAAATAATGATGCAGAGTAATATGCATAAATATATTGCACAAAGATATGCTCTCTCTATATATATATGCATATATATACACATATTATAAATACATAATATATACAGTATATAAAACAACCTCACAGGGGTTTTAGCTTTCTTTTTTTTTGTTGTTTTCCTTAAGTGAGTGGGAAATGATAATAAATCACAGCTTTTGATCACTTGGTCAGAATTTTGATTTCAACCTCTGTCTAGTACAAGCCCACAAACAAACTGTTAGAGAAATTGTTTGCAATCAGTCATTCACAAAGTAAGAACCACATAAAGTGAAAAAGACTTTTTCTCCAGATGTCCCAAAGAATGTTCCATTAGCTGCAGCAGAAGAGCAATTATGCTGTGTTTAGTTGAGAAACCATACATTAAAGAAGCATGGGATGAATATATGCAATAGGTAACCATCGGATTCAAACTTGTCAAGAGGTAATAAACACTTATGATATATATATGATAAATGACACTTTTCTTCAATCAGTAAAATCTGGCTACAAAAATCTGGCTCTCTTTGGGAACACTACGTAATCTCTTTATGCTCATGTTATTTTGTGGCATACATATGCCCCAAATAGTACCTTTTAGAATATACATGAGCCTTTATTAACATGCAAAGGAGAGTCTTCAAACAAGTGGGTCAGCCCTTACCAGGGTCTCTGCACAGTGTATCCCTTCTTTTTTGGTACTGCAGTAGCATTAAAACTGTCCTTCTGCTGCTACTGCTCAGTAGTAATGAAAAGTCAGAAGAATCAAGTTTTTGCATCAATTTTACCACCCTATATATCAGTAAACACAAAACCTTAGTATATATTTTGCTGTGTGCATGTACCCAGGTGCTGGAAGCAAGGGGTTGCACGGAAGAATAGAGTCCACACAGGAGCAGGTATTCTCATGTGTGAGAGACTAATCCTGGGGCAAGGAAAAAATCTGAGGAAGGAGCAGCAGAGAAGAACTGTTATGAACTAACTGCAATATCCATTCTCCATCCCTTGCTCAGGGAAGAGCAAGTAGAGGAGTCAAATTAAATTGAGCCTGGGAAGAATAAAGGCGTGAGGGGGGAGGTGTTTTTAGCTTTGTTGTTGTTTCCCACCATCTCACTCTTTTTAAAATTGATTATAAGTTACATTAATTTTCCCAAAATTATTAATCTGTGCTGCTCTTGAAGGTAATAGTATGTGATCTTCCTGTCTTTGTCAGTCCATGAGCTTTTCCACCTTAATTTCTTCTTCTACCCTATTGAGTGGAGAAAGTGAGAGTGGCTGGGTTGGAGTCTGGCACATAATACAGACTTCATCAATACATTTTCAATAAGAAACAACATATTTCAGTGCTGAGAGAGCTTTTAAGTGTCAGCTACCCACCAAATTTTAACTGCTGTTTCTGTAAAATTTCCTAAAGGGTCACCTTTCATGCTGCAATGGCTCAGTCAGAAAGGGAGAAAAAGATGTCACCATGTTGCTGCTTTCAATCAAACCATATCGATAAAAAACCAAAAGTATGTCCTTCATTTGATGAGAGATTGCAATTTAAAGTGAATGAATAAACCATTACATACTCAAGAAAAGTTTTTGAAGAACATCTGCACATACAGCTTGCTCTTTGATTCAAAAGGGAATTTTTTCTTACTCCCACACTCCCAGATCACACCCTTTGAAATATACATATGTGCATTGAAGTATATGATGCTGGAAAATTTCTAAGGTGACTGCTTTTGCTTAAGTCATGAAATGCTGCATTGAAAAAGATGCAAGAGCTTTAAAACCAAACCAACAAACAAAAAAACCCCCATCAAAATCCAAATCATTGAAAGATAAAAACCAATGCAAAAAATCACTTCTGGGTATGGAATAAAAGAAACAAATAAAACTAAGCCAGAAATACAAAAAAAACACCCCATTGTAGAACAATAGTAATAACAAAATATATCAATCCCCAAATATTTACTTGAAAAGTAGGGAAAGAAGCAAGTTCAATACATATAAATATATATGTATAAATATCTCTCTCAATTTCATTTGCTACAGAAAGAAGAGGATGCATCCTCATGCTTAATTCTTTCAAAAGAGTTAGAAAATTCTTTCACTGTTAAAGAAATGGGTGTTTGATTTGGGACAATATGAATATTTTATTTAGGAAACTCCTGAATGGGTAAGACTAACTGTTCATCCCTTGACGGTAAGGTAAGGTTAACTTAGTGAATACTAACTTTGCTAACCAGACAGCCACTTGCAATAATTTTGGTAATTCATTTTGCTGCACTCCCTTTTAAATCACTACTGAGAAAGGGCTTCCAAAATTTAAGGTAGTTTGAGGTCTTGTTTAAAGAATATTACTTTGTTTTCATTTTTGTTGGAAAGCTTGAAAAACAATCATGATTGAATAGACATATAAAGTTACTTTTTAAATTAAAAATTAATATTTTAATTTTACTATAGACACTTTATTACTAACTACTTATGGGCTTTCTACTTAGGGAATAGGAAAAACATTTACAAAAATAAGAAAGCCCCATAAGTGAACCAAATTCTGTAGACCAATATACTTTTTACTAATGAAATCTACAAAAGCATAAAAAATGAAAACAAAGAGAAAAATAACAATAAATCATCTTTTACTTGTCTTTCATTTTTAAAAACATGCTAACAGAAGTATTAATTTTTTATGTCAGAAATTATGTAATCCTTTAAGGTAGCTGGTTAGATACACAAGCAGTGTTACAGGTTTACTGTACTAGATACAGTTTCTAATATATTTGCTTTTAGGTAATCAGAACTAGTTTGTAGCTAAAGCTAAGATAACCTCATACTGTGCTTTCATAATGAAAACTATAGGGTTTATATTTCTTTTCTTCCCTAATGACCTTAATCATTAACCCAAAATAGAATTCCTAGTTACACTGTTGTTGTAGAAGTATAAAGGAATTTTAATGTGAAATTTGAAATGAAATTTAATGCAATACATGTTTTCTACTATAAATTATCTGGTGGAAATAAGAAAAAACCTCCAATGGCATTAAAGCAAAAATAAAAATAAATAAGGGATAATAAATCAGTGTCTTGCCTATACTCTTACTAGACTACATCCCTATCAATTTACAGTAACAGAAATATCTCTACAATTAATTCTCGAGATGTTTCTTAAATATCAAAATGATTAATGCATAATAATATTGCTCAAGGAATTTGATTGCTCAAGGCAGTACTTATCTGTATCACATTTTTTGAAAAGAATCATGTGGAAATTTTAGGTCTATTTGCCTAATGAATCAAATGAGTGGATTCTGAGTGCAATTTTCCCAAAAATATAGTGGATTTTAGACCAAAAACTGGAATTCTGAAAAATACATAAGACAATATAGTGATGTACAGATGTTTGAAAGTAATTAACACTTTAGCAATATTATGCTTTTTTGAGTAATTCCACTAAGTACTTCGTAGAACTTCTGTACTGCCTTTAGAAATGTGATTTTTAAGACTGTTAACATAGTTTATAGCACATGAAATTATAAATTACTATAGGTCTGATTATATTCCAGTAGTCTCTTTTGAAAATGGAAATCTGAATGATCTTTTCTCTGTTTTGTGAAATCTCACAGCATGAAATTACAATTCATTTCTTACAGAGAGGGTTGGATGTGCAGTCATTAAATAAAACAGTTTAATTTGACAGATTTTACTTGTTGCTTGTTTGGTCTCTGATAATACAAATTGCAAATCCTGTGCAAGTAATATTGCATATATGTCCATAAAATGTGAATGATATTCAAGGGCCTATTTAAGTTATGAATATTCTTTTAAATAGAGTTATGCTCCAAGAGAAATCATGTAACTTTCATTGCATGCCAAACATCTGCAATGCCATTCAGTTGCATACGGTCATGCAAGAAACTGTTAGGCTCTACATTTTTTTAATATGTCTACTACTTCATTTTACTTTAGCCACAACTGATTTTGAACGTGCATAGCCCTAAAAGGTAAAATCACTGGGGTGGGTCAGTAATATGAAGTTGTTAGAAAAATTGGTTTGACTTTGTTGTTCATTGCTACTTTGATTCTTCACTAGGTTACAAGCACTATGAACAGGAAATGTAAAATTCTGGAAACTTATTCCTAGATGCAAGGTAGTATCCTTTTATGGAGTACATCATCCAGCACCAGAAAAATACAGAAATTGAATGAATGAGGTACAGGAGTAAAACATCAGCTTCCATGTGAGAGAAGCAGAAAACATAATAAGGGAAAATGCAGGTTCAAAGGGAGCTTATTGACAGTATCTGAGTCACACCTTGGAATTGTTTTTTTTCAGCCCTAGTGATGATATCTGCAGTAATCCTGGATTCATTAAAGCTCTTATGGCAAAAAATGTACACATTTGTGTTACATGTAACATTAAAGACTTTTATCATCTGCTGATTATGCAAATCCTACATGTCCTGGTGGACAGTAAGCTGAACCTGAATCCACAGTGCACCCTTGCAGATATTATAGGAAACTGTGTCCTCGATTGCATCGTAGAAATACAGACATCATATTAAGGGATGTGATAATGAGACTTCATTAAGCATCTCCCAGAACTTCAGAATGGCAAAGGCAATGGGCAAAGCCTGAAAATTTTGAAGCTCTATCTGAACACAAGAAAAATGTTTTTCCTCTGAAGGTAGTCAAAACCCATCAGAGATTGCCAAAAAAGGCTGTGTAGTCTCCATCTTTAAAACTGCTTAGAACACATCCTGAGCAACATCTTTTAACTATCCCTAGTTGCAAGGAGTTGCACTAGACAATATCCAGAAGTGCCAACCAGCCTGAGACACTCTGTGGTTCTTCCTCTATGCATCTCAATAGATCCCAGAAAAATAACCAGAACAAGACAAATCTGCAGCCTTCCTCCCTGACACATAATTCTCTTTTACTAAACTGTACAATTACCATGTATGCCTAGAAAACTGCAGAAAAATAAATAAATTATTAATTATGGGCTATATTTAATAGAAGTAGATGGATAATGCAGAAATTTTCCATGATAGATGTTTATATTTTATGTTGTTTGCGTCAAAGATGGCAGGTTCTTTGACTGTACTTCCATTTTTAAGATGTTGCAAAATTGATTGTGTACAAAGGTTAAACATAGAGAAAAGGCATTTAGGAGTTAAAGGAAACTGCAAAAAAAAAAAAACCACAACACTCTGTCATGAATAAAAACAAGCTATTGTTCTTCTTTGTGTACTTCATCTTCCACCAGCTTCAATTCAAGCTAGTAAATACTTTTCAGTTATAGCCTCTGGATTCTTTTATAGTCCGCTTTTTAATTAGTAAGAATGCAAACAAACAAGGACTCAAACTGCCTCTGTGCCACTGCAAATGTATATTTTATCCTACTGTTCCCACAGTGCTGTGTTCTGTTTCTCTTATTGTAGAATTGCAGTATTATCTCCTCTTCTCTGATCTAATACCTACTTTGGATGTTCTAGTTGACTGACAGTGTGTGCAATGACCTTCACCCATAAAAAATATTTTTTTTAAAACAAGAATTAATTCAATGAAATTTGTCATGCCTGACTCAATCTCATTTAGTTTATATATACTTACAAATCCTTTGCAGTGTTAATGACATTATCTGTCTTAGTGCATCCATTGACAAAAGGAACTATTATATACTTTGTGGATCTGCTTTCAGAGAGTCCCGCTGGAATGATGAAATATATTTAGCAAAAAGGGAGAAAAGGAGAAAGAAAGTGTGTGTGTTTGTCTTCTAGATTCTCTCTCTCTAAAAATTACCAAAATCATTAGATTTAGTGAAGATCCTAAATTAAATCATGCCCAAGCAATGACAGTCACTTTCAGTCTCTCAGTTTTATCTGGTTTAAGCTCTTAAAAAAAAACCTTAAAAAATTATAAAAACTGTTATTGCAGTTGTAGTATTCTTCTCCTTAGCTGCTTTCCAAGCCAGATGTATTAAAAAAACTAGAAACTTCCTTTATGTATGAAACTAACTGTAATTATAACTT
This sequence comes from Pseudotriccus pelzelni, assembly GCA_035584735.1. Classification (NCBI taxonomy): domain Eukaryota; kingdom Metazoa; phylum Chordata; class Aves; order Passeriformes; family Tyrannidae; genus Pseudotriccus; species Pseudotriccus pelzelni. The sequence continues at coordinate 40,966,259 of JAWMRA010000090.1, read as the reverse complement.
TCAATTTCAAATGCTTTAGCTTGAAAAATTGTAGCTAAAAGTTATTTATCTATATCTACAATCTGTGTAATTAGAGGGCTTTCAAATGAATATAAAACCAGAATCTTGTAATTTCTTAAAGAATTCAGCACACCTACTTGACTCTGTTTGATGTGTTTGCTCAAACAGTTTACAAGAAATGAACAACTAAAGTTACGCAGTAATAAGTAAGTAATGGCCAGTCTTCGCGAACGAAGATCCGGGGAAGGTCTTTACACCTTCCAGCCTGCGCATTGGATTT
>JAWMRA010000090.1:40906271-40922928 GCA_035584735.1 Pseudotriccus pelzelni | reverse complement strand
TTCCTGTCTCTCTTTATGTAAGAGTGGAACATGGGAGCTATTCATGTTTTTCCCTAGCTGAGCCAGGAGAGACACATATGTAATACCAGGAAACAATCACTTACAGTCTGAAGGGCAACACTAGAGAATGAGGTGCTAATTTTTACATTAGGAAAATTTCATCTCACTATAAAGAAAATATGTTCTCAATTGTTGGATTGGTTTAGGAATTTAAAAATAAATTGTTACTTTAGCTTACTAGAAAAAAAGGCTAAATTCTTTCTTTACTTTGATTACTTAAATTTATGATGGTTCTTTATTCTTCATTTATTGTCAGTTTGTTTTTGCTCTATGGAAACAGAAACATAACTAGCAGAGTAGTGACAGCAGTATAAAAAAGGCAATTGATAGAACAAAATGGTATGACTTTTTGAAAGAGAGACAAGATTTAGAATTTAATTTGGGGTTAGAAAAACTGACATCACATAGGAGTAGATTTGCAAAAATATGTAATCTGGAAAATTTTAAGACAAGTTCTGAAGAAGAAATAGTGAATGAAGAAATGAAATTTTTGGGTACACCTTGTAAACTTGTTGCATTAGGCCACCTGCAGGTATGGTTCCCTGGCTAATCCAGTCTTATCCAATTTGCTGAGCAGCAGCAACAGGATTTCAGAAACTGAAATCCTGATTAGGATGGCAGCACTTAGAAGTAAGCAGCTATAAAATTAAATGAAACAACTATTTGAATCAACCACTTGCAGCAAGTTACTTGAGCGGTTTATAACTTTTTTGGTATGTATCCTTCAAACATGCAATGCTGATATTCTACTAACTGAAAAAAGGAATTCTTCTGCCTGTTAAAATTCAGATATAAATAAGCAATACATTATGCACTTTTATTCATATGAGGGAGCAATTCTTACAGATAATATTTAATAGATGTATAATAATTGTACTATATATGTATAACATATAACAATGTATAATATAATAGCACTATAATAAAATAATTCTATAATTATTTCTGCAGGTGAACATTTCAAAATACTAAGAGAAATGGTCTGTGTGATGTTGGGTACTTTTTAATTACTTTTTATTTGACTTATAATAATGTCAGAGCACTGGAAAACAGAATGGAATGCAGACAAACATTAATGGGTCAATGGTTCAAACCTACTCTAGGCCAAATATAGCTGAAAATTAACACCTGATGACAGTCACTGAGGGGTATGAAATGTATTAGTTGTCAGTCAAATCAATAAGGAGGTTTCTGGATTAAAAAAAAAAAAGAATTTGTAAAATCACAGCCACTTGGCAACCTAATGAAAGTCTGACTCTCCTGACTTTTTGGGGCAGAAGTGTTTCTTTGCTTGTGCAATATGTTCTACTGACTGAAAATAATTCATAGTACATGGCTAGATCTCTGAAGCTGTGAGAGCACAAATACTCTCCAGTATGATATATATATATATATGTATACATATAGGGTATATATAATAGTAATAGAAATAGAAATATATAAATAGAAATAACAATATTTTTTCCTTTGTAAATATAAGATATTGTGGTTTTATAAAACTGTGGGATTCAACATTCTTGTATAATCCCCAAGAGAATAAAAGATTATTACAGATATTTAGGTGATGAGTAAGGTTTTCACCCAATTTGTCAGTGAGATAAGTTAACAGATAAATGGACATCCCAGCAGAAAAAAATGGCAATATTGTCCAAACAAAAGTTTTTCTTGTTCTGTTTATGCTTAATAATTCATATGGATTAATACTGAAGTAGCTAGAGCTATGCATGGAAATGGAAGATTACCTACAGTTCAGCTAAGTCTCATCACTGGTCACTAAAAATATGAAACAGACAGAATTCTCTAGCAAGACACTCATTAAAAACAGACAGGCAAGAGTAAAGTGCATGATACACCATACTTTTAATAGAATTTAAGTGAAAAGTGAAGCATGTCTCAGAAGTGATGTAATTTTTTATATACCAGACACTATTGACAGCTCAGGGTGGCCTGTCATGACATGATGGAAGTACTGTGTGTATAGCCCAGAGTTTTCTGGATAATACTGTTTTTAAGAAACACTAAGTTTCTCTTGAGGGCATCATTAAAATGAGGCTTCGAAAGCTTCCTAAACAAGTGTCTCAAAAGCATGATCTTACTTGCACGCAGCAATGCTATAAGCAAAATACTGTATGACTCTCTGGGGGGAAGAGAGAGGGGGTGCTGGGGCAGAACCTGAAATCTTTGAATTATTACAGTTAGGTATGCTGTACTCAAGTTTAATTTCACCTGTTTAGTTCTCATTAAATTAGTCATTTAGAGGTACTGTCTGACAAGATAAATATGTTCATTTTCTGTTTTTCATATTTTGTCACAAGAAGATCCATATACTGTCAGATGAAACAGTAATTTCGATGTATGTCTCTGTAGCTAGAATATTGTAGTCTGTACATATCTCTAAAAGTGTAGTCTAGATCAGTTCTTAGAAAGGCTATAGAAGTATAAAAATCTCACCCACATCATGGTTTTTTTGTTGAGCAAACTATGTTTGCTAATGAGGAAATAAATACATTAGAACTAAGTTAAAATATAAAGAAATGTTTCACATTTTTAATTTTATTAGCAGTTTTAGCATTTCTTGTTGTGAATGAAATAGCATTTATGAAATCCCACTAAAGGGCACAGCATAAACAGGGTGTGCTGTCAGATGGACCTCTGAAAGAAAAGTAAAGGAATTTTTTTATTATTATTTTTATTTTTTTCTCTTTTTATGCCATACTAAATGATCTAAAAGAGATCCAAAAGTTTTTCTGTGTTTAGATCATCATAGCTGCAATTCTAATATGCAATGAGATTAAATATCATAATTTTGTCTATACAATATAGTTGACTGTGATCAATAGGATACACACACATTTATTTCAGTGGACTGAATATTAGAACCAAACCAAACAAAAATATTATTAAAATCCCCCAAACAAAATAAATTAAACCAAAACCGAACCCCCCAAACTGTTTACAATATTCACTACTTGTGAATATTTTATATGTTCAGTAAATTACACAGCTTTCAGAACAGAACTGAAAATGGAGGGGTTTAAGCCTATACTTGAAGTGCGTAATAAAATCTTTAGGAAACCTGTTAGTGCATTGAATTCAGTCATTAGAAAACAGTCGTGCAATTTTATTTTAGCCATAATGGTTGGGGTTTTTTCAGTGAGCTTTTGTGCACGTTACCCACAAATGACTAAAAAAATAAACCCTTGATGGTAAAGTCATTTTTTACTACAATATTTTCTCCGTGTATCCTTTCCCAAACATTTTCTCCCTACTCATCTTCCAGAAGCAATTAATAAAAACTTTATGCCACCCATTTATTTTCAGTAGATCAGCCACCTCCTTGATTTTGCATAGTTACTGAACTCCTATTTTTACATCAAGTGTTGCAGATCACCCACTACAGACAGACAGACAGGCAGACAGACAGACAGACACACACACACACACACACACACACACAAAGCCTCTGGCTATGCTCAGGTTTCTCTGAGACCTCTGCTTTCTGCACCAGTTCTGTGATGTGTCTTTCTTAGCCACCCTGTTTTATCTTCCTTTTCTCTCCAAGCAAATTCAGCAGTAATGTCACAGGAAAGGCAGACAAAAGGGGTAGTGGAAAAGCATGAGGGAGGCAAGACCCAGCACTCAAATCCAGATGCTGTGGTAGCTCTGCAACTAGGACCTGATTTGAGAGACTTTCCCACAAGTTTCACAGTTGTTATGCACATGAGTTCAAAAAAACACAGACATGCACGAGTTGAAACAATTTTTGAAACAAATAGACAAGTTATATTGGACTTCATTGTTCCTTTTTTGCTCACACTATGATCTAATACTAAGACAGTATTTGTTTAGTCTGAGAAAGGGAAGGGGCTGAAAAGAAGAAAGGAGGGGCTGAAGCAGGCTTAGTTGGAGTGTCGACTATCCAATGTCTTCAGTACAGCTTCCATAAGGACCAAGACGTCAACACCCTGAGTTGTACATACATGCAAAAAAACATTTTCAGAAAGGACAGTGATCATTATGCAAGAGTGCAAAGGGTCAGACTTCAGACTGACTTATTACCTAAAGAGAAATGCTGACTTCATGGCAACACAGGTCTGCTCAGGGAAGACTCCAAAATTCATTCACTTTTCTTGTCCCTCAAGAACTCTTTCCTGGCAAAATGTACGGTAACAGCTTGATGCCATTCACACCTCATTAGCAACAACAGCATCATGGTCTCTTCATCTTCTTATTCTGTCTCCATATGCCTGCTCCACCCTCTATCAAATAATGAAAAATAGAGGGAGAGAACATGTGGCACTATGACTATACAAGAATTAAAGCTCTGGATTTGTGTCTCACTGAATGTCAGCATTTCTCTTTTGTTAGTGCTTCCTTGAATACAAGACCTGAGTTAACATATAGTATATAAAGAAGACCAATATTTAAAAATATGGTTAATTGTGTCCATCAGCAAAATTTTAACATCTGATAAAAAATAATTATCAATGTAAAACCAGTTATTGATAAAGTTAAGGTTGTCTTTCACACATAAATGGAAAGACGGTGATATTTTTTATTTTGATTAGAAAAAAAAACATGTTCTAAAAAATGCAGTTTTAATTTTTGCCTTACTATTGCCTCCTAAATTGTCTGCAGTCTTTATTCCTCACCTTGTAAATGTATACATTCAGTATATTTATCAAAGGGGGAATCTCTGAGAAAAATATTGTACAGTATAGGTTAGGACTACGCAGCAAAGTCTTTCAGAAAAAAATTAGGGAATTAAGGAAATCTAGAAAGAAACTTGATCCAATATGCAGAGCTACTATTTGCAATCTCGACCACTTGTATGAACCCTCTTCTATCATGCAGCACAAAATTAAAAACAGGAAATATGTAGAAATTCACCAACTACAGGTTTTGAACAAGACTAAAATTTTGTAGTGAAAGTATTAAAGCAAAAGTATTCTCATAATAAGGAAAGGAAAAACATGAAATACTTTAAAATCGAAGACTACCACAAAACAAGAACTTGAATTAAAGTTAGACTGGGGTAAGGTAAAACATTTTCTGGGAGAATCAAGAGACATTTTATGGATGTTTTGTTCATTTGTATGTCCATCAATATATCGTGATAAGTATTTGTCCTGGTTCTAGCCAGAAAGGGTTAATTTTTGCAGTAGCTGGACGGGGATGTGGCCAGGACCCCAGTGTTAACCAATACCACCTCCCATCATTGCTTTGGGGTGGCAGAAAGGGACTCTCTTCTAAGGAGAAGGGGTTCCTTCTGATTGAGAAAACCTGGTGGGGGAGAGCTGATCAGGTTTTTTATGTTGTTGCAGGCTTTCGAAGTAAACCATTTCTTTGTCTCATACCTTCTGTAATTAATATTGTTGCTGTTACTGTTCGTTTTCTTATTGTCATTGGTGTTTCCAGTAAATTGTTCTTATCTCAATCCCTGATCTTTGTCTTTTGACTTTCCAATTGGAGCGGGAAATTGGAGTGAGAGCAGCATGGTTTTAACGGAACTACTAAATTGGAGAATGCCATTCCTAAATCACAACAATTTTATAGAAAATTCCAGAGGCAAAAGATACTCTTTACAATCCAACTCAAACTTCTGTAGGAACACCCGAAAAATATTTGCTGCATAAGCCTCTTATGCATGCACTTTATTTAATAGCAGTCATACTTAACATTTCTTTTCATAGAACAAAATCACTGCACCAATGTAGTTGTCTTCCTCCCAAGCTAAATGACATGCAATTTTCTTTATTTCCTTTCACAGAACAAGTACCTTACACATAAAAATATGTTATTTTTCCACAGGTTTCTGCTCAGACTACATGAAGCATGACACCCTCCAACACATCCTGCACCTAAACTTTGGTCAACCCAGCTGTGGCTAATTTCAAGAACAAGAAATACTGTAGAAGCACTCAACAGGAAATGGCAGACTGTGGCTAATTTTGCAGTGGGAAGCAACAGAAGTACTGTAATATACTTTTCTTCTGTGAGTAGCTGCATTCAAGGAAGAATGGCAGTATCTGAAAAGATTGCAATAAAACTAAAAGAGTCTACTTTTTCAGAAAATCAAACCCACAAATCCTTGGGTTTTTGAACGTCTGGCTGCTCTTTGGAGTGTCACTTCGTATATCTGACATAAAAAATTATTTTGTTGGTGACTCATGATGCAGATACTATCTTGAATATTACCATTTATGGAAATAAATGGACTAATTACTAGTTCTTGTAACAATTTCTTTCTTTTCAGCATTCCTATGAAGGACTTAGTTCAGCAATAGGCTTTTTGGTTTTTGGTCTCCTAAAACAAGTGCAAAATTGTCATGTGGACCACAATTTGGTTTTGGCGAACACTTACTGTGGCAGTTCAGATTTTTTATGAAAAGAACCAAAAGTAATGCTTGTACTCAAATGAGCCACTTTAACTTTTTGCATTCTATCCCGTGTTCTTCTGCAGATAGTATAAACTCTACATTCTTTGTTCTGGACATTCCTATTCCTTGGTCTAACTGATTCTCTCTAAATGTGGTTCCACCATTTGTTTCATATCATGTTTGTGATTGCAGAGGTCACATACTAGTACTGTGGAAATCACAGTCTTGCACATCAAAAGAAAATTAACTAAACAAAAGTAATAGTCTGGAGTGATTGAGATTTGCACTTCTTGACCTTTTGCCAGCTTTATACTTCCCACACAAGTCTGGATAAGCATTTATCTTCTGATTTGTTTCCAAATACTTTTCTGCCCCCTTTTCTTTCTTTTCTCAGAAATCCAAGTACATCCCTGTCATCGACATACAAGAGGCCATTTTATCCCATTCTCTTTCTAAAGGACTTGACCGTCTCTCAAAGAGCAGAGTAAAAAGGGAAAAAAACCAAATTAACCTGAGAATTAGGTTGCATAAATCATTAGACACATAAGGAAATCATAAAATCATGTCTAGCAAGTTGTCTTTTCATTTAGCACAATATTTGTAGTTTCAGAAGAAAACTCTTGTCTGGTACTTTCTCATACTAGTACACATCTCTAACACATCTTGCTGAGGAATGACTAGCCATTGAGCTGTTTGAAACTTTTCTTGGGAAATAAATATTGCACTTCAACATATTGCAGTAGTTAAAACTTCTGAGAAAGTTATGCAAGTCCAAGGTTTTCTTCCTTCTTTATAGTAAGTTATTAGATGAAATTTCTGAAAAATATTTAGAGAAGAAATTGAAACTCTGACTTAAGTAGATGATACAATATAGGGATGGTTCTCTATTTGTTTTTGTTCTGAACTCCAGGAATTTTATTTACTTTGAGGTCTTTTTCTGCAGAAGCACTGTTTCCACAAAAGAATATTTCCACTTGACATTACAGCAATAACTGGAACCTGGAGAATCTCTTTTAACAGTGATTTGAAAACAAGTGTCCTACATCACAGGTGAATGATCTAATAATAGGGCCGTTACATAAAAGATTTACAACTATTTATTCTCTAATTGAAAAGTATATAAAATCTATTATTATTATTGCACTTGATGACTGTTTAAACAACTGAAACCTTGTAAGTGATGTCTTCTTGCTGAGTAATAAAATTTTGTAATGATCTGCCAATTGGTAATACTTTAGAAAAAACAAGACTAAAAAATATATTGTAAACTTATCCCACAGAATATGGGTTAACTTTTAAACTTAACAAGGGTTGAAGACCATCTTTGCAAAACACAAGTTACATTCATCAATTTGCATGTAAGACAGTTATAGCTAAAGAAATAAATTAATAATGGGACTTTAAATTTGAAATATCGAATTCTGAGATCAGAGGACTCAAATGCTCAAAAAATGCTTTTTTATAAGTAGTATCAGAGTATGTACTATGCAAAGTTCTTTAGCTTCTAGTAAATGTGATCCCAGGAGAGGCAATTTAAGACAGTAAACATGTTGACACAGCATATGTGTAACACATAGTTGAAGGGTAATAAAAAGGTGGCATAATTCCTTCACAGGCTTGAGTGGAAGTAAACGTAACCCAAAACAAGTCCCTCTCAGGGATGGTCAGATGTAACCAAAGATAAAACATGTCAGGTAACCAAAGAAAGTGTCCTTGTTACATCTTCAAAAACTTTCAATGAAAATTTCTCTTCAGAAATGTATCCTGAGTTATATTTCTGCAATGGCCTTACTTTCACCCACTTGGGTGGCAAATTGTTATTTGGTCTAAATGATACACTGGAGTTTTTACATCTTTATTAACAATTGAAGCTTGGTTTATTCAATGTATTATTGACTTTTAAAATCAACAAAAATTTCCCTACATGTTATTAATTATCAGCTTTAAAAATTATGACAACATGTGAGACACTGGATTATTATGTTAATTATTGGCTCAGACCAAATCAAGTGGGGGGGACATGGGGGAGGGACAGGACTAATTTCACGGAGGTGAGGTAATGCCTTGTCCCACGTGCTGGCCACCCCTGCAAGTATCCTGCAGCAGCCCTGGAGCAGCTGTCAGTCAAGGGCAGCCTGGAAGCATGCCCACAACCCTCCCCTTTGAACTTCCAAGCCAGTCTAGTTGGCTCACACAGTGGGACCACTGCTTCTCATCCTGCCCCAGAGCCCCAGAGCGGCCAGGGGGTTGGAAGTCCTGTCTGGGAGGTGTGGCCACAGGAGGGACAAAGCAGTAAAAGCAGGAATATGTGCTCTCCATCTTCGCTTGAGCCCTATCATCTGGCCATGTGGAATGGGACTGTCTGGTGGTAGCTGTAATCTCTTTTTCTCTCTCTTCCTTCACTTCTTCTTGTCTTAATCTCCTTTCTTAATATTTTTATTAACTTGGGGCTGAATGGGTTGGATTTTGCTAAACCGAATGGGTTAGCATGTACGAAGTCAATACTTTGTGGAATGCTTTATTTTGGTTGTATGTTACCCTTTAAACTTTTGCCAAGATCTCTTATTTTTTCAAAAGGTTACCAATAACGGTACCCTCTGAGAAAATGTGTGCCACTTTTCTCCTTTGCGTTCTCTCTTAAGGTGTTAAAAGAACAAAGGACTCTTATAATAATCTGGAGGTTGGATATTGTTTCAATTGTATTTTTTAAGTAAAACCTTTTGGTGAGCTAATAGCTCTGAGTCTTCGGGTCTTAGACATTGAGACAATAGCAAAATGGATTAATAACTTAATCTGTATATTGAGGTTTTACATGATTTTTCTCTTTGTTATTTTTCTTTGAAAAACAGGTATGGATTTGCATCTCAGCTGCTTCAACTTAAAACAGAAGCGGTGATGTAGTGTTCATAAAAATACCATTCTGTTGTTATGGAAATCATTGTGAAACCAGAATTTGAGTGTGATAGTGTCACAGAAACATCTCTTGCACACATATATTTGTTATCTGGAGAAGACACTGACTAGAATGTTAGAAAGTGTGAAACATAAGATAACAATAATAATGCAATAGAAATATTGATTCAAGGAGAATGTGTTGCACAGAATTTCTGGATTCTACATTCTCTCTTGAAACATTTTGGGACCCTTGTTCAGGTTGGAACAAAAGCATGTCATTTCACCACAGCAATATGAGTAATAATATGCAAAAGACTGACCTACTGCTTGAAAAACTTGTATGGAAAATTAAATATAATTAGGCTCAGTGTCTCTTAAGGATGCATTCTTTTCCTAGCAAAAGTAAAAACAAAATGAAGCATCAATTATCCAAGTTTACAATTTATCCCTTCTGAAACTATTTCTAATTTTTATAACTAATGATTTCACACCATACAAAGCAACATATTCTATGTACCATGCCTATTCTCCTCTGTGCAATTTAATGAATAATAGGGGAAGATTGAGAATTTTTAAAATACATGACGACAGATCTACTTACCCAGACCTATTTATAAATTCAGGATTTATTAAATATTTATACAGAAACAGAACCATCTTCTAATATTCTTCAAAATAGTTATTTCCTTATTTAGACTGTTATATTTCTACTTTTTCTTGGACTGATCCATGGTTACTTATCATACTGACTGATACACACATGGGAAGAATGTAATATTCTTTCCTACCTGCTAAACCAGTATTGATTAATTTTGTTGTTATCATAGACAATAACTGTATTTTTTTATGCATGACATTAACTGTCCCATTTCTGGCATGATATAGGTCTCAGTACAAGGGGTATGTTGTCAATTTATTCAAACTACTATTTAACAGAAAACAGTTAACTTAAATCAAGAAAGCAGCCTAATCTGAGAAATAAAATTTGCTGAGTTGAACAATAAATGTAGTGTTGTATTTAATGGCTGACAACACATTTTTGTAAAGACAAATTTAACCACAATACCTTCAGCAAAAAAGATGGATGTCTCCTTCAGACAATTTAACGGTTGCAGTGTAATCTCTAAGCTAGTCTGTTGATGTTACTGAGAAAAATACAGCTTCTTGAGTTGTTTTTGTTTTATTAAAATTATGATACTCTTCTGTGGTGCAAGGAAATATGAGGTAACAAAAATGCAGTGAACATGCTTTTCATCAGCTAAAAATTTTTAATTGCAGTTGCAGCATGTAGTGGTCTAAGTAGTTGTCTTAGTTGACTTGAGCCTTTCCTCCTGTTTTGTAAAATGACCATTTAGCTCCCAGAAATCTTTCTTTAGACTATGTGAGTGGCAGTGAAAAATTGAAGGATTTTTTAAAATCTTGAAGTGTCTAAAATAAAGGAAGGACTTTACCTCACAGAAACTCTAGAAAAAGCCCATGAATGCACAGTGAATTATGTAGAGATAGTTGGTTACCAAAATATCTAAAAAATTTTGTGAGAAGCTTTAATTTGAATCAAGAAAAGCAACGCAAAAAAAGAAGTATGTAAGGACACATACAGAAAGCGGAAAAGAGGAGGTGTTTGGAAATAATTTTTACTTAGGACCAGTATTAGTTTTGATTCTCATGAACAGGTGTTCAAAAATACGATCAACACAGATGATGTTAAAGGACAGTCTTTTTTTTTATTTAAGGAGCAAATAATCATCATTGACTCATTTTAAAATACACTTTTATAGTGGGCACAGTAGCCTCAGCTTATTATAACTGTTTTTCTGAATCCTGAATTTAAATTTCTTAATTGTGAATACTGGTGTGTCTGGGAAAAAAGAAAATTATCCTGTATTCCACAATTCTCTATTTTATTGAAGAATAAGCAATTCAGGTGGGGCACTCATCAGAATTTCCACTTCCTTGTTCTTCTGTAAATCCATTGCCCTCTTTCAGATGGCTTCTGGGAAGAACTGAAGAGAAGGTTAGGGGTGCAAAAGAAGATCTGTGTCTGATTTATTGCTGCTGCTGCCTATTTAGGAAACATTCAGAGATAGCATCTCTGAGAAGCATATATGAGTGGGCATTAAACACATGCATAAGTGATGGGCTTTGCGGCAATGGCACAGCAATAAATGAGGTTATTAGCAAAAAAAAGAGTCAAATGAATTTCTGCACAGAATTATAAAAGCTTGAGGAAAAGGAGTCAAGCTCCTGTAGTTAATTTATTGAACACTGTTTAACGTATAAAGCTATGAATTTTACAACTGTAGAAAATTATTAAGTAGAACATTTCCTTAATCTTAGTTTACTGCATTGTTAAATCAAAGGCAGAATTTTAATTGTTTAATTAGAATTTGACTAGTAGGTTTAGTGCTGTGTTAGCACAACTTTCCACTTAGTACTGAATATCTCTGGGATAATTTTCACTCTGTATTATAAGTTGTAGCAGAGGTTAAAAAACCCAAAACAAAACAAAATGAAAAATTATCCTTAAAGACAAATAAAGTGTGATTTTTGAAGTTATGCTACAGTCAGAATGTAGCTTCTTCCTCTGGCCTTTTCTCTTTGTACAAGGAGAAAATCAGTCCTGTTTCAACATATTTAGGCAGGTTCTCATTGAAAGAACAGCCCTGGAAACAAAGCCTGTCTTCAGCAATTAAGAACTTAATAGGAAACCATTTTTATTTATTTCATAATTTCATATTTCACACATGGAAATGACTTACGCCACATTTCAATAGTTTTCTATTATCTTCTAATCAGATTAGAAATTTAAAAAAGATACTAATAATATTAATATTTTTAAAATAAATATTTTAAGTTAGGACATTGTCTTTTACTTTTTAATACATAAATTATGGTTCTGTATTCATTCTGTACATACATTCTGTATTCAAAAAATAACTATTATCTTTCCGCATATGCTGCTAGAAGGGTTCTTTCTCAATTGTGTGAAAAGTCATTAACACTAGCAGATATATTTGTATATCACAAAGAAATTATTTCCAAAGGTTTCCTTTCAAAAATTTTTTCCCCCTCTTGATAATATGGATTTAGCTTTAAATATTTATTTTTAAGCTGCTATTTTGGTTATTGAATATAATTAAGGATGATTACACTTTATTTCTTTCTCTCTTTACTGTCATATTTTGAAACCCTTCACCTCACTAGTTAAGTCCTAATTGTTTCATTGTTTTATAATGGTACATGGGAAAGGATTTATGTTTAAGTCTCTGCTAAATATTCTGTTTTACCACTCATTCCTGAAAGTGTCAAAGTGACAAAAAAATTAATAGGTTTTAAAGAAGATTAGGCAATTTTTGTGTCAAAGGCTTTTGATGAAAAAAGAAAGTACCCTTGGATGACTACTATTCTAGTTTAAATATGCAAGCTGACTGTAAGTCCCAGTTTATAAAAAATAGAAAAAATAATTAGTGTTTTGTATGACAATTTTAGAAGATTTACATATCACTTTTAATCTTAACGTTTACATACCACTTTTACAAGTGCTGTTTAGAGAAATTCCTCACAATCTTTTAAAAATCCAGGCCAAGAAGGATATACTAACTTTGTGACAAGACACAGTTACAACTCACCTTGAATATGCAGTTAACTACAGCTGCCTCTGTCCACTTCAGATTCAACTGAAATGACAAGTTAACTTAAATGACTACCTACTACAGTATGAAGCTAGTTTTTTAGTGTGTTATTTCTTCACTGACTGAGGAAACTCATACTTAAGAATCCCAGGTTTGCTCAGAACATATAGTTGAAATAGGATTGTAATGAAGTAAGTAATGAAGTTTTGTGGACATAGATAAAAATTAATTTCTCACTTAAAATTAAACTGTAAAACAAAGCCAATTTATTAATTGAGGTGTACTGAAGAATATGTCTTGAATATAACCCCCTGCCAATCAGTACATTAGGCAAGAAAATAAATATTAGTAACTCTCAAAAAGATAAAATATCTCTTCTGTGAAAGTTTCTTCCTGGTTCAAAATCTGTTTCCAGAAAAAATGAGGTTTGTTGAATCAGATAACCTGTAGAATTATTTGTTGGAAGAAAATAATTCTGATTTAAATAATTTGGAGAAAAGCACTAGCTTCATTTTAACTGAAATTACAGAATAGCTTCAGTTGGAAGGCACCTTTAAAGAATATCTGGTCCAGCCACTCTCTGCAATGAGTAGGGACATACTCAAATAGGTCAGGTTGCTCAAAGCCCTGTCTGACTTGACCTTGAATTTTTCCAGGCATGGGGCTTCCACCAACTCTCTGGAGAACTCGTTCCACTCTTACTATGAAAAATTCCTTCCCTATATCTAGTCTAAATACCCTCCTTATTTTAAAACCATGTCCTATTGCACAAGCCCTACTGAAAATTCTGTCCCCATCTTTCTTATAAAAAGTGTTGAGAGGCTGCAGTGAGGTCTCCCTGGAGCCTTCTCCAGGATGAACGACACCAACCCTCTCTGCCTTTTCTCATAGGAGAGGTGTTCCAGTTCTCTGATCACTTTTGTGTCCCTCTTCTGGACCCACTCCAAAGCTCCGTGTCAAAGCTCAGAGCTGGATGCAGTATTCCAGGTGGGGTGTCACAAGAGTGGATCGGGGGGCAGAATCCCCTCCTTTGACCTTCTGGCTACGCTTCTTTTGATGCAGCCAATACAACTGGGTTTCTAGGCTGCAAGCACTCACTGTTGGCTCATGTTCAGCTTTTCATCCATCACTATCCTCAGGTCTTTCTCTGTATGGCTGCTTCCAATCACTTCATCCCCCAGCCTGTATTGATAATAGGGATTGCACTGACACAGGTATAACACTTCAATCTTGATTTTGAATGACATGAGGTTTACATGGGCCCCCTGCTTCAGCTTCTCCAGATCTCTCACAATGGCATCCCATCCTTCAGGTGCTGCTCCTCTCGGTGTCGTCTTCAAATCTACTCACATGATCCTAGTCCATGTGGTTGATGCAGATGTTACACAGTACTGGTCCCTGTATTTACCTCTAAGAGGCACCTGTCAGGAACTGAAGGAAATACACTTACTTGAAACAGCCCTGTGTGGCAGGGTGAAGGGGCAAGTTCTGCCAAGGCAGGATGCTGCACTGTGCCATCCCTGCTCCATCCCTAAGGCCTTTAGTCCAGCCCAGAATGGCTATTAGCCGTTGGCACCCCTGAAACCCCACACCACACCTCCTGGAGCCCTTAAACCAGCCCCGCATGGCTAGCAGACCAGAAGCACCACCTCAGAGGCTGCTGGACTGGACTGCGGCTGAACTGGAGCTTCTTCTCTGGACTCCAATAAAACCAACACCATGTGGCCACTGCATGGTCACAGCCCTGTAATTTCCTGGTCTCCTGGTAGCTGGATCTATGCTGAATCTAAGGAGGTAGCTGGATCTCTCTGCCTCTCTCTCTCTCTCTCCTCCCTTTTACTTCTTCCTCCTTTCTTAATTTCCTTTTTTTTTGCTTTTTGTGGAATTTGATACACCAATGATTTTATGTTTGTTTTAAACTTTTGCCAAGTTCCTTTATTCTCCAAAATTTGCAGTAAAAGTGTGTTATTCTGACCCTTTGAAAAGTGCCATAGAGGTTTTTTGCCAAGCACAGCCTCAACATATAAAAGAAATGAAGGCCCTTTTAATAAATCCCTTGGATGGCTCTTGGAGCCTTGTATATTTTTAATGTAAACCCTCTTTGATGAGGTTATGATAAGACCCTGAGGTGTTACAACACCACTCATCACTGATCTCCATCTGGACACAATTAGATGTTGATGGCTATCTTCTAGATATGATCATCCAACCAGTTCCTTGTCGATGCATCAAACCCACGTCTCTACAATTTAGATACAAGGATGTTTTAGGGACTGTGCCAAAGGCTGTACAGAAGTCCAGAAAGATGGCATCCATAGCTCTTTTATGTCCCTGATGTAGTCATTCCCTGATAGAAGGCCACTGGGTTGGTCAAGCAGGACTTGTCCTTGGTGAAGCCACACTGGCTGTCTCAAATCAACTGCCTGTCTTCTGTATGCATTAGCATGGTTTCTAGGAGGATCTGTTCCATAATCTTCCCAAACACAGAGGTGAGACTAAGAGGTCAGCAGTTCTCAGGGTCCTCCTTTCTACACACTTTTAAAAATGCCTTAATGTTTTCCTTTTTCCAGTCACCATGGACTCCATATGACTGCCACAACTTTTCCAATGTCATGGAACGTGGCTTGGCAATTACATCAGCAGTTTCCTCAGAGCTACATAACAGAGGAGGTGTAATGAGAGATGGGAGCTTGCAAAAAAATGCCAACAGCTCATCTGGAGTGCTGCCTGTGCCCACTTACAAAAAAAACCCAAACCCAAATGAAGGTAAACAAGCCCAGGCTGTAAGGGGCTTTGAGCAACTTGGTCTATGGAAGAAACCAAACCATTCCATGATTCTGACTCTGGGATTTACTTTGTCAGGTCTTGCAGACTTATGTGCATTCAAGTTCCTCAGCTGGTCATGAATCTGATCTTCTTGTACAGTGGGAAGGACTTTGATCTCCCAGTTCCTGCCTTGAGGTTCATCCACTCAAGGAAATCAACAGTGAAGACTGAGGCAAAAAGGTTGTTGACTATGTCAGTCTTCTCCTCATTCATTATTCAGACTGACATACCTGTAGCAGCCCTTATTATTATTTTTTACATCCCTTGCCAAGTTCAGCTCCAGATATGCCCCAGGATACCTTTCACTCTCTGTGCATTTCCTTCCTGCCTTTTAGTTTGATTAGCAGGTCTCAAGCCAGTCATGCCAGTCTCCTGCATTACTTCCCTGATTTCTTACACCTGCAGATTGAGAGCTTTTGAGCTCTATAGAAAGTATTATTAAGGACCTGCCAGCTCTGTTCTTGCTTCCCTGTCCCTGAGGGCAGTTTTCCAGGGCATCCCCTTGACTAAACCTTTGAGCAGCTGGGTGTTCGCTTTCCTAAAATTCAGAGGCTTCACTTTACTTATTGTCTGGCCCATTTCCCATAGGATTGCAGTAACACATTCCCTGTAGCAGGGCTGTCAATTACCTGGCCAAGATGCTTTCGTCCATGCACTCCAAGAGCCTTATGGACTACCTACTGCTTGCTGTGTCTACATTTCCAGCAAGTATTGGGGTGATTCAAGTCCCCCAGCATGACAAGAGCCTGCAAGCGCAATGCCTCCTGCAGCCAGAGCAAGAAGTCTTATGACACTAAGTTGGGAGGGAGTGTCGACCTGCCGGAAGGCAGGAGGGCTCTGCAGAGGGATCTGGATAGACTGGAG
>JAWMRA010000090.1:40881920-40906171 GCA_035584735.1 Pseudotriccus pelzelni | reverse complement strand
TAATTGGAGTTGGATCAGGGGTTGGACTCGATGATCTTGGAGGTCTTTTCCAACCCAATCTATTCTATGATTCTATGCTCAATAGACTCCCCTTGATCAGGTTGCCTGCACTAAAAACCAGCCACAAGGTTTCTTTTGTTGCCTTCTTACTCATAAATCTCGGATTAAGCAACCTGTGTCAGGTAATTTTCATATCTTTTTGCAAAAAAAAATCTAAAAAATAATTTAGATAATGTCATATCAAACTAATTTTAACAAATTCTACCTGAAAATACATATTAAATGAAACATTCACTATTTTAGAAACATCTTTGATAGAATAGCTGAGGTTGGTAGTCTTGTGAGCCTCAATCCTGGTTAAGAGTCAACTACAACATGCTGTTTACAGCTGTTCCCAATTGGATTTTTATTGTCTGCAGGAGAAAAGCCTCCACAATCTCTCTGAAAACCTGTTTAATTGTCAAAGGACTAGTGATTCCTAAAAAAGGAGGGTGGAAAATCCCTTACAGGTCAAAAAGCCCTCACCTATAAAATTTTTTTTTGAGTTTTTTTATTTAATATTATCATTCTAATGGTCCATAATTACCCTCCTGTCCTTGAACAAAAGCCAAATTAAAAGTCTCTTTCTCATTTAACTGGACTTGCTATATCTGAGTCATCAAGCATTCTTGAGAAGGATAGCGCAGGCAAAGTGCATTGTATTTCTTCCTATTATGCGTATTATTGAAGGGAACAAAGACATTTCTGATATAGATATTCTAACTTCCTTAGTTTTTCCCATGGTCTTTAGAGGGCTATGCTCTGTCTGAGTATGCAGGATTTAGACAAGAAATGCCAGCTATTTTTCTTCAGTTTGCCTTTGAGTGTTCTCTTCACATTTCTACATATGGACCAGCCAGCTTACCTCCACATACTACTTTGTATCTTATGTCACATCTGCCAGGTCTGTGAAGGTATCTTAGATATCCCAGGACATCCAAAGTGAAACTAAATATTTATGACTGAGCAAATGAATCCACATCTATTCCATATTATAATTAATTTATGATTCGGGCATAACTCTATGCCCTATCTCAAGAGATATGGACAGTAATGACTTTTGAAAGTTCAAAACAGCAGCTTTATAGATTTCTGTAGCATTAGACCTCCTTGGCAGGCCAGTGCAAACTATTCTGCTGCTGGTAGACTTGGAGAATATGAGATAACAAGCTGCAGGTCTCTTGCTAGAAAGAGGTGATGTTTAAAAAGATAAATAGCTGTTTTAACTTCAAATCTTGGTGTTAATATACTTGGGAACTTTGAACCCTGAGTACTATTAGTATGCAACAAGAAAAGTTTCACCAATATGGGACATAAAGCTTTCTTCCAGTGTACACAGGAAAAAGTATGTGTACGGTCACTGGCTGATTAATAGGCATACGGTTGGACAGCAAAGGTAATGGCCAGAGGCTGTTTGGGAAGATTACCTAACTATTGGAAAAGGTACAGTAAATACCTGGACAAAAGTACCTTCCCGCAACTTGGAATTGAGTGTTTGATTTGATCTATTTAAGATTTGCTTTAGGATTACAGGACTGATACCTTTATATTCTTTTTTTCTAGCTTTAGGATTCTTCTGATTAAAACGGTGAATATCAGTGTTTTCCTGATCATATCCATATCCAATGCTGATGTTTCCTCACACATCATGCTGGAAGGAAAGTTTGGTAACTCACCTCCAAATTCTGGGTTTGGGAAGGTTTCTGAAGACTAAAACTAATAATGTTCATTATTTATTCTGATCTCTCCTTTGGTGCTAAAAAACGTCATAAATAACTTGTTTATTATCAGCAGGAGAATTCTGTGTTTCTTCATGATTTGTGTAACAGCAGTGTCAAAACCCAAACAAAATCTTTTTAGTACCCTTGGTCTTACATTATCAATATTGTGTTCAGATTTGAAAACTACTTACTTCTATCAAAAATATATAGCAAATTTTGCATAATTTTTAATTTTCTTCATGCAAAAGAAAATAAGAAAACCAGAATTCTTATTCAATTGCTATCTCAACTACAATTAAATAAATTTTATGAGGAACTAATCCTGCACATCTATCTTTGTTACACTTTATAATCACAGTTGAGATTTCATAATGCAATAGAGTATTTATGCATTTCCAAGCTCACAGTGAAGTAGGATGCTTATTATTGCTAGTGACTATTCATTTTTTCCCATGTAAAATTCCAAAAGAATAACATGGGTTAGGATAAAAGATTATATTTAAAGCTGTTTCATATCTGACTGCAAGAAAAATTGATATCTACATCTAGATTCTATGCTGCTGCTAAATTTATGAAGAATACAATCACGTAACTAGAGAACAGTAACAGCTCAGTCATTGAGCTGATGAAAACACCTTAAGAACCCACGCAAATAATGTTATTTTTGTTTACTGTAATTTTTCTTATTCAGTAGGTAATGGTGTAAATTGTCTAAACAGGGGAAAAGACCAGCATAAACTATTTATTTTATGAAGTTCTGAGTAAGGAAAGCGTGATTCTTCAGAAAAAAAAAATTCTTTCAGAAAATATCTCAAGTACTTTCAAAGACTCCAGTCTAGCCTGAATGACTTTTAAATTATAACAGAATCACTCATGTAACTTGTTGTATTGCTCACTTTTTGAATTTGAAATTAAGAGGTTTGTTTTCTTCTGATGCATACATATAGTTTTAAGCATAAATCAATAGAATAATATGCCTTTAGATGTAATGAAACATAAACCAAATTTTATGTAGTGTGTGGGGTGCAGATATGGAATCTTTACAATGGATTCTGGAATATGATATTTTTCACCAAATTCTCTTTCTTATATTTAAGCTTTCATCAAAGGGAAATTATTTGCTTCCGTAGTGGCTGTAAAATTAACTCTGAGGGTCTTGTATTTTCACTGACTGTCTTGCTCAACTTAGATTCCACTTGGTTTTGACTCAGCCTTGATCATGCAGAGGGCACCCAGTTACAGCCTGGTTTTAAAAACACATTCCTTGTAAAATTATTATGCTTTTCTACTCTGCTTTCTAATTCTATATTTTAAAAATAAGGATTTTAAAGTACTTCTATTTCTTTAGTGTAAAGATGGTCTATTTTAACCCCCCCCATTTTGTCTTCCCTCAAAGCCTAGTAAAATGTGTCATATTTTTTCTTTACAAAATACCTTAAGTGCATAAGCTCTTGCAGAAATGTGTATATAAATCAACATGGAGTTGCACATAGCTGTTGTTAGCACTGTGCTTTAACTACAGAAACATGCACAAAATTGTCACTGTCTTGTATATTTCAAAGCCAAACATGAAGAGTTATTTTAGTGCTGCACTATGTTAGAAATGTTCTAAGAATGATTGTTTTTAAAAAGCCAAAATCTTTTAAAGTACTCTTGTACTACATCTAGGAGTAGTATAAAAAGCAAAGTAAATGTATCCCTTCAAAAAAGAGCATACTTTTGTGTACCATGTACCTATATTATAACTCTCATTTCAAGAAGAGATAAATTATAAGGATTAGAAAAGATAATGGTCATGTCTTTCATTCCATAGTTAGCATTTAATCCAGATATAATCAACCACCAGGTGTACCACTTTCTCAGTGTGTTAAAATTTTGTGGGAAAAAATAACGGCAATTCTAGTATAAAATCTTCCTCTGTCCCTCGAGTGAGGGGTTTTTTTCAGTTAAAGTACTGACTTTATAATAGAGAAGCTATTCTTTCTCCTAGTAGATGTCTCATTATTTTAGTCTCATTAAGACAGAAATTTGATGCAGTGAAGGGTCAAATATTTTTCTTTTTTTCAGTATTTTATGTATTGATGGTTTCCCAATTTTAGTGTTTCAATGATCTTTCATAAAAATATTGTCAGAGAGATGCAGTAGTCATAGGTCATCTTGGATTCATCATTTTGCAAGGAAATTCAGCACCGTTAACTACTTTCAGCAGAGAACAGAACAGAAGTCTTTAACTACATATTTTACATATTTACAAAATAACCTTTTCTCCAATGTTCTTAAATGGTTTATTTTGAATTTTTATCACTGTTTATAATCTTTCCTAATGTGAAAAGTAAAAAAAAGGTTGGCAGTGTTTTAATCTAGTAAGCACAGGAACAGTTTTCCAAAGTCTTCTGTATTAAAGATATAGAGAAAGATGTGTTATTTCAGAAGATCAATGATCAGAATGTTCAGAGATGTTAGAATTAATAATGCCAATGACATACAGAACTGAAAAGGGAATAGGACAAGATATGTTTTGGTGTGTAATGTTAGCATTCTACCCTATGCAGAGACCAGAGAGCTCAAATTGCAATATCTACAGTCTTTAAAAGAAGGTTTGTGTTATAATCTGCATTATCATCTCAGTCAAGTATTTTAAGAAAAATCAGAGTATACTGTTTAAGAGAATGAAAGGATCATCGTGTGAATCAACAGAAATTGATGTCCAGGGCTATTATTGTTAATTATTCATTCATAAACAATTAATGTATTGATTTTGATTTTGGAAATTTTCCATCTTTGCATCTAGATGTGCTCTGACAGTCTTTTTCTTTTGACCAAAACACTACATTACTGGTTTTCCAACTTTTTTTACAGACTATCTTTGTAGTATTTTCCAGTGCAAGGCTTGGAGTTGCTACTTCTAAGAACGAAAATATTTCCACAAATATTGTTTAGAATTAGGTTTTGGTGTTCGAATGTAATAATAATTTCTTCTAAATGTAAATTTTGAATGCAGTAACTTTTTTTTGCTTTTTGCATGTCTTTCTCAGTTATAGGTATATGTACATAGTGTAAACTCTTTATTTTCCAGATTCTGAAAGTAAGGGCATATTTTAGAAATTAATTTACCAACTCTATTTGTTTTTCCATTACTGAAAAGGAAACATGTCAGATTCTACTTAGAAATAAGGTATAAACCACTTTTAAATGCAGTGTTAAATATAATGCACATCAGAGACTATGAGACAAAACAGTGTAGGTAAATATTAAATATGCTACAGTATAGCAAGGGAAATTAATCAAAAATATAATCTTTGCATCTGAATTAATCTAAGTAAACAAGACTGTGGTAGTATATCTATGCAAATTCTGAGCCCACCCCCTTTTTTCCTTGTCTCTGTGTCTTGCTTAAAGTAGACAACTGGCCAGTATGTACAGTTAAGGTGTCTTACTCATGGTGACAGCGCAGAATGAGAATTGTAGTCCTTCTACTATCCCCTTGAGTTTATTGCTGCCTTTACTATCAACATCTCCTACCATCTACACAAGAAGATTGCCTACCCTCTGGGACTATGAGAGAATTTTGACTTCATAGGAGTACCGCACTGAGCACAACCAATCCATGTTACTCAGCAGGAATTTCTGACTAAAGCTTCGCATTTCAAGTTTTTAAGAAGATTTACTCACTTATGTCTGTACTTTGAAATCTGGTACTTATTTTTGTCTTGGTCCTGATTTCATTCAGACCTAAGGTTTAATGGTAAAGACATAA
The DNA here is from genome assembly GCA_035584735.1 of Pseudotriccus pelzelni. NCBI lineage: Eukaryota > Metazoa > Chordata > Aves > Passeriformes > Tyrannidae > Pseudotriccus > Pseudotriccus pelzelni. Next base: position 40,900,654 of record JAWMRA010000090.1, on the reverse strand, counting down.
TTTGTTATTTCACAGTTTATCACTGGACACCCGTTTCTACATGGTTGTCAATCAGTCATGATACCATTTGCACAAAACTGGAACTCTATGCATATTTGCAGAATTAATAAGAAAAATCAAAGTGGGCTTTCCTTCATGATATTTACCACACACTGGTAGAACTGTGCTATTTCAGTGAAAGAATATTACATGCAAGGTTCTGCAATGAACTCCTTTGGCTCTTAGTGTACATTATGGGAGAAATGCTGTAGGAGGATGCCTTTCAACTCTTTTCAAATAAAAGAAGTTTATAACATGCATCTAAACTGTCTGCCAGTTCACTTCAGTAAACAATGTCATTGAACACTTTAACCAAAATTTAGGCAATTTTTTGAGGAGACAGCTAGACAGTAAAACACAAAAATTTATTCATAAGGCTCAATCAGGTCACTGGATTACTCATTTTATTGGTAAAACAGGATCTACTTTTCAAAAACTTTTTCAGTTCATGTCATGAGCTGATTAAAAGCAAGAAACAATTTTCTTTTGTCAATACCCTAATTAATACAATTATTTAGAAGTTTATAATTGTTAGAACTCTTTTAAAATTATATTTAATTGACTAATTAGGTTTTCTAGATTTCTTCTACTTCCCTGACTTTTTCATAAAAAGTTTTATATATAGCTAGGCAGAAATATAGGTTCTTTTGCTACAATATTTAAAGTTATCTTATTAATTTTATCAAACATTACTACTTTTTTGGGAATTTCCAATTAGGACCTTAAAGGAAGGAAGCAGTTTCATTTCTTCTGCCTTCATCTAATTGCCTGGGAACTGGGATAAACCTAGATAGCATGTAAATATTAAGCACTTGGGAAATAATATAAATTATTGCTGACAGTTTATTCTTTAATAGATATTTTATATGTGTATGTAGTTTTACTTACAGTATTAATTATTACTCAAACATATTTTAGGTTTTTGTAGGGTTTTCTTTTCTTTTTTTCTCCTTTTTCTTTTTCTCCTTTTTCTTTTTCTCCTTCTTTTTCTCTTTTTTCCTTTTCTTTTTCTTTTACCTTTTCTTTTTATTTTCGGAAGAAACTACAGCTAGCAGCCGCAATGCAGTATGTATCGATAACAGTGACAGTGATGGGTCCACACACTTTCCACTGAGAAGTGACTTATAACTGTTACAGAGCACTAGCATGAAGGTAGTGACACTATAACTTATCTCTGCCTCATTTTCTCATCAAAGATCCACAGAAATGGAGGCTGAATATGTAAACACACAGTTCTCCATAGTGGTAAATGCAATATGTGTATTAGAATGAAGACTAGAGGTCCTGTCCTGATTCCAGCCAGGACATTGAAGAATACCATTCCTAAACTATGTCAGGCCACTACCCATGTTTCAAGACATGGCTTTGCTAAGAAAATATAATTTTTACCTCTCTCTTTTCCACTGTCTCTCCATTGCTGTAAATTGCAAACATTATGAATTTTGTTCTGTCATCTATAAATATCATCATTTTTTTCATAGTTATCTGAATGAAAATTATAATAATTCTGTGCCCCAGAACTCATTGAGTCACATATATTCCATTAGTTTTCCTGAAGATATAAGCAAGTAAGTTCTCATCAATTTACGTTATCACAGTATAACATATCACAGTATAACAACATAGTTCAAAAGTACCGAAAAACACTGGTTTCTTTACAAACTGACACTCCTCCCATCATAACATTTACTAAAGCAGAAAGGAATGGTCCTCTAAACAGTCAATAAAACAAGAGATGACTAATGTAGATGCTGACGTCCCTATAATACAGTGCAGAGAATCAAAAAGTCACAAAGTCTCTTCTGAAATGCAATAAGTTAACTTCAAGGTCAGCCCTTGAACCTGAGGTTCCTGTTTTTGTGAAAGTCAATACATATTTCTATTTTAATCCAAACAATTCAAAATCTACTGAATCTTTGAAAGGATTTAAACCTAGGAAAATCTAGTAAAATACTGGGAAATAGCAGACAACAGATTCTTGTCTCATCTGAAAACAGAGGTTCTTTTTTATACTGTCAGAAATTCTTCAGTTGTATGAGCATGACTAATCTTTCATCAAAATTACTTTTCTAGTTAAATTTTGGAAAGACTACCTTTGTTGACAAATAGGTCAGATCATAACAGGTATTCTACATGGAGATTTTTTTCCCATCTATTCTTTCCTTTCAAAAGCATCACTAAACACGTGGTCCAGAGTTTCCAGTGGTGTTAACTGATAAAAGCAATGGACCCCCAAAAGCTCTAATATGGCATTTTATTCATTATCATTCAAAATCCCTTAAGTGCATGGTCATCATGATAAATTCAGGATCAGTAATAAGATTTTTACAGAATTTCAACAAGTCTCTGGAAATTAATAGTATTTCCTCCTCTAAAAGCAGTCTGCTAGTTTTCATGTTTGGGGGGAGTGAAGAATATTAATTAGTAAACGATTTTAAACTACTCAATGTAAAATAATTTTGAATAATAAAACTATACTAGACTTAAGAGCTTAATACCATAAAGTCTGATAAACTAGATTTATAATCCTGCATATAAATTATAGCTCTCTCTAGTGTCTTGTTTATTAGTTCAAAGATGATACAATCTTAAGCAATATTTAGGAGAAGTTGCAGACCTCCAGGAGAGCTGTTCTTAATTTCTCTGGGTCTTTTTTACTTGTAACATCAGCCTCTTAAAGTGAGCGATTCTGGTGTATCTGCACTTTTACTTGAGGCATTTTACTGGATCTCCTGGAGCTGTTATTTACAGGTACAGTGTGCAGTGTCTTTCAGAATCTAATAGGCCTTCTGCGCCTTGGGGATAAAGTAACTTAAAGAGTTACAATTTAAAACCTTTCAAACTTTTAAAGGCTTCTTGTTTTGCTTGGAAATTTACCCTTGATGCAACTTATTTTAATAGAGCAGAGTAGTGAAAAAGATAATTAAAATGTTGTTTTGTGTTAATCTGTGCTGTATTACATATGAGAGCTTCTCTCACTGTGCTCACTGAGAGTTGGAATGTCTCAATCTATTTGCAATTCATGATTTAATAATCCTTTAAATAACAGTTGCACAATTCAGTTTGGAAATGAGTCAGCTTTCATCAAGACAATTAAAGGCAATGGTTCCAACAGCTATTTGGGATTTACTTCCTTATTTTGAGAAGGTCTAGTACTGACATGACTATTTATTGACTAGGAGTTTGTGAGTTGAGTTACAATAAAACTACTGATCTTCAAATTGAGAAAACATAACCTTACATGAAGACATCTACAAATCAGAAATACTGTTTTTTCTCTGCAAAACAAGACCAAGCTTCTGACTTCTACGATCAAGGACCAGACCTCTTTCTCTGTGCTGAAAGGGAAATTAATTTCTGTGTCAAGCCATTTATAGATTACAGGAAAACATAGTCTGTAAATAAATTGTATTCATTGCTATGGGAGTTACAAATTGTGACATTATTAATGACTAGTGATTAAAATAATTTTAAAAATTTTTAAAAATTGTGGTGTGACCTGATCATTGCTCACTTTTATGTTCTGATTGATACAAATAGAAGGATTGATTTTTAAAATTTATTAGAATTATTTTCTTTTGTTACTCTCGTGTTTTTTCAACCAGCACATGCAGTGAGAATGAGAAGACAGGGAAGAAACAAGTGAAAATTCCTGCTTAGCTGCTGTGCTGAATAAGGAGACTAAAAAGAGGAATAACTATTGGAAAGAGTAGAGATCATTTGACTTTAAGGGAAGCATGTCATCTTGTACCAAAAGAGAATCAGATATGATTATTTTAGTACTTTATGTTTTCTTTGATTTCACAGGCTATCCAGTGCTTTTCAAACTTCAAAATGGTACTTACATTCTCTTTTGCAATAAAATCCAGAATAATGTTAAGGTTTTGATTTTCAACTGATGATAAGTAGAATGCTTGAAAAAAAAAAAGCTGCAAACTCTTTTCATAGATAATTATCACATAATTATGCAAAGGCCAGTAAAAGTTGATTAAGTGGTCTAATACATTTCATACATCATTAAAATGTGTAAATCATACAGAAACAAGTCAATCTGAATTGTCATTACTTTCACTGTCATGCATCTAGTAAAATACACTGATTTTGGTGTTACTTTTAATAGGCAGTGTTCCTCTTCATTAGATGTATTTGTGCTCAAGAAACTTGCAGTGTCAGTCAAAAGTTACTGAGTACTGTATAAACAATGACCAAGCTAGCAGGTAGAACCACCTGCTCCCTGCCCCAAGTTACTTAAACCTCACCAAAAAAAGTACTTCAGGGCCACCTTATTCAATTCTAAAGTTTTAATCCAAGGGAAGGTAGAACCCAAATTAAAAGGGACTCATGTCCACAGAAAGCAAGAAGAGCTTTTAAAATTTGCAAGCAGGAACAATCAGTAATTATCAAATATATAATAATCTGTCAAAAGTGTTAAAAATCAATTCTATAACAAAATTCAGGTGGAAAAAAGGTAAAAATGGTCAGATGAATTCTGAATCATATTTTGGTAAGGTCAGTAATAATCTGCTGTATGGTTTTTCACATTGATTATCTGAGCTTCCATGTAGCATATCTGATGGCATCATATTTTTTTATAGCTACAAAGTAGCAGAGGTAAACAACTCAGCTGCTCAAATTACTCATACCATGATGGATAAACTGAAACTGGGAGAATTTTTTTCTTTTTTAATTTTCTCTATTCTCTCTATTTCACAATGTTTAAACATTGTAGATGTCTCTAGACTGCAGTCAAAATAAAAATAAACTGAAAATTGCCTATAAGTTGGAAATGCAAGAGGGCAAGAACTCCAGTAGTAAAAATTTGGCTACCCAGGAAATAAAGAGGCTCTCTTTTTGATACATTTTTAATATCTTTATATGACAGATCACCTCACAAGGTAGTGAGAGTTTGCTTTTGTCTCTCCTCATGTCTTTGAGTGAACAGAAACTGATGATTTCTGTCATCCTTTGGTGAAAGTAAGCTTAATAACAGAAGCTACATGTCAAGTTTAACAGTTAATATAACAGTTAATAGCAAAGGTGATCATAAGAGGGTTGGTTTTTTTCAGTTGTATGGGCTTCAGTACTGGAATAGTTGGCGCACAAAAGCTGCTAGAGGGAAGCCAGTTGGAGGGTGTTAGTTGTACTATAAGGCAAGGAGATACTGAAACAAGATTTATAATTTTCATGTAGAGGTTGTTCATATTACCACTCATTTGCTATCAGCATTCTGCACCTTAGCAAAGACATCACCTTGAACTTTCTTCCTGATGATTACCCATTTTCTCTCTTTGACAATTGACAGGCTTGACAGACACATTAAACTGCTGAATTTGTAATTTGCAGAAGACCTTCGTCAATAGCACCTGGATAACAGCAGAGAAGTGCTGTAATGTTAACTTAGAATGCATTTTAATGCAACTCTTATCTAAAGCCAACTGCTGGCACAGAAACTGAGTTTTTTTCACCAGAGGAAAAAAAAAAAAACAAAAAACCACAAGGAGTTTCTGGTCTGTTATTCCCATCACTTTTAAAACCTTTAGCTGCATATAATTAAGAGGTTTACTATTAATTTCTGCTTTTTAAAAGACGATAATAAAACATTCATCCTTACTACAAAATCAGGGAATCACAGAATAGGTAAGGTAGGAAGGGACCACTATGGGTCATCTGGTCCAACCTTTCTGCCATAGGATTGCATCCAGATATTTCTTGAATATCTCCAGTGAGGGTGACTCCACAATCTCTCTGGGCAATCTGTTCCACTGCACAGTTACCCACACAGGAAAGAAGTTCCTCCTCATGTTCAGATAGAACTTTCTGTGCATCAGTGTCTGCCTTTTGCCTCGTGTCCTGTTGCTTGGCACCACTGAGAAGAGCCTGGCTTCATTCTCCTGACACCCTTCCTTCATATACCTGGACACTAATGAAACCCCTTCTCAGTCATCCCTTCTCAGTCATCTCTTTTTTTAGGCTGAACAGAGCCAGTTCTCTTGGTGTTCCTTGCAAGAGAGATGCTCCAGTTCCTACTCATCTTTGTTGCCCTCCATGAGACCTGCTCCAGGAATTCCACATCTCTCTTGTCCTGAGGAGTCCAGAACTGGACATACCACTCCAGATGTGGCCTCGCCAGGGCTGAGTAGAGGGGCAGGATCAACTCCCTCAACCTACTGTCGATGCCCTTCCTAATTCACGCAGCATCCCATTGGCTTCCTTGGCTGCAAAGGCATACTGCTGGCTCATGGGCATCTTGTTTTCCATTTTTACCCTAAAGACTGGCCCCTGGCCTCCTTATTTGTATAAACTTTGTTATTAATGTTATATGTCCATAGTTTCAATAAAGAGTTCAAATTAAAACTTGCACCTCATTCTATCTAATTTCTTTTTCAGTGTTCTTACTATCATCTTCCACAGGTAGCAGGTAGAAAAAAATATGTTCTGCTTTAAAAATACTATAATTTCAGCAACTCTGGAAAATCTGCATTGTGAAGTTTTTCAGAGATGTTCTTCACTGATGCAGCAATACTGTGAGTGTACTGAATTGGAGGGATAGGGCACTCATAGTCCGAAAAGAAAATAAACCATACTGATGGATTAGCTACTTCTTGTTTTAATTTCTCTAGTATATTATTGAAATACTGTGAAGTATACCTTTTAATATTCTGATTGTTCTAGGACTTTTGCTTTTCAAAAAGGAAAGCATGGGTAAACATGAGGTCCAGTCTTAACGTGTTGACATGATCAGTGTAATTTGGCATACAGTTGCATCTTTTCCACCAAAAAGGAGAATACCAATAGCCTAAGCAAATTGCAAATTGCATATGATTTACATGCAGGTCTTGTTTCTAGAACTTATCCACCAGACAACATAGAAAAAAAACCTGGGCATGAAAAAGCAAAACAACTGTGAAAGAAAGAAAAAAAACTATTAAAAGTAAAATCAAGGTAATTTCCTACAACCAAGTTTCAGACACAGCTTTATTCACAAACACAAAGCCTGTTTTCTTAATTTCTTTCTTACTTTCTTTCTAGCCAGCCTTATACATTCACATACATGCTTAGAACACATGAAAAGTCATAGAAATAAGTATTGAAACCCAACAGATAAATAAAAATATCTTTCAGGACCCCAAGTTTTTCTAGTGACTCTCTTTATTCATCATTCTGATTTGCTTTTTTTAGGTACACTCTAATTAATTTGAGGCCACAACTTTTTCTTGCCAAAGTTGTAGGGTGGAGAACTTGAATGCAGCCTTGACCACAGGGCCATGTCCATGTCTGTTTAGTGACAGAAAGGATGCAATTATGAAATATCAAACAAATGCTGGAGTTCAAAAATGCAACAGGGGATAAAGGGGCACAAAGATTACCATTTTAAAGCATTAATATTAAAATTCATACCCATGAGGACATGCTGCTTATGAATACAAGCCAAGTCTGATCTGCAAGTTACAGATGGAGTACTCCAGGTTTTCAGTAATTTCCTTTGATTATAATGACATATGTTAGTAAGGGCAGAGGTGGTCAACTTTAATGCTGCTGAATCCAAACTATGAACACTTAAAATGACAGAAAGTGTCTCTGCTTTTCAGGTTAATGGGAACATAATAGACCTCAATAAACCTATTTTCTCTCCTTCCCATCAGTAAAGGCCAAGATCACTAATGCAGCACATGAATCATGCTAGCAGGAGTTTGACTTAACCAAGGTTAGACAGACTAAAGTTGTCTCTCTGTTGTGTCAATGAACAACTAGAATATTTATGATTTTTATCTGTTGAAAGATTACTTCCTTTTTTCTGAAGTGCTTAACTTGCTCCATAGGCAAATCTACAGGTCATAAATTGTTGAAATGCGATCTATTTTGATAGCTCTAAAATGCACAGTATTTAAAACTGTTTTTCACCAAGTAATTCTTCAAAAATAATTACCATGTTTTCATTACAACTTTATAACCCTAGTCCCTAGAATAAGTCTGTTTAACAATAGAGAAGTATGACTGCAGCCTGCCACTATTTTCTTATACAAGGTCCATCTCTTCGATCAAGGCAGATCAAACTACATAAGGTGAGGTCTGGCACTATGTAGAACCACATTCCTTTTAGCCAGACTGAAGAGTATTTTCCTTTTGAAGAGTGGAATGTAATGATGATTTTGTCACTGCACTTTTTCCACTACTTTTATCTGTTCCAGGGGGATACAATAAGCATGTTGCAATAGCATCTCTGTTTTGTGCTGAAGGCTCACACCTAGGCCACAGCTGTCTGATTGAATACCATAGCACAAAATATGCATGTGGGGATTTAACTGCCAAAGTAGTGCTAAAAACTGCCTGTCAATGAATGGCAGTAAGCCTGCCTAACTATAGAAACAGATGGCAGCATGTGGTTGTGAAAGTTTAAAACTAATGTTTTCAGAAAAATAGGTGGTTTTTAGTATCCCAGTCTTCTTTAAATACCATTCTTGCACTGAGAACACACACATGTATACATAGTTGTAAGAGTAGTTGAAGATCATTTATTTCACTTCATTCGCTTCAGAGAAAAAATAACAGCCCCTGTAAAGGTCTGGATAGGATAAAGGACTTTATCTGAAAACTAGATCATGATTTTAAGCAGTAGGTGAATGAGTTTTACCACAGTTAAGAATATACTTCCTTGAACACTGAAACATGGTTTTCTGGAAGGGAAAAGGAAATGGGAAGGTAAAATGGAAGACGAAGAGAGACTGCTTCATTCCCGAGAGGTTTGAAATTTTGGTTTTGTTTCTAATGGGAAGAAAACAAAGCTATTTTGAAATAAAAAGTGAAGAGCACTCATATTCAATGTTTACACAGTTATTACAATACAGAAACATCTAAATCCTCTACCATAGTAAACAGTTCACAAATGAAATTGGTAAAACATGGCTGGCTACAAAAACAGCTAATCCTCTACCTGTGCTAATATTAACTTTTACTTGATACTTGTAGGTATTTGCCACATCTCTTGACCTCTTTTTTGCTCCATTCTTTGAAAAATAGATATTCATTTTGTTATTGGATAGAATATTCTGTCTAAAGGAGAATTCATGGTTATAACGTGCTTTAACATTTTAGTGAAAGATAAAACAAAATGTCTATTTATTTTTTTTAATTGTAAAAGAATTGTGGTACAATAAAACTAGACATAGGAAATCTGAGGAATTAACCTGAAGACATTTATGGAAAGCCTGAAAAATATATAGAAGTTACAGGTAACATCAGCTGTAAAGATTTGATCAGATATGGGAGAGCTTGTGACAGGAATGACTCATGAATGTCAAAGGTGAGAGGTTACAGAGGTTACAGGTTTTGAGGGAATTGAATATTTTTAAAAATAACAAATTAAAAAGACCTGAAAAAACACCTTTCATAATCATATTTTTGTATTTGGGGTTTCTTTTGCTCATTTATTTTGTTTTGATTTGGTTTTTTTTGCAAATAGCTCACCAATATCATCCTGTACATTCAAAATAATAAAAACAAATTATGAATTCTTACCAATTTTTTTAGTTGTGGTTCCTGCAACAGTTTCAAGAAAAGCTCTTCTATAAGAATGCTGTTTTGATTGAATTTTATTTTCTGTTTTTTCTTGTTAATATGTATGAAATTTGGATGACTTTATTAAAAAAAAACCACTTCAATGTTCATCCACTTTTTCTATCATCTCTGCATGATCTGTGACCTCTTCTACCCTGTACATTATATTTAATGTACAATAAAATCCTATTGTAATTTTGTAAAAAAATTTCTTATTCTCTATTTATGTTTGTACTGCTATTACACTTATAACAGCATTGACTTTTGTAATCCATGTTCTGTTGTTATCTACCCTACTTCATTATTCATAGCATGACTAGAAGAGCTTCTATAAAAATAGCATAAGTGTACCCTATTGTTCACAAAATCACTGAATGATACCGCAAAGGGAAGTGATGTATTCTCCATCTCTTTATATTTTCAGACTGAGGCTTTATGTATCTTTGAAAAGAATTCATTAGTCAAAAAAAAAATTTACCAAGGGATTTATGGAATTGTTGTGTTCTATAGTGACAAGGAGTAAATGAGGAAATTATGTAAAAGATCTATTATGCCCTGAATTATGTCAAATAATCTCACATAAGAAAGTTTTAAACCAATCTATTTTTACACTGAAGATAGATTCTGTATACTTTCAGTCATAGCCACCACTGCATACATAGCATAATATGGGATCTTTCTTATTTCAGAGATTCCATAAAATTACATATCTCAAAAAACAAACCAATAAAGCAAAACCAACTCCAATCAATTAAAATTTCTATATCTAACACACAAAAAAAGGTCATAGAAGCAAAGCTTCTATTTGCTAACAGCCATGTTCCCTCTACTCTTTGAAATCCAAGGGACAATTAAAGTTGCAGCAGTTAAAAATTATCCATTAATTAGAGCTGGAAGCAAGCACCCATGAAATACAGGTGATAACCATAAATCAGAAAAATTAGTCTGTCTAAAAAAGCAGCATGATCAAATCAGAAACTCTCTGCCACCTGCTCATTTAATCTTAGGCTGCAGTGTTTTTTCTGTTCTAAGGAGACAAATATGTACGGGATGATGTGAAATTTTACAGCTATGCATCCCTCAAGGTTATTCTTTGCAAGAAATTCTCTTCAACCTGAGTTCTCACTCCTCCTAAGATTTTTTACATGTAATCACCTTTAAAACTGCCAGTAGTGTCAAAGAGACATGAATAAAATTAGGAAGAAACATGAATGAAATTAAGGTAAGTGTTTGTAGGTTTGACTGAAATTAGTTGATAAAGTCCTCTTCCCAGAATCATTTCAATGGGTATCAATGTTCAGTGCTACGACAAAATCTGTTATAATCATTAGAAAGAATCATGAGTGAAAGCTACAAGTATTGCCATATTAATGCAAAAGAGAAAGGAAAAAAAGGACACCTTTTATAGAACCTCTACACTCCTGCAGTGACATGGAGAGAAACATAAACAGATAAGGACAAAACTAAAGAGGGAGAGCGACATATGCCATTTATCTCTCTACCCTAAGTGCTGTGCCTATTATGGAAGGACAATTAGTGATGTGACTCAGATTCTGTTAGCACATAAATTTTATTAAGCATCAGTTCACCTTTATTTCAGAGTAATTAATTTTTTTCAGGTCTCATAAGTAATAAAATATCTTCAAAGAATATCTAAATATCTCTCTACTTCCAGCAAAAAACTGCAGGGACAATCATGAATTTCTGACTAAAAAAAAAAAAAACAAACTCACAACCAAAAAAACAACAAAACTTGGTACTAGGGGCCTTTGAGGTCTACATCGATTGTTTCAAGACAAAATAGAAACCAGCCATATTTGGAAAACTGTTTTTCTAATTATTACCATGACTAATTTTTTTGTCTCACTAATATGGATGGGTTTCACAGCAGTTCAGAGAAAAAGAGAGTTGATGTGCCAGCCCCTAGACTACTGCTGTTACAGCTCACTGTTACTAATGCTTTCTCTTCCCTCTCATCCTTAGCAAAATAAGAATGATAGAAGACAAAAACCTCTCTTAAGTGTAACAAACTGAGAAGACATTACAATCACTATCCATTAGAAATGCTCTGAAATAAACCAATAAAAACTTAACGCTAAGTATTTCCTCCCCCCCCCCCCCGCAAGATCCATGGTAACATTACAGCAGAATAGCCACTGGCCAGTACACTGCTAAGAGATTATTAGTCAGGGTTACTGGGATCTGTTCTTGAAAACAGTTAAAGATAATAAAAACATTCTAGATGATAAAATTACCAGCTGGAGGCTACTTAAATTATTTAGGCTCAAAAAAGATATAAACGTGAAAACTTCAATCTGGTTTGAAATTAAACAGTAGTAAAATAATTGAGAAAAGCTGTGATTTAATGACCTTTATTTTCTTTGCCCTCCCTAAAAGGTGGGACGTAATTGCGGCTAAAAATGCACCCTTCTACAGTCGTATTTCAGTCTTCAAATATAAAGTTAAAAATTGAAATTATCCTCCTTTTTATTTTGATGGTGCCAACTGTTTCTTTCAGTTACTTCTGTTCAGACGTTGCAGAATGACAAATCATTGCTAGTAATGAGATTAATTTCTGGTGCTAAACCAGCAAAAACTGAAAATCATTTGTAGAAGAGGAAAAATATTCAACTATTCATCATCTGGAAAATACAAATGTAAATATAGTCGAACCAAAATTGTACCAACATATGAATTGTTTCAGCTTTGCTGTATTTATATATCATTTACTAGAATATCATGTCATGTCACGTACTTTATAAGTATGTTGCACAAAAGCAAAAGCTTTTCAAAGAAGGCTCTTTGAAATCACAGTAATGAAATGGGATCTGTAAATACAGAAGGGCTACGATGAAGGGAGCAAAAAAATAGAGAGAACTCTAAATAATAGTGTTCTAATGCTTTTTTCCTTCTCCTGGGAGTCAGCCTGAACATTTATTTTTCATGCTACAGGGAGACCTTGTAAAGAGCTGGAAATCCATCTTATATATTCAGCTGTATCTTAGGTCAAGTACTGCTCAGCAAACATTCATAGAATTGCATATGACAGGTAATATTTCATAATGGCTTCTTTAGTCCTATGGCTGCCCATTCCAAAGTGCTGAACTACCACAACTGAATTAATATTCAGCTGAAATTGGAAATGTATAATTAACTATTTTATATCAAAATTAATTTAATTATGGGAGGAACTGAGTAGATGAGCCCAGGTTTGGAAGTTTATGCTTTAAACTGAAAAGTATAATTAGAGGTTATTTCAGAAAAAGCAATGTATTCCTGATATATTCCTCTCCCCTGTCCCCCATTCCCAGTACTAGAATGTATTCAGTATTAATAGTAATAAACATAGAAATAAATAGTGTCATCAGTACATGATGCTGTTCCGTTGTTGATTGCTTGTTGTGCCATACAAATAATAGCTTTCTACACGTAGCAATCAGAGGCACAAAGTGATATAATTTGGTACAGTAAACCTCAAATTATGTTTTCCTTTTCAGGAAGAGGGAACACAATACAACCTGAGTATTGTGGCTTGCATAGCATATAGTAACACAATACACTTGATTCTCTATTACAACTACACCTTGTATAGCCATTTACCTCTGAGAAAACTGAATTATAAAATGCTGCCAGACCATAAGTGTAGATTTTTTCACACCTACTTTGTAAGATAAACGACTACATCAGGTGCAATTTTAGATAATCAAGTTCATGATTACTTTTCTTTGCAGGACAGTATTGTCAGAGGTGAACAGTTACTTAGGTTGCTTAGTTCCAGGATAAATTTCAAAACTATTGTTTGCAAGGGAAGACTTCATTGCTAGCACCATTACATAAGTGTAAGAAGGGTTAGAAAAATGAACTGCATTACTGGCTTTTACTCCAATAATTTCAGCTGTCTGGTTTACATCACAGTCCCACACATAAATCTCCCTTAGAACAATTAAGGAAGAAGCAAACAAGTGTGAAAACTGAAATTGATAAACAGGAGCAGGAGGAGAAACCTTTACACTGAACAAGATTTATTCTCTGCTCAGCTCCAACATCACGGACATGGACACACTAGAGTCAGCAGAAAAGCTCAGGTAAACGTTCTTATGAATTAGGATCTCATATTTTATCTTGAGGAATCCTTTTAGTATTTTAAGACAAGGATTCTGTATAATGTAAAGATTCTATTCTGATATAATAGTTCTGTGCAACAAGGGAGATCTATCAGATATCCTAAAATATGATATTTACAGCCCATTATTCTCACCATGAAAAATCAGGGACATCATCACAGAACATTGACTAATAAGATATCTGTGGAAAAACATTGATTTTGATGTTTATTATTGCTTTTCTAACTTTCCTCAAACAAAATGAAACCATGTTTTTTTCTTACTTGCAGGTTTTCAGTATAATCTGGGCTAGGAATACAAAATAGAGAGGACAAAATCCATGATTAAAAATAAAGTTGTCAACAGCTTTGTTTGGATATAAAATGTAATGTACAGAATACAGATAAAATTTCAATCAAATGATTGCTTATATTTGATCTGAGGTTTTCAAGTAGAGGACACATAAAAAAAGAAAAAATGAAAGAGAAGAAAATGTTAAATGGGAAGAGATCTTTAAAAAACACAGAAGGCTTTAAAAACACTTTTCCCTTTTTCCCCAAAATATTTTCATCAGTCAATTCACCAGCCTTTAGGTGGAACAGGACAACTCACATAAAGTTTGTTCACTTGCAGAGGTCCTTACTCCACCTGTCAGACAAAACAAAACCACCAAACTTGTCCATTCTTATTCAGAATTTTACAGTTTTCTATGTGAACACACTGAGGTATTGAGCACAATAGAAAACCATTCCGGATTAGTTTGAACTGCCTGATTAATGGATCTGACCAATCCTAAATCATAGTTTCCTTGTAAGGTTAATTTTTCATACTTATTTATAATAAAATACACATCATAAGTATGGGAAAAAATAGGCAGAAAAATGAACTTGAGCAATATTTCCAAAAAAATTAATGATAAAAGAATTTAATTGGTGACTAGCTTTTACTCCCAGTGGTGAACTTATAGTGTTTTTTTAGACTAACTTGAATTTAATTTTATAAAAAAATTCAAAGCCTCTTTGTACAAGTGGAAAAATTGAAGTCCAGAACAATGGCACATACCTCAGTAAAGTAATCTGGAAATACTTCCAGACTAAGCTCTCTCTGTTTTATCTAAAAATCACAGTGATGTATTAAAAAAAATTAAAAAATCTCAAGTTGCAGAGCACTACTATAAAGATAAGAATGCCATTAGACTCTGTCTGTACCTCATTCCATGGGCAATAATTTTCTCTCTAAAGATACAGACAATCACAACCTAAAAAATTTATTTCTAAATTAATTATTGTTAAAATTGTCATGTGAAATTTATCCCCAAACCATTTTTTCCTTCTGCAATAATCTTACAAAATATCTCATTGTTTAGAAATCCTTAGCTTCTCTCACAGTTAGCTTACATTATTTACAGGAGCTTACACTTTGTGTTTCAGTGTTTAAGACCCTTTGCCTGACCAGGTGACATAAGTTAAGGCAACACTGAAACACCAATCAATTTTTTTTTAATAGGCATTACTTGTATTTATAGGTTATGATTAGAAAATAAATTTAGAAATGGAGTATCCTTATACTTTAAATTAAAACAAGCATTTCAAGCAAATTCAACATCCCAGAATAATTGCTTGGGAAAACAGACATGTCAATATTATGGTTTTGCACTTGTTTTCACACACATAAGTGTGGGAGCCAGCATAAATTAAACACATAGTACCATGGATTTCAAGCCTGACTGGCTGACTAAAACATAGTAAAACTGTATTACAAGTCTTTGATAGAGAAGTGAGTTTTCCTCAAAAAAAAAAAAAAAGTCATATATAATTTGTTACTATGTGAATGAGGTCCATTCCTGTATGGAAATCTGACACATTACCAACTATGTATTGCATAAATTATTAAAATCAATAAAAGACAGAACAAATAAGAATTAAAACATACACAAACCAATCTGCCTATAAATTTATAGGTATTTATGTGTGTGTACATATATATTTAAAAAAAACAAAGCAAAACAAAGAAAAATAAAACAAACCACCACTACCAACAAAACATCCCAAACAAAAATAACCCCTCCAAAAAATCTAGAAAGGCTTTTGAATTCTGATTTTCCCTTTGGAAGTTGGTACTTCTTTTAGTGCAGAATTTTGATCTGCAACAAGTAGAAAATTTAATGTTTTTCTGGAGTTTTTCAAGGTTTCTCCACCTAGTTTTTTGTAAGATATTTTAGAAGTCTTGTAATTCGATTATTTGTTTGTTGGTTTTGGTTTTTTTCTTTCTTATTAAAAATAATTTGAAAATTAAGTAAGTGTTTAAATAATTTTCCAGAGACAATATGCTCATTAATTGTCCTAGGGAATGCCTTTGCTTGTTCATGCAAAGGGGATAAACACAGAGGAGAGAAGGAAATACATTTAGAATACTGCTTGAATTTGTACAAAATTGAGCAACACATGCCAAAAATTCAGAAGCAAAGTAAAAGGATAAGTGATTCAATATAAATACAAAACAGGAAAAAACAGAAATAAAGCTTAAAACATACTGTAGAACAAGAAACTTATCATGAGCTATTTTGATTTATGTTCTCCATTTTCATTTCACACAAGTAATCTATATTAATACAAACACAAAGCTTTGCCTATGCTTTCTGAAATAGTACCTGTCACATTTCTTGGCTTTGAAAATGGAAAAAAGTAGCAATATTTGGTTAATGTAGCAGATCATTTGCTTAAGACTAGCACAAGGTGAAATTTAAATAACTTTCAGAGAAGGAAATATGCTACTATTGCTTCTCCACCCTGTTTGGCCTTGGCTTAAGTGTTCTGAATTTGAAAATTTGAAAATATTGGTAGTAATACAACCATGACATAATACAGCTATTACTTTATAACCGTTAGATAGGCAAAGTGATAATTTCAAATAGATTCTATCAGAGTAAATTAATGTGACTTTGCATTGACTAAGATCTTTGTGCTGAGTGTACATAACAGTTCAATTTTTACTTCAAGAATTCAGCTTTATTTGATCATGTAAAGAATATGTTACATGCATAAAATATTCTTTCCAGTTAGAAAGAATGGCTGAACATTATTTGTTCACTAAGGTATACTAAGCTACTTTTATTCCAGAAAGTGCTGATCTATCAGTGAGGCAGCTGACTGAATAATTTTAATATAAGGTTCAATTAGGCCTGCTTGTCATACCTGTACACTGAGGAGAGCAAGGCAGAGGAAGTCTGTTATAACCCAAAATGTTATGTGTGACAAATGCTGTATAACCATGAGTTGTGTAAAGACTGTTATATTTTGGGGTTGTGTATAATCAAGAAATTAGAGGCACCAGCACGGTACACCATAGAAGTTATATATGTCTTTATGAAATTGGTGGTGACTTCACTGAATGCACTTCCCAGAGGGTAAGAGTTAAAGGTACATAGTTTTGACCTAGTTAAACTTTAAGTTTTTCAAACTGCATAAAAATAGCAAATATTGCACTGGAAAGGGAAGATATTGTAGGAAAACTAACAGGCGTAGGTTGAGAGGGTCTTTTTGTAATTTTCTGCTTATTCACAGTTTCTAGTTGTTGAAAAAATGTTGTTTGTATACAGAAATATTTTCATTTCTGTGGGATTTTTCTGTTTTCTAACTAAAAAGAAAAAAACACTTCAAGTTGAGAAATGGGTGAAATAATAAAACATTTCCTTTCAGAAATGAAAACTAAAGCACATGTAGGCCCAATAAAAATGAAGGGGTACCCTGGTAACAGAGGATGCAGAAAAGGCAGAGCTACTGAGTGCCTTCTTTTCATCAGTTTTCACTGACAAGACAATCCTTCAGGAATCTCTGACCCAGAAGGGCAGGGTAAAAGAAAGTTGGAAGGAACAATTTCCCTTAGTCAAGCGGAATTGGGTTAATGGCAGGAAAACTGAAGTCAGGACTGGAAGAAAGCAAATGTCACTCTAGTCTTCAGAAAGGGCAAGGAGTAGGACCCAGGGAATTACCAGCCACTCAGCCTCACCTCAGTCCTTGGAAAGGTGATGGAGCTCCTCATGCTTGAGGCCATCTCCATCCATATTCTATCACAAGAAGGTGATCAAGAGTAGTCAGCATGGGTTTGGTAAAGGTCAGTCATGCTTGACCAAGCTGATTTACTTCTACAATGAACAACTACCTGGATGGATAAGGGCGAGCAGTGGATATTGTCTGCCTTGACTTCAACAAAGCCTTTGACACTGTCTCTCACAGCATTCTCATATGAAGGTGGACTGGATGAGTGGATTGAGGTGGATGAAGAACTGGCTGGATGGCAGGCAGATTCAAAGGGAATCAGTGGCACAAAGCCTAGTTGGAGGCCTGCCGCTAATGGTGTCCCTCACAGTTCAATACTGGCCCAGTATTACTTAACTTGCTCAGGAACAACTTGGACAAAGGCCTAGAATGCCACCTCAGCAAGTTTGCTGTCCATCAGCTAGCAACGTGCCCTTGTGGCCAAGAAGTCCAATGTTATCCTTGGGTGTGATAGGTAGAGCATTGCCAGCAGGTCAAGGGAGATGATCCCGCCCCTCTACTCAGCCCTGGTGAGGCCACTTCTGGACTTCTGTGTCCATTTCTGGGCTCCTTAGGACAAGAGAGACATGGAGCTCCTGGAGCAGATTCAGTGGAGGGCAACAAAGATGAGTAGGGACTCTCTCGTAAGGCAAGATTGAGAGAGCTTAGCCTGTTCAGCCTCAAGAGGAGATGACTGAAAGGGAACTTCATCAGTGCCTACAAGTACCTGGAGGGAGGGTGCCAAGGGAATGCAGTCAGCCTCTTCTCAGTGGTACCAAGCAGTAGGACAAGAAGCAGTGGGGAGATGAGCAGAAAGTTCTACCTGAACAGGAGGAAGAACTTTATTGTGCAGGTAACTGTGCACTGGAATAGGTTGCCCAGCGATATTGTGGAGTCTCCCTCACTGGAAATATTCCAGAACCATCTGGATCCAATCCTGTGCCATGTACTCTAGGACTACATGAGATTGGACCACATGACTCACTGTGGGCCCTTCCAT
>JAWMRA010000090.1:40845750-40859170 GCA_035584735.1 Pseudotriccus pelzelni | reverse complement strand
GGAAGGCTATAGAATACATAGGTTTGGGTTACACCCATCCAGTGATGAATTGGTCCCAGCTGTTCTAACTAGGACAGGTTTCTTGGACAGTGATATTTGGCCAGTGTGAATTAATTTCTTCTTACCTTATTTTAAATAAGCATCAATTGAAAAAGAAGTCACTGAATTTTATATATTATAGTATAATTTGAGAATGAAGACTATGTTGGGATGTCCACCCACTTAACATATGAGCGGAAAAGAATCTTACCACCCACTTCATCTGACCAAGCTTTAAACTGTGAATGAGCTACTTGTTACTCCTACTCTTATGATGTCTAAAAACAGGAAAAAAAGGACATAGCAACTTTTTCTTCAGAGAACTCTAAGTGTTTTGGATGATCAGTGCTTTGTGGTAACAAAAATATTTACTTTGAATAACAAACTTGTTCTCTGAACATCAAGGCTTGCTGTTTATTTATGGTATGTACATGATATATTTCGTATAGAAAAGACAAAAACTCTTCTGGACACTACATTGTTGCACTCAAGCACAATTTTTCCTGGGTTTGTCTTTTGTATTTTCTTCATTAAGTCATTAAAGATGCCTAAGACTTTTAAAAAGCATTATGGGAGGATGAATAGAGGTGTATATTTGTCAGAACACTTAGTCATCCAACTCTCATCAATGTGATTTCTAAAAGCACCTGTGTAGATTAGCTGTTCAGGTGCTTTTCCAAGCACGCCAATTCCTTTGAAAGTACAGTCTGCAAACCTCACTTCAGAATTCAAAATTGAGGTGTTGCAATTACTAAACAGATGTTAATGACATCAACAGCTATTCTGAGACTTATTATGGAGGTATCTTAATCAAGAGCATCTGATCCTTCTTTTGGGACTAAGACTGATGGGAGACTTACAGTCTCAGCTATTGCAGTTCTGATGATGTGTGTGTGAATACTTCTTCCATGGATATAAAGCCAGTGAGTAAACATTAATTTTATTTATGGAATGGTATTTATTAATAAAATTGCAGTTGGAGGCCTTTAAATGAGCTCTGACTGTTGTATATTTACTTGTACCAACTGTGAAGTGTCAGTCCGTAGTATGAAATATTTACTATTTGTGACAGACAGTGATGAAATGGAAAGAAAAGAAAATTACTCTCTGTCAAAATTTAACCTCTCTTGAAAATACATTCAATTATTGGCAAAAGACTTGAAGTATTTGATCTTTAATCTCATATTTGTTTAATAGGAATGTCAAGCTAAGAAAACTTGTGGTAGTTCAGTTTGTTGGTTTTCTTCAAGAACCTTCTTTGCAAAGGTCAGTTAACTAGGGAATACCTAATTCCTTGCAACAGCCTGTCGGTTATAGGTAAACAGACACATGGGAAAAGCTAGAGGGTTCAGAATGGGGACAGTAAACCAAAGAGATATTTTTGTACCAAAATCATACTACATGGGAAGAAGTAAGTGGATACAAGGCACGACTTAAAACCACCTACATAATAGAAATAAATAGAAAAGCATTCTTCAAGACATGGGCCAGTAAACGCATTATTAATTCACAATAGAGGACAATAAAAATATATACAAAATGCTTTTTTGGGATAGCATCCAGATAGTCTCATTGTATCACAGTTAATTTCAGATCTATGTAAAGTGACTTTACTTATATAACACAGTACACAGAACAGAATTTGATTTCTTAAGTACTGTCTAGCTCTATGTAGAATATAAGAATTTATTATGAAATGAATCACTTCCAATCCCAGCATATTAATCTCCAAAATCCTCTTCATATGTTACCATTGAATGATAGTTTTTAACTATTAATAGGTCTTTGGAAGCACAGAAGAAGCATGTTCTTTCTCTTTCTGCTTAACTACCTATTATCTAACACAAATATTTAACATTCAGTCAAAGGCACTACATCTTCAATTTTATGTCAGAATAGGAAGGCTGGATAAAATACTAACTCTTCTAAAAGAGGAAACTAACAGGAAGTGTTTACAATACTCTGGATTGAGTTTATAGGCACAAACATATATCTGTGAGATCCATTTACACAAGATTTTTATGACTGGTAGTCTAGTAAGCATGAAAGTAAGTTGCATTCAACACCTTTGTTTTCTGATAGTCTTGACTTTAACTCCAAAGAGTACTTTAATTCCCTGCCTTCTACTTCAGCAAAACTGAACAATTTTTATAATTTTTTCAGGCCCACAGATAGTTATTAATATTTTTTGTAGAAATATCTATACATTTACTCCTGTGTTGCTATTTCTGCAGAAATTTGGACACATGTTCCTCAAATGTGACAGTACAGAGGTGAGCAAGCCCATTGGTGTTGCAGATTGGGCCCAAATCACTGATTTACTTTTCTTGAAGTTTGTGAAGAGGTCTTTAACCATAAGGAAGCAGAAAATTTAAGCAACAATGCATCTGTGTTATCTTGCTAAACTTGACTCCTGTTCTGCTCTTATACATATGATACAGTTATTCTTAATAATTATACTAATAATGACCTAATAAATGCAATAACTCATCATCAGATACGCATTATATCATACTTTAAAAGATGGATCTTAACATTATTCTTCCAAAATCACTGCAGGAATCTACTACTGCCAAAACCAGTAATTACATTAATGTTAGCTAAACAGCACTAACATCTATAAATTAAATTTAGTATGCTCCAATCAGATTTGTTGGTATCTTGAACTCTTTGAGCCCTACATTGCATGTCAAAAAAAGGACCGTCGTGGATTAACCCCTGCCAGCAACCAGGCAGCACAGAGCTCACTCACTCCCTTACCAGTGGGATCAGGGAGAGAATCAGAAGGGTAAAAGGAAGAAAACGCATGGGTTGAGATAAAGACAGTTTAATAGGGAAAGGAAAAGCTATGCATCCAAGGAATTAAATTAATTCATTGCTTCCCATGGGCAGGCAGGTGTTGAGCCACTTCCAGGACAGCAGGGCCCCATCACGTTTAATGTGACTTGGAAAGGCAAACACCATCAATCCAAATGTTCTCTCTTCCTCCGTCTTCTTCCCAGTTATATACTGAGCATGGTGTCATATGGTCTGGAATGTCCTTTTGGTCACTTTGGGTCACCTGTCCCATCTGTGTCTCCTCTCAACCTCCCATGCACCCCCCTGCTTCCTCACCAGCAAGGCAGTAAGAAAAGCCAAAGAAGCCTTGGCTCTGTGCAAGCACTGCTCAACAAGAACAAAAGCATCTCTATATTATCAACCCTGTGTTCAGCACAAATTCAAAACCCAGCCCCATTTATCCACTGTGAATAAAATTATCTCCACCCCAACCAAAATAAGTACATTTTGTAATGACAGCATTGTCAGCATTATTCACAGACTGATTCATATTAGTTCAGAAAAGAGTATCAGAACCTCTGCTAGGGGTAGAGGCTCAGAATCTGTGTAAGTGGTCTGTATTAATTCTGGCAGTTGAATTGCACCTGTGCATGATAAAGTGTAATTTTACCATATAATCAGCCTGCAACACTGACATTAACATGTCACATTAACATGTCACATGGAACATGGATGGAAAGGTAATATTTGTCCTTGATTTCTTCTTAATTTTTACCAGTGAAAATATTTTCTGTGCAACAGGTAGAACAAAGAATACTATAGGAGTAATATTTCTACAGGTCTAATACTAAATTTATGCCAAAAGTATAGGCCTTTTTAGTAATCTCATTTTTTGTTAGGTTTGTTATTTACAACTACTATTTTCCCCAAATAAGTCGACAGGAATTATCAACTAGTTTGGGCTCTATTTGTAACTCTCCTGGCAATGTGCAGAACATTCAAAAACTTTTCCTGCTGCATGGTTATCTTTTCTGCTTCTAGTTTTAGCATTATTTCCTTCTGAGGAAGTATCTCAGAGGTGGCAGTGTCAGTCATCTAAAGGAAATGGAATTTTCTACCCCATGTCTGGGCTGCAAATGCTTTCCGTCCTGCAGAATTGTAGATTGAAGCATGATAACTTTCAAGGGATACTTTTTCTCAACAGGAATGAATCTTGACATACAATTAATATCAGTGAGATAGGAAGTTTGTATTGTTTGATACAGTATACACAAAGGACAGAGAGGAATGCCTTGCAGGTGAAAAAAAGATATTTCTTTATTTTAATGAATTAAAAAAAAAATCTGTTACGAAACTTTTGTACTTAAAGAACACTACAGTAAAGAACTGACCAAAAAGCTTGATCCAGCAAACACATAAGTATTGATATGAATAAAAAAAAAGGGGCCAAAAAGGCTTCCAAAATACACCCTTGTACCTGTGCCCTACAATACCCCCATGTTGCAAGGAGAGGATAAGCTTCTAACCGATGCCTGCTTTTCAAGTTACATCATTATGTAAAACCACTCTTAAAGAGATATTACTTTTCCAAGGCAGCACACTGAGTTTGGGTTTACAACTTATGCAGAACACAAGACCAGAAGAAGGACTCTGCTAAAAGGGGTAAATTAGTTGTGCTTCCTGCTGTGTTATTTTGACCCTACAATTTAGTGGACTCTCTTCCAGAGAGGATCTTTTGTTTTAAAATAAATTAGTGGAATTCTAATGATTTACACATTACTGTGGTAAATTTTCAAGATTTAAACCTTAATGTACCAAAATAACAATTATTTTCCCTCTCCTCCAACATTAAAAAGTAAGGAAAAGACATGCATGTTAACCCTAATATTTTGCATACTTTCCAGTTTGGATAATTGCATTCCATCTACTAACAATTCTCCTCCAGCTTCGATTAGATGTGATGCTTTTTTTTCACTGTCCTGAGCTCTTGTAGAGTCTTGCTGTTCACTGTTTAATGGCTGCCACTTTTCACCCAGGAGGTGCTTTTATTTAGTTATTCAACAAGATGAGCCTTATAACAGGGTTTTCAATTGTGTTCTGTTTGCAATCTGATTTTTGTACTGCAATCTGTATCAGAAAAATTGGACCCTGCGAGAAGGTAGAATTGCTCAGAAAAAGTTCAGATAACTTAGGAATGAGTCAGATGTCCTGTATAACACACTGTTGCAGAGAGATCCTGAAAATCAGGGTTTCTATCCATCAAAATAAGCAGCAGCCTGGGGAATCACTACCACTCCACTTTTCTTCTTGGATCATATAGAATTTTTCTTTTGTTTTGTTTTGTCAGGTTTTGTGTTTTGTTTTGCTTTGTTTTTTGTGGTTTGTTTGTTTGTTGTTTAACTCTGTGCAAAATGGAACAGTTTATGTAAGGAAGACAATAGTCAAGTCCACAGTAGTCAAGATCATCTTTTTTTCTGCTGCTGAAAACAAATCAGATATGCTTATGAGTTCCATAAGAAGAAACAGAGAATAGGGACAGCTTCATCATACCATGAGCAAATACTCTCTACCTAGATACAGCTGGAGTGGGATGGAAATGTAATTGTCACTGCTATCTGTTGGTATAAAGAAATGACCCTAACTAGGAGAAAGGCCTCATGAATTTTTGAAAGAGCTCAAAGCAAAGAACTTAAGAAGATACACACCTACATCAGTTGGAAAAACATTGAAACATTAGAGAAAATCCAGTGTAAAGATACTTCTGTCCTTATTGTTACTTTTAGCTCAGCTACAGGCAGTTTCTTACTGTGGTGTTTGTGAATTCCACTGCTTAGCTCTCCACACAAATATACAGAGCACCTAAAGAAGCATTCAG
The DNA here is from genome assembly GCA_035584735.1 of Pseudotriccus pelzelni. Lineage (NCBI taxonomy): Eukaryota > Metazoa > Chordata > Aves > Passeriformes > Tyrannidae > Pseudotriccus > Pseudotriccus pelzelni. The sequence continues at coordinate 40,853,478 of JAWMRA010000090.1, read as the reverse complement.
ACATTCGGGATTCAGATTTCAGCATTAAAAATTCAAATTCAATTACTGAAAACTGGTACAACACAGGTATATTAACAGGCATGTGATAAAACACTGAGGTAGTGCCCAGTCTGCACTAGGACCCAGCATCCGAACTATACAATTCAAGGCTTTTAACTGAAGTTAGCTCCTCTCTGACACTGAGCATTGAATGCCCACTAACAGTTGTATCACATTGTGTGCACTTCTGAAGCAAATCTTCCACTTCACTTTTATGCAGAAGGCATCTATTTTGCAGATCTAGGACACGGAGAACCAAAGCCTAGTCAGTGGAAGCAGAAGATTCACTTCAAAAGCCTGGTCCAAAATCAAACACCAGTGTGAACGTGGTGCTTTTAAATCACAGTTTTATAGTACACTTATTTACTTGTAAATCTTAGAGCAAATAAAGACAACTCTACCTTTGTGAATGATGCAAATAAAAATGAAAAACAAACAGAAGAGATATTGATTCCAAGATCTCATTGCTTGGGCAGCTCTGGAAATACTAATTCTACAATGCTGCTGTTTCTGAAATGCTCAGTTGTATAGTCTTTAAAAAGCATCTGCAGATGAAACAAGTCATAAAACTGCGAGCTATTTGTGATGTCAACAGATGGCATAATATAGCAAGTATTTATAATACAACAAATCCTCAACAACAGGTGAATTTTTAGAGAGATCTACATGAATTTTTTTAGCAAGATAAGAAAACAATAGGTCTCATTTTTCTTAAAACTAAACTATGATTAAAGAAATGTAACTATATGCAAATCTCAGTTTTAATCAGCCACGTACCCATATGTTTCTCCAGTTTAGTTGATTGCTTTCTCTTTCCCAGCTCTAGATAAAGGAATTATAGGATACTAAAGACAGAAACTGTTTGAATTTGTAGATATACCGCTAGACATTTCTTGGATCAGTTTGAGATTTTTTTAGTTTATCCACTTATCTGGCCACATCTACCTTAGATCTTCATAATCCAAATACAATAAAATCAGAAAATACTGCTGTACAGGATCAACCACTGTAGTTCAATTAAATTCTCTATAGCAAGGAGTTAAGTATTTGGGTATATTTTTTTTTCCTTTTCTGACCAGGAAATAGATAAAATTTTATGTGATACTGCAAACGTTTATATCAGAAGTACAGTTGTTCCTGTCCTATGTGATAAAAGTACTGTCGCACACAAAATTTATAATATGTTCCATAAGGTTGAAATCTTCTTTATTTTTACTAATTCAGTTCACCTTTCAACAAACCTTGTTAGATCACTGAATCATGACAAATGATTCTTTACATATTAGGACACTCAGTTCACACTGATGAACTAACAAATTAAAATGTAATATGAAGTGATGACATTGAGAATACTAGGGACAGTCCGTTTGATGTCAGGAAAGAATTCATAATTAGGCCAAGATTTACCCTTGAATTAAAACATTATTACACTGATAATGCTCAATGAAATGCCGCTGTGAGGATTTCAGTGAAATAACATTAAAATGACAGAAGCTCTCACACAGTTTTTGTCCTGAAGCAGCCATATTTTATTACACGTAACTGAAGGTTAGAAAGCAATCAAGGGTGTTTTGCCATCCTTGTCTCGGGCTGAGGTAATTATTAATCTGAGAGTTTCTCTCTTTCTTTCCCTCTCGTCCCAACCCCCACTCCTCGCCTTTTTTTTAACTGTGCTTACCCAAGAGGAAAATGAACTGCAGTGCTTATCAGCACAATACATACATTAGTGATACAAAAGGAAACTTTCCATGGATGAAGCCATAGGTTAGCAACAAATCCATTAGTGATTAAAAAAAAAAAAATTAAAAATAAATATCTGTGAATCTAGGCTATAGTTGAGTATAAGTGCAGAAAAGTCACAAAACAGGACAATACAATTTGCATTAATATTGGATCAGAAAAACTGTTAAAACACCAAGGACCAGAGGTGACAAATTATCCAAAAGGGGACTGGAAACAAACTTTCTAAAAGAATAATAATGTCATAAATGCTTCATTCATATAGTTATTTACACTGAGATTAGAAAAAAAAATTTAAATATAAGGGTTTTTTTTAGACAAAAGGATTTTAACTATCAGCAGATAATAAAAATTATACAATATTTAAAAGAACCTTAAAATCTTACGTGGGACAAAGACTTTAGGCTAAAGAGACACTAACATTTCAGATTAAATATTGAAAATGGCACATTCATTTTAAAATAATTATGTATTGTATTTTTGAACTTGTTTTAGTTTTGTTGATTCTGTTCAATTTCAGGTTGTACAAATTGGATTTTAGTAATTCCCATTTTAATTTCATATCTTTCATAGAAATCTCTGTATGTTAAAGATTATTTTTTGCCATTCGCTATCAATGCTTTACGATCTCCTTAAAGTTTTATGAAATTTTCTAAAATTTTCATAAATTTCTCCAATTACTACAGAACCTTTTTTTAATATGGTCCATTAAAAAATTCTGTCATTAATTTGACTAACTTTGTACTCTTGCCAAAAGAAACTTTTAGAAGGGAGAGGCATTATTCTATATGCAGCTACACTTCAAAAGAAAAATTCTTTTGTCTAGCAATCATGTTTCTAGATGGCCTTTATTGTCCAGTTTTTCATTTAAATAAAAGCATGTTTGCAATCTGTATCTTTTATCAAGTCTTCATTTTAACAGAAAAATAACTCTAAATCATTCTGTCCAAAGATTAATATGACATGTACAACTGAGACTCACGTTTGACTTTTTGTTGACTTCATTGAAGGATAAACTATAAATTTCTGCAAGATAGAAATCCTTTTTTAACATAAAAGTAATCTAGATAAAAGCATGATTTCATAAAATAATTTTGTTTTTGTGAACTTGTCCATGCTCACAATTTAAACTATTCACTATGAAAGTCAAACTGAGGTTGAATGCACAACTTATTCTTATAATTGCATCATTTATTAAGTATATCAAGAATGTTACCTAACACCTAGCTGTCCAAACTACAAAATGATAAAGTTTTATAAACTGAATAACAAATGCACTACTGATATCACAAAAGGTATTAAATCCTTCTTAAAAATTCATTATGAAAAAAGAGAAATGACAGGATTCAGTAATAATAACTGTTGTCTCTACCAAAGGAAATATGAAGATTTTCAAACAGAATAGAGATTAGAGAAACTCATGTTTCTATAGCATCTTTTTTCTGCCTGAAGGCATTAGAGAATTTGGTTTCCAAAACTGCTTAAAAAAATAAGTGTCATTAATATAAGCATATGTATGTCAAAATGTTTCATGTGCAAAATTTCAATTCGAATATTAGCTTAGCTGTTGTTTTAAGGTTCTTCTCTATTCGTGCAAAAGTCTTTACTTCTTCCACCCATTTCCAAATACGTATTTTAATGTTTAGGTGGGTTTTTGCTCTATCCTTTGTATGAATTCTACTGCAGCTCTGTAATTGTATTCTTGGCTGCTTAAAACATGTGAAAAATTAAAACCCAAAGACTGATCTTCTTCACCAGCTTCACTTTTTGTGATAAAATTGCTTCTCCTGTCTTTCCTACTATCTGACACTGCAGTGATCTTTGCGTGAAGGGCCATTTCATGAGAGATTACACACAAAACAGAATACACCACTTTAGATGCACTCATTGCTGAGCAAAAATGGGTGGCCTTTGTCCATCTGTGCGTGTGTCTGTGCCTGTGTGTCCAAGTGTATTTTTGTATGTCTGTACAGCACACTTTTTGCCCAGCATTAAGCATGTAGTTACAACCTGCTTCTCTGCTTGCTGCAAAAGGTGGCTTAATTACTTTAGTTTAAGTAACTTGGTCACTCATAACAACTTCACTGACTCATAATGTCTGTGCTTAAGCTTGATGTCTAAATTAAGGTTAAAATAGATTTATAGCCAAGCACAGTTGATGGTCTAACTATATTCAAAGGCATGACATAGCTGAGGATGGGTGTAGGAATGACATCTGGTCATTTATGCTATAGTTATAAAGCCACTCACTAATTTAGGGTGGAAAGTATCCCTGGAGGTCACCTAGGCTAGTCCCTATGTCTGGTCCACCAACAGTAGCCCAATAAAGCAGAGGAAGAGGTTATATGAACAGTACAGGGCCAGAAGAATTTTAGGACTGGTACTTTAGGGTAAATATTTACTTTGGTTTTGTTTGTTAGATTATTTTTGTTTCATTTTCTAAAAGGATGGAACTAACTTTTCTTGTACTTTTAATGTGTAAATGTTTTCTTTTGGAAATGTGTCTCATAAGCTGTTGATCAGAATCTCATTGAACTGCTACTGTCATTTAAAAATGGGGAAGACAGAGCAAGTCCTGCTTCTAGTCTTCACATATGCCAGCACGATACAGGTTCCACTTAAAACTGCCTTACTATATCTCTCTGTTGCTTCTCTTCACTTTTTATACATCTTATTCTGTGGAAATGCATTCTTACTCTGGGATATTGCTCAAGCACTGTAGAAGCTACAGAATTCTGACTGGCAGGAGAACAGCCCAGAAGATCCACTACCAGCTAGTTGCTCGTGCGCTGTATCTCTGAGGAGCTATGCAGCGAGTCTGAAGCAAGGAAACAGCTGCTGAACCTTGAGTAAGAAAAAGAGGACAGTGAAAATAAAGCATCAGTAGGAAAAGAGCAACATAGAACTGAAAAAAAGAGGCTATATTATTTAGAAGTCAGAGAGCACAAATACCAGTGTCAAAGCTGAGCTTCTAAGGATGGAAGGAATGCCAGAGCTTTGAGGGGCAGGAGGTGTCAGTTGCTGTATTTCTGGCATGTCTGCATTCATAAGAGAATAGCTGGCTTAGAACTTCTGTGAATACATGATCTTGCAGTCTCCTACATTCCCCTGAAAGAAGTGGTGCTATCAATGAGTACCTCTACTCAAAAATGGAGAAGAATGAGAGTTTTGCTCTTGTTATTGAAGGAGAACAGGTTTTCTAGAAAAGTTGATCCTAAGTCTGGGAATTTTTCAGAGTCCTTCCTTTTTGTATTGATACAAAATGTAGTCATAATACCTATACTTGTAAAGTGTTCTGCAGAGAATCCAAGCAAAGACGTTAGTAAAGGTTTTTTGATCTTCTCCCAGTTCTGGCTACTGCTTGCTTTTTAACTTAAAAAAAAAAAAAAAAAAAATTTTATGGGTTTCTTTGTCTAGACCGTGTTATGGGTTTCTTTGTCTAGACCCTAACACTTATTTTCTTACTCGAAGAATAATGATCTTTCTTTCGTTTTAGAAGATGACTTCACACCAGGTGAGAGGTTTGCAATGAATAACAAAATTTTGCCCTGAGACAGCACAAGTTACTTGGACCAGACACGAAGAGACTGGAGAATGACTTCCCAGAGGAGGTTCATGAGGATGATTAGAGGGCTAAAGCATCTTCTGATAATGACAAGCTGAGACAGTTGTGGTTGTTTAGCCCATAGAAGAGAAGACTCCAAGCAAATCTTACAGAAGTCTCCTAGTACATAAAAAGGACTCAGAACAAATCTGGAGAGTGACTTTTCATCAGGGGTATAGTGATAGGATGAAGGGTAATGGTTTAAAACTGAAAGAGAGGAAATCTAGATTAAATATTGAGATGAAATTATTTACTATGAGGGCAGTGAGACAGTACAAGAGGTTGCCCAGAAAAGTTGCAAATGTCCCATCCCTGGAAGCGTTCCAAGGCCATGAATGGAGCTTTAAGCAATCTAGTTCTAGTGAAAGGCTTCCCTGTTCATGATAATAGAATTGGGAACTAGATGATCTTGAATATCTCTTCAAATCCAAGCATTTCTATAACTCTATAGTCATGTTGTGGTTTAACCCTGGCTAACAAGTTAGTACCATACAGTTGCTTGCTCATTCCCCTCAGTGGCGGAATGAGTACAAAGGGTGAAAGTGTGAAAACTCATGTGCTGAAATAAACGACAGTTCAATAATAAAGCAAAAGCTACACTTGCAAACAAAGAAAAACAAGGAGTTAATTTCCTTCTTTGTATTGGTGGACAAGTGTTTAGCCATTTCCAGGAAAGCAGGGCTCCGTCACATGCAACAGTTACTTGGGAACACAAATGTCATAACTCAGAATGCTTCCCCACTTCTTCTTTCAGTTTTTAGGACTAAGTGTGATGTGACGTGATGTGGTATGTAATATCCGTGTGGTTAGTTAGGATCAGTTGTCACAGCTGTGTTCCTCCTAGCTTCTTGTGAACCACAACTCTCTGTGCTGATGAGAGCCAAAACTGACTCTTCTCCTCCTTATATGCACAGAGAAGTATGATCTGTAGAACTGACCCTCCATCTTGAGTCTGCTTGCAGCTATTCAAATGTCATCCCCAGAAGTACTTCCCTTTGGTTTACCTGGAAACAGTTTTAAATGTTAATTAGAAGGCAATTATTTTTAGCATTCATCTCATTAGCAGATTTAGCATCCCATTACTATTTGAAGAGAAAATAAACCTGGTGAGAGCCAGGAAAATGTTTATTAGAATACTACCTATTGAAATTGGAGTGCAGTGGGAACAGGGTTGGGGGTTTTATACTATTCTTCCAAAAGACTTTTTACTTCTTGGTATCTACCTGCTACTAGAGAAGCCCTACAGTGTCAGACCAATAGCACATCTAGAAAAATACTCTGATTTCGGCAATGGGCAAAAACAAGGTGAATAGTTGGAATATAAAAGCTAAGCAAGAAATATTTCCCTAGCATACCTTCTTAGCTTCTACTCTGCAATATTTAGATACTTGTCATACAGTAGTGTAATATAGCTGACAGGAGATGTTCCAAACACGTATAAATATTTTAGTGTTCTTTCTGAGGTTGCATTTCTTCAAGTTAGTAAATATTACTCTAAGTACTTTGTATTCCTTACTATTCTTGTTGGATTGCAGAAATAATATGAAATAAAACTTTGAGTTCTATGTCAGGTGTGAGCTGACAGCCAAATATGTAAACTGTTAAAATTAGAAATACGAACTGACCTTTGACGTAAAACTTGTATTATTATAATTTCATTATTAAATCAGAAAATATCATCAATATCCAATTGTCTGTCCACCAAGCTAAACAGGTTGCTTTTCTTTTTGTTTACAATAAAATACAACATGTTTACCAACCTGCTTGAATATTAATAATAGTTTGCATTCCAACAGAGAATTTAAAAATTTGTGTTCTAAAAGGAAAACTAACAACAGACAGAAGGATAGACAAATGTAGAGAATGTATATAATCAGTGAGTTCAGTTTTAAGCAGCATAGCTTAGTTTACTCCAGAGAACCAAAAATAAATTAAGCATTGGTTCTTGGCTCACTCTCCTTCTAGGAGCATAACATGGAGAATATCCATAATTCATAACTTCACAACACGTAAGTTCAATAAATGGCAATTATTTCTAACTTACTGAATGTTTCTTGTTCTTGGTACTCACAGTTTTGCCATATTAGCAGTTTATCAAATAATTGTACTAACACTAAGCCCAGAAACAAACAACTCATTTGTGATGTAAAGGTTCTATGAAAAACAACCTTTGATTTTTCCTTCCTCCCTGCTTGTTCCCAGCCCCTCCTGCCAGTAACCCAGTGGTAGATTTAGGAATTAACAAGCATCCAAATGATATTTTTCATTACCCACAACTATTTTCATAACTATTTCTAACAAATCACATTTTGACGTAAGATTTTTTTCTCCACTCTCTCTTTTTA
>JAWMRA010000090.1:40821348-40845650 GCA_035584735.1 Pseudotriccus pelzelni | reverse complement strand
TAAAATATTGTGAAGGCTATCCAGACTGCAATGAGTTTAATACATCCAATCTAAAAGGTTCAGAAATGCATTTTGGAGTATTGTGATATTACAATACCGAGACTGCCACAAGAACAAAGAGTTTTGTTTTTTGATATTTCTGTTCTCATTGTTCTGAGATTGTCATGAAGATGGATTCTATATAGTTTCCTGCTTTATTTTTGCAGTCTTTGTTATGAATATGGTCTGATTTTGTGCCAACCTTTGTCACTAGAATGAGAATCAGAATACATTATGAAAACTAAAATGTACTCAGCATTAAAATTCTGTGATAGCTCATTCTTGTGACAAAGAGATCACTAGGAAAGAATGGCACAAAATTAATCAATTATAGTGACAGTCTCACGATTGTAATAAGAATAGAAAGTGGCACTACATTTTGTGCATTTACATAGCTAAGGAATGGTTTAAAATTAACTCATTCATATCTGCATATTGACCTTTTTTCCTGGAAAACCAGAACTGCTGCACTCTGACTAATGACCATAGATAGTGGATGTGCTCTGATACTAAAAAAAAATAAAAAATCACAAAATGTGCTTTTTTTGAGTAATTTCCCAACATTTTCCTAATCTCTTTCTAATATATACACCATTTGGTTTGGGGTTTTTTTCCTTCCAGAAAGTGAAATTCTCACCATCAGCTTTTAATGCATAACTATACATTCTGGAAGTGAAGTGAGAAGGAAAGGAAAAAGGCATCCTTGGAAATAAAAGAAAAAAAAGAAAAAAAAAAAAAAAAAAGAAGGAAAGACCATGAAATTCTGTTCTTCAGGTTATTTTCTTTTATGCTATTTTTTCAGGTTATTTTATGTCTTTACTTACTCTGATTAAAAAGCATACATTAAAAAACAATCGTTTTCAGGAATATCAGAATACCACAAATATAAGAAAATCCTCTAGTACTTGAGGAGTACTACAGAAAATCTTCTGTAATACTGTCTACATATTTGAGCCCAGGCATGTAGATCAAGGGCTGAGTTCTCAAGGTAGATTAATTTGTTTAGTACTCCATCTAGGCATATTTTTATTGACAGAAAACAACTACAGCACCGTCCAAAATCACTGAGAGCTTTGGAAAACCTCCTTCATCAGGGTGACAGCAAATGGCAACAACTGGAGCTGTCTTTGCTGTGACTGGCTCCTGGTAAATGTAAGGCAACTCAGACCAAGGAAAATTTAAAAAAAAAAAAAGAAGCATACAAACTCTCTTAACGATGGACAGAAGCAACCTTCGGCTAAGAAGAAAATGCAGATGTGAGGCTGTTGATGTGGAAGTCTGAAGTCTGGGCAGGGATTCTTTTGGATACTTTCCTCAGTATCTTGCATTTGTCCTTTGCTAAAGACAAAATACCCAGGATGGACCAGCTGATTTGATTCGTGTCAACAAGATTTTGGTATCATTATAAGCTCTATCTTTGCTCATCGACATGTGATTTTGGACTGGTGGTTAAAATGATACTTAAAATGTTACCGTTCTTCTTGGCTTGCCTCCATGTTCATAAAAATCAAAGAAAATAAAATCTTCTTTTGTTCCAGCGATCCTGCTACTTCATTAGATTTGTGGTGATGCAGCTGGAAAATGGTACAGAACTTTGCTTATTAGCTGGATATCTAACAACTCCTAACAAACACTCCTAGAGTTTGAATTCTTTCCATTATAGCATAGTTTCACAGAGCTGAAGTTTGGATCTAATATGAAACAACCTCCCTTACAGATGAATGTGGTTGTCAGGTTATTATACTGGTACATTTTCTCTTCATTAGAGTTGTCTTAAGGTTAGCAAATTATACAAACTAGGGTTTCTAATACAATAAAGTATTCTTAATCATTAGGAAATTCCTTTTCTCTTTCCTGACAAAGTTCACTGCAGAGATACACTAGTATAATACTGCTCACAGAAATGCTGGATCTCAAGACAGTGTGCTTAAGATCATATCTGGAAGTATTTTTTAATAGTTTGGAATTAAGATATAAAAAAGAAATAGAATTCATCCCTCAAATTATGTTTTACTGTTGATAATCTTCCCTTTGGTATGTGACTTATTAAAAACATACAAAAAAAGATCGATTATGGAGTTCACAGAGTTTCCATCAACAAAACTAATATGAGTTTTACTTATTTTAACATAAATATTTTTGCCACACTAATGTTAGCATGGTTGCTAAATCTACCCTTAATAGGCTATATATTTTTAATAGGCTTGGATAATTTTTCTTTTTAGTAGCTGGTGCAGTGCTGTGTTTTGTGTTTAGTATAAGAACAACATTGATAACATACTGATGTTTTGGTTGCTGTTAAATTTTGTTTACCCTAAGTCAACAACTTTTTTGTGTCTCATGTTCTGCCAGTGAGAAGCTGCACAGGCAGCTGGGATGACAGGTGATCTGGCCAAAGGGCCATACCACACCACTGAATATCATGCCAGGTATATAAAATGTGGGAAGTTGACCAGGAGGAGCTGATGGATGCTCATGGATGGGCTGAGGGATACAGGGGTGATTTCTCTGAGAAGCTGCCAGAAGCGTCCCCAACATATGATGGAGCCCCTATCACCTAGCTCCGAGATGGACCTGTTGGTAGTCAGGCTGAGCCCATCTGAGCCAGTGGTAGTGCTGCTGGGATAACAGGCTTGAGAAGGGGAAAAGTGTTGCTGCACTGGGGCAATTGTATCCACAGAAGTCAGAATATTTGAGAGAAACAGCTCTGCAAGTCCCAAGGTCGGTAGAGGAGGGGAAGAAGTTGTTCCAGGTGCCAGAGCAGAGATTCCTCTGGAGCCCATGGTGAAGACCACAGTGAGGCAGGCTGTGTTCCAACAGCCCATAGAGGTCCACAAAGCAGAGACTCACCTGCCAGAGCAGGTGAATGACCAAGGGAGAGGGAAGTTCATGCTGGAGCTGGCTCCAGACGTGATCTGTGGCCTCACGGAGATAGAAGCTCATGCTGGAACAAGTTTGCTGGCAAAACCTGTGGCCTCGTGGATGGGACCCATGGTGAAGCAGTTCATGAAGAACTGCAGACTCTGGGAAGGAGTCACATTGGAGAGAATTGGAGAAGACTGTCTCAGATGGGAGGGATCCAGCGCTGGAGCAGGGAAGGAGCAGCAGAGACAATATGCGCAACTCCCACTTCCCGTTCTGATGCACCACTGGCAAGGAGGAGATAGAGAATTTGGGAATAAAATTGAGTCTTTGAAGAAGAAAGGGTAGGTAGAAGGTGTTTTTAAGATTTGGTTTTATTTCTTATTATACTAAGTTGCTTTGACTGGTAATAATTTTCTGTGTCTGTTTTGCCCATGGCAGCAAATGCTGTGTGATTTCCCTGCCTTTATCTCAAAACATAATCCTTCTGTCCATCTGAAGAGGGGTGTGATGAAGCTGCTTGTTTTGTCTCTCCTCCCTACCCAGGGTACAAGGGAGTGAGCTGTTTTGTGGGTTATCCACTTCAATGTCCTAATAAGAGGGTTTAAAAAATACCTTTTCTACCAGTGAAAGAGTGGAATGAAACACAAAATGGATCAGGCAGGAATAGCCTTCCTCAGTTTCAAACCTGAAAATGCTTTTGCTGAAAGATACCAGCCAAGAAACCAACACTGTATACCATTTTTTTCTTCTTTAAAAACTGTTGATTGGTTTTATATCTGGAAAGTAGGGGAGAGAAAAACTTTTGATTAATAAGGTGATGGTTCTTAGACTATACTATTAAAACTAATTTTAAGAGTAAGAGAAATTCTTTGTAATGTAACATACACATAATTATTTAGAGGAATGAAGACTGAGTATTTCTAATAAATACATCTATATTATTAACAGATCTTGATTTTTTCCAAATTCAGTATAATTTTTTTAACAGAGTGTTATACACTGCTATTTCTTGGTGATTTGGCAAGATATAATTTGATTCCTACATCTTTATTTATTCCTACATCTTAGGAGGAAAATAAAGAAATTGCAGAAGATGATCTTGTTCTTGACAAGAGAAGACTAATGAGAGAAGATCAGTACCTTCATCCCCATAAGAGACTGTCTTGGTAATTTCTAGCATTATGAATCAGTCTTGTAAAAACTTCTTCCTTTGGTGAGCGAGCTTAAATACAGAAGTCACCCACTAACACATAAAAATTTCTCCAGGTGACTTATTTTACTGGGTTTTTTTAAGTCTGTCAGATGATTTTTATGTCTTTATACACATGTCTCATAAGTAATGGCTTGAGAAAGCAGTTCTCTTCCTTTGACAATTAAAGTTTCCGTAAAATCACAAAAGTATACCTTTCACCAACTTGTTTGAAACAACTAAATTTGGCCGAAACAGCTAAAGATAGGATTTTAATTTTTTAAAAGACAGTATTGCCTAAATCCCAAATTACATTGAATTGTCAGAAGAATAGAGCTAAAGGCTGTACAACTATCATTTTCTCAAAATGAGAATGATATATTCCTTTTCCTTTCTAGTTCGGTTTAACGTAGTGCTAAGCTCTGTATATTTGCTTAAACACTTAACTGGTTCACTGTCAAACTTCAAATAGAGAGGCAACCTAGTGATTTTTCCCTAAAATATCAAAATGCATTTGTTTGAAGAAATTAAAATGTGATTTGCTGTATACCTCTGTGTATGCACTGTTGTCTTCTAAGTGATCCCAGTGTAGCTCATTAGATTCTCAAGGATCCACGGAGATAAACACTTGAGCTTAATTTGCCCATGGGAAATAATATGCTAAATAATAGTATCATCCGATTAAGTCTTCTCAGGCAAAACATGTGCTTGGTGGTCATAAAATTCCAAATTAACATCCCAAAACAAAATTAAAATTCAGTGTGATTACCTCAGATGATGATAACATGCTCACAGCACATAGTCCACTCAAGCATAATATGATGTCCTGATCATAAAAGTAAACTACTTGCCAAAACTTGTCTTAAATTCAAGATAAAATGGTTTTCACTAGAGGTGTTTGGTTTTTTTTACATTTTATATCCTTTCAACACATATTAAAAAATGTAAAAATACAAAATAATAGAAATCTTGTAAACTTTTAAAGTACTTTTTGCAATTCATTTATTGAGGCTCAAAGCTCTCACTCATTAGTACACATTAGTAGTTTGAAGAACTAGATGAGTGCCTGACTAGTAAGATTCATAGTAATTTCCCATTTTGGAAAGTGAGGGATAGTTCATATATTTTGGACTAACATGATTCAGATTTACTAAGGATTTTTACTGCACAACAGCCTCTGGATCTGCTATTGATTATTCTAAGGCATCTCTCTTTCTCTTTTCCTTGCAGCTAGACTAGTATTTGTGGTTTTTTTCCTATTGAGATTGCTGTGAGCAATTTGTGCCACTCTTGATCTTTGTATTTCACTCTCTGGAATGCTAATAAAGGACTCACAAGTTACTCCACCAGAAATACAGACTAAATAAATGCCTCTCTCATGGGAGAGGTACTTTGGTTGCCCCATCTCGCAGCAATGAAACTGGAGCCTGGCAAATACCTGTTGCTAATCAGCAACTTAGAAGGCTCCTTAAAGGTTGACTTTGACAAAAATATGCATGCAGGTAGACTTTTTCTTGAATCAACCCTGGGACTGAAAATGGAGTAGAAGAGCTTCACTCCAAATAAGAGTAACTGACTGCTGTTCCTATACTGGAAATGGCATAATAATTCTTGGGAATGTGGATACCTTCCTTGCAGATGTTTCAAAAATTGTTTCACGACTGGTGGTGTCATGAAGAATTGGAGTAAGGAATGGAAATTGTAAATTCCTTCTTATATATATGCAAGTCAAATATTGTTAAGGTTTCTTAAAAAAACCTATTTTACAGAAACTAGTCTTAGGAGCAAAGGGAAGAGGACAAGAATACAGAATAAATTAACTAATCATCACTGAATACCCTGGGAATGTTTTAACTTTGCCATACCATAAAGATAAGTGTAAAAACCCAAATGTTTTAACACTGTTATTGGTGGCTGGAACATAGGGTACGCAGGACTGAAGAACTGTGAAATGTAAGAAGCTAATTGGATTTGCACAGAGCTAGTTCTCTCCATGTTGAAATATTGTATTTTGGTGGATGTACACAGAATAACTTCCTTAACAGATTATTAAATTATTCAGTAGGAGTTTGTTTCTTTCTGCTTAATTGTGGACACATGAAGAAAGGCCAGCAGGGGGTCTGAAAAGAAGCATACCTTTTCTGAAAAGAACAGAAATAGTCTAAGACTGTTATGCAAACTCATGTTTTTTCTTATCCCTGTTCCTTTCTTTACCATACTGAGATTGTTTCCTTTTGTTTTGTTATGCTATTTTTTAAACAAGACTCTTTGACAGTGTAATACCAGAAGAAAATACGTGGGCCGGCTTATGACCGTACCCTTTACTAATTTCTTAGAGACTCTAAACACAATCAGTGGCATGAAATCCAGGCTGGAAAGGCTGGAGAGATTTCACACATCGGAGTTCTGCTCATTCAAGTGACAATACCTTAGAAAACAGATTTATTTTGTTACCAATGTGCTGAGTAGACAAAAGAGAAGAAGGTGAAAGATCACGTCCTGGAAAACTTTGTTCTATTACTTTTGTCATGGACTGCTCTTCACCTATTATCATCGTTGTTTTTTGAGCTACACCTGTTCCCAAAACACATGGTGCTATAAAACACACAGTGCTTTCAGCTTATATGCTTTTTGTGTAAATGTGAAGAAGCAAAAAATACACTTCCAAACAGTGTTCTCTTTTAGCTTTTGCTGATTTGGAAAGGAGAATGTCAACAGGGTGCCTAGGAGTGCATAGAGGGAGAACTGAGCTTTTAAAGATTAATTTCCAAGAGATTAAGACCAAAAGATTCCCAAAGCCAAGCAAAAGAAAGCAGCATTGTACACTGCAGTTCAATTCTCTTTTGAAACCTCGTAAGAAAACTTAGTTTTGTTCTCCTTTTCATTTTTTTCCCCTACCTTTCTTTTAAATAATGACACTTGTGTCATTCTTTCCTTTTTGTAGAGGTAGTATAGTTTCTCAGTGGGAACAGTGAGCTTCTAAATATGGTGTTATAAAAGCTGAGACAGAAAAAAAAATCACAAAAGAAACAGAGGACATAAACGAAGAAAGATCTAACATGGTATAAGGAATATAGGAGAAGATAGCAAAGGATATAGATGATATAAAAAGAAAATTCTGCAGAAATTTGAATCAAAAAATAACTGAGAAATATTTAAATTCTTGTATAGATGCAGAGGCTGATATGCTGCTGCTTAAATAGGCCAAACTGCACAAAGAGCTGGGACACACATCTCTACCTTTAGTGGAGAAAGAGAGGCAAAAGTCAGCATTTAACTGATGGAAAATTTTGAAAGCAAATGCACCTTTAGCAGTAAGAGTCACAGTTTTATGCTTTAAGTTGGGAAGACTGTTGTGGTGCTAAACCCTGACAAATAGTCAAGGTCCACCAAGCTGCTCTTTTACTCACCCTCCTCTGCAGGACAGGAGAAGGAACTAAGATCAAAAAGTTCATGAGTCAAGGTAAAGGCAGGAAGATCATCTACCAATTACTGTTATTGACAAAAGAGACTTGATTTGTGGGGGAACAAATTTAATTTATTGACCAATAAAACAGATCCAAGTAGTGAGAAAAAAATACAAATACTAAAACAACCACTCTCATCACCCATCTCTCAGACTCAACTTCAGTCTTCACTCCTGATTCCTCTCTTGACCCAGGCAGTGTGGGAGGCGTGGTCAGGACACAGTTGTTTGTCTCTGATGCAACTTCCTCACTCTTTTTCCCTGCTACACTAAGCATCCCTCCACTGGCTACAGGGAAATCTCTGTGGTGGCACCTGGAGCACCTTCTCCACCTCCTTCTCTGCCCTTAGTATTCACCCTCATGCGTCCCACTGTTTTTCTTTCCTCCGACTGTCAGCATCTTCGCCCTTTATTTAAAAACTATTTTCCCTGAGGTACCACAATCCTTTCAGAGGGGCTCAGCTGTGTCCTTTGGTGGTTCTTCTAGAGGTGGCTGGAGCCAGCTGTGGCCGGCATGGGACAGCCCCGCAGTCTCTTTTTGTAGAGGCCACTCCTGAAGCATCCCCTGCCAGCACCTGGGCACCTGCACGGAGTGCTTCTTTCAGGAGACTAGCCAGGCAGAGTGCCACCTGCCTCCACCCATAATTTGTAGGGTTCCATAGGGAAGTGCTCCTGTGAAGTGACAAAAAGCCAGTGCAAACCTAACAGCAGCATGGTTCTGTTTTTAAACATTTAATTCAGACACCTAAATAATTGAACAGCTTATGCAACACTGCATTACTGGTGAATTATAGTCTTGGTGTTTTTTTGATTGAATTTATTTCTTATGAGTTCTAATCCTAAGTGTGAGAAGAAGAAGGATTTTGGTTGGTTTTTTGGGTTTTTTTTTTGTGTTTTGGGGTTTTTTTTTGTTTGTTTGTTTGTTTTTCCACTGGGCTAGTTTCCTGATATTTAAATACTTCCAGAAATGTTTTGCTCATCACTTAGTGATTGAAAAAAATAATTTTTATTTCTTAAGAAAACACCAATATTCTATAGTGAAACATATGATTAACCATTTCTAGCTGTTTTTCATCTAATACTTGTCAGATAAAAACTTATCTCACTGAGAGTTTAAGGCAACATTAATAGGGAATATACACTTTCTGTATTTTTTCCTCTGGTAACATACAGATTTTTTTGTTTACTCATTTTTTTGCTTCTTTTTTTTTTTTTTTTTTCAAAGTAGCTACAGATTTTCTATGTTTTCAAATACCCATATTTTTATATTACTAATAAAAAAAAAATACACAGCTAAAAAGAAATTCTAAAGAAGTTACTTATTTTTAACACTTTTGTGCAATAAAAAAATCTATTCTGCTAGCCTTTAAAAATTCATAGTGAAGTGCTTAAATAGAGTCAGATGTCATCATGAATGTCATTTGCTTCTGTTTGCTTTATGTAGTTTTGCGAATTGTATAGATCAGTTCTAAAACAGAACTGCTAATTCAAAGGACTAAAAGGAAAAAAATCACTACAAATCTAGGACTGGAACTAGGTTTTAAGCATGATAATTCCACTTAAAATAGAAAAGTCAGTGATTATCACCCCTGTGTTTTAGAGAATGGAAAACAATGCATTCAGTTCTGAACATTAACTTCTCATCTTTTTTTTTCTCTTAATTTAATTTTAATTAACCTATTTAATTTAATTTTAAATTAAGATAATTTCTTTGCTGAAATTCTCAGTGCTTTGTAAGATGTGTCTTTATAGAAAATATTTTTTAGAAGGAAGATTTGATACAGATACGTGGTATGTATCAAAATTGCACATTTGGTATTGATCCAGATTTTTCATTATCCATCTGCACGTTCCAAATTAAGTAGGAATGGCCAACTGCTTTCTATATGTGTATTTCTACTGCAGAAATGAGATCAAACCTATTGAAAACATCTGAGAAAAACAGACACTGAGCTCTCTTCCATCCGTATTTTGGTCATACACTTCATATTTTTTGAGGATATTTTTTTGAGAAACTTGTGGGATGACATATACTAGAAGCCAGTGAAGAATCCACTAAACATCCCCACCTCTCATTTGTCTAACCTTTAGCATTTTGCAAAGGAAGATACTTAGAGGTTATAGGAGAAGGGAAGCAGAGGCATGGCATTTGTCAATTTACAAATTCAGTTTGCTTGAAAGTGTTTTACTTTTTCATATATGAGTGTACTTATGTGGGTTTATGCATATGGACACAATTGCTCTCCTAATGTTTTAATGAACTGTTATTTTTCTAAGAAAAGACTGAACTTCCTTTAAGGAGTGTGTATAAACTATGTAACATATTCGTAACTAAATGCCTTATCCTGCTTCTGATTAATATTTTGTAGACTGTGTATTTAACATATTTTTACATATTTCCACTATATGGCTTGCCAGAAACCCTTTTTGCTTCAAGTTAGATATTAACAAATGAGATTTCACTGCTAGGAATTTCTGCCTTTAAGCCACCTAAGTCGTTTTAGAGATATACATTTAAAAGAAAAAAAAAAATCTCCCAAGCACTGAAACTGTTCCTGGGTTACTTTTCTTGTACCTTAGAAATCAGACTAAGAGTTTCAGTTCTCTTTTTTTCCCACTTCAGCTAAAAATAGTTGCCGCACTGCCACCTTATGGCTATTAAGAGTTTTAAAAGTAAAAACATGTCTCACACTGAGCTTGTTTTGACATTTCGGCATTTTATGTGGTTTCCACTGTGTAAGTAGAGAATTAAAATTTAACCTACCCTGAAAAGCAGCTTAACCTTAAGTTTAGACTGAATCATCATTACCTGACTGGCTTTTTATCTCAAATTATAAAGACAGGGTAGAAGGCAATGCACATAGGAGGATTAACATCGAGTAGGCAATATCTAATCTAATTTTTACAATGTGAAACTATGTGAAAGTCTTTGATAAACGTCTGCTTTTCTTACACGGTTCAAGTCTGTATACTATACATTCGGTGAATGAAAAAAACCTCAAAACTAAATGAAACCAAAATCCATTGAATATGGGGTTTTTTCCTTCTCAGTGTATCTCTGAAGCAGACAGAAATTGAATTGTGACACACAATTAACCAACTGCATGTGCAAACCAGAAGTGTTTTGATTAACTCAAATGTGATAGAATGAGTGGTTTCAAAAACGTTCAAATTTCTCAACTGTGTGAAAAATATCACAAAATAAAATTCTGCATCACTCTCCTTATTAAAACAAATGTCTCCTTATTAAAACAAAGACACACTGTCTGCTAAAGTCAAAACTGGAAGTAATCAATTTACGTTTATCAAATGCATTAAGAACCATATCAGATCATCCCTAAGTAAAATAATAATAACCTAATCTAATTATTCAATCTTTTTGTTCTTTAAATCTTCCAAATAAGTTATTGGGAACAAAAAAAATCCCTTCTGAAAGAGCAGGAATTCACAAAAGGTAGTAGTAGACCCTGAACAACATGAGTATAAATAAGAAATATTTTGCACCAAATATGATGTTTGATAAAAAATCTACCTGAATATTATCTATATGTCTATTTAGTTAACTTATTTTGTCTATGAAATTAGAATCCCAGAACATGCAAGTGGCTTTTATTCACTTCAGCAATACAAATATTTTTTAGAAAAGAAATAATCTTTATATTCAATGATTATCAAAGCATACTTTGTCACTGAATCACTATAACTGAACCGAATTATTTCATCCTACTATGTGACTGAAAAACCTTTGTATCAGGCATCATACAACGACTTTTCCCAATTGTTTATCTGGAATTCAGTATCAGTCAGTATTCTCCAACATTTGCTTAACTTGTATTCTATTGGAAGCATTTAAGCCAGCAAGTGCATTTGCTGAAATAATACGGAAGAAAATCCAAAAGCACTTTTTAACAGACTTGAGATAATGTAATGGTTTGGTTTTAGTTTGGTTTTTTGTTTATTCTTTTCTTTTTCCTCCACTATTGATCCAGATGTAGTCAGAAGTGCATGAGCATGCAGAAAAATGCCAGCAGCAAAACCAGTCTTTTTCCCTAACAGTAATCAGAAAAATAAAGAAACAAAGAAACCTCCTGCACAAAAAACTCCACCAAACCCAACCAGCAGCTGAGTAAAATATGAAAATAGAAGCTAAATGCTTTATGAAGAAAGAAATTTTTGAAAAAAATGAAGTATTTTGGACAAATACTACTAAGAGAGAGAAAAAAAAGAAGAAAACCAGAAAACTTCCTGCAAGTAAATCTGTGAGTCTTATGGCCCTTCAAGCTGATTGCTACAATAGGTGGAGGCATAAGAGAAGACCAGCTTTAAACTGGTTGTATAGACCTAGAAAATTCATTCATATGCATTATGTCTGGAAGGCTTAAATAAAATCTTTTTTCTTTTTTCCTAAAAGGAAATCCTTCCAAAGAATTGCCTAAACTGTGTGCAAAGCATAATCCCTCAGTAGCGCTGAATAATCTTTTGTGTTTATATTCTTAAGATAAGAACTCTTCTTGTTTTATTTCCATAATATTGGAAACAATATGTAGCAAAACTATTTAAATCTAAAGAAAAGGCAATGAAATTAGTCAAACTGTCTCTTTTTTGATGAGTTCCATTGAAGTGATAATTTGAATATTTATTTTGATTTTCACATATTTATGAGACACCAGATTACATTAGTATAACTACAAGAAAACTCAGTTAATCAAATAAATCTGTAGAGAAGAACTGTTGGAAAACATTCCATAAGAAAAATGGAACATACTCTATTTGTGCTTCAAGCAAGCTCAGCTGCTTTTTGACAGACTATGCAAACTTACCTTTAAATACTATAATCACTATGTGTAGTTGTTCTCCAAGACCCAAAATATATTTTGCTGTGTGTTTCTACAGCATAGTTTGTTGATGTTTTGTATAAACCCTGCATATTTCAAGACCCCAAACTATTGTGTACTTTGAGCACAAGTGTATTAACTCTTTCTTTCAGACTTAAACTCTAGCATGGATACCTCTCAAATCTTCTGTGTGTCCCATTCAGGTTTTGGGGTAAGGTGAATTTATTAATTTATTAGATTATCTCATTAATTTACTCTTAATATCTCATATAATATTTTCTTCTTACAAAAAATCAATTTACATTTCTCAAAGTGCAACATATTTAACTACTACATTCTTTTAAACTTTGTAAATGGAGAACAAGCGCACAGGGATTTCAGGATAAGAATATTTATTAATTTTTGAAATTTAATGTAAAAGGTGGAGACTGGGACTTTTTTTAAGTGCATGTAGAAATGCATACATAATTCCTCTCACAGTAAAACACCTCAGTATCTTTAGTGCATCAATAGAGATGCCAAGACACAATTAAAAATTAAAAGGGGACAGACTTTTCTATTTGCCATATAAAGGTCCAAGAGTTTTTAAAATCACATGTCAGGAGTTTCAGGACCCATACACAAAAACCAAATGGAGTGTAGTACACATTCCCACAAACACAACAAAACACAATATCACTATACAGGTTTTTGTAAATAAAGTAGTCAGCTTTCCCCTTTCAAACACAGATTTTAGGAGTAAAGGAGCATGTAAAATGGTGTGACAAATAAGAAAATTCAGACCAAAAGTGAAGTAGATACCCTTGCAAGCAGTTGATGGGGACAGAAGATTTTTATTTTTTTTCCCTACAGCACACTAGAACATGTGGAGAAAAAATTTGCTTCCCATTAAATTGTGTTACGGAAAACCCTGTAAGAAAGGCTTTTCATGGGGGCATGTAGTGATAGGACAAGCGTGAATGGCCTGATCTTGAAAGAGGGTAGGTTTACATAACATATTAGGAAGACATTCATTAATGTGAGGGGGATTAGGCACTGGAACAGGTTGTCAAGAGAGATTTTGGACTCCCCATCCCTGGAGGTGTTTGAAATCAGTCTGGCTGGGGCTCTGGGTAATCTGCTCTAGGCAGGAGGTTTGGAACTAGATGATCTCTCAGGTCCCTTCCAACCCAAGCCATTCTATGGCTCTATGGCAACTTGTTTTCTTTCTTTTATTTTTTTTTTTAACCAAAGAAATATATACTTTTAAGGTAGAACTGTATTCTAAGAACTAACTTGGAAAAATGTTATTAAATTGCTTAATGCTGCTACATTCAATTACTAATAGATCATATTTTCTCAGTACTTGAAGGTACAACTTTATCAATAACTAAACTCTCAAACTCTGAATATCCTCACAAAAAACCAAAGCTATTTTGAATGAAAATAAATACCAAACACCATTTTGCTGTCCATTTCAGTTTGGTTTTGTTCACCTCTGTTCTAAGTTTCACTAAATCACTTGGCTTCCCCAGACCAGCTAATCCCCCATTTGTTGGATCCTGTTAGCTTTGTTTTATTTGACTAAATTTTTTAAGGGATTTAACAATTTTCTTTATTAATATGTATCACAATAATACCTAAGCACATCAATATTAATTATTTCTTCTCGTATGAGTTTTAATAGGTTTGGAATAAAGTATTCCTTCTGCCCTGGGAAAAAGTGGTATTATTTTTCAAAATAAAAGGAAATCAATGTATAATAGTTTCAGCCCCACAACTAAATAACTTAGTGTTATATATACAATAGTGTCTAATTATTTCATCTTTATAGCAATATATCTGAACTTTATGTGAAAGAGAGAAAATAAGATGGGGCGTCACAAGATGATTATTAGAAACAGAAAAAGTAAAAGGAAGTTTCATCTCTCTGCAACTGGAACAACGGAACAAGGGCCCTTCAGCTGAAGGTTATTAATTTGTATCTACTACATTTGAAGCTTTAATATAGAAGCTGTAAATAAGCAAATTACCAGCTGTCAGAAAAATTGTCACTATTATTTTAAATGAACCTCCTTTAGGCAAGCTAACATTTTGTTAGCCTGCAAGCTAGTTCTACAACAGAAAAATGCATAAATAAACAGTTAATTAATTTCAAAGTTCATTTCCCATGTTTTTACTCATATGAAAAGAAACTTTCATAACCAAAGGACTGTGCTTATAAGAATAAACAACATGATGAGTGGCCTCCCTCTACAATACATGATTAAACAGATTCTTGTATTCTGTTTGCCATCTTTCTTATTTTAGAGGTGACTTTATATTCTGGAATTTGGTTAGAACACATGTGAAGGTCAAACTGTAATGCTTTTTATCCTGAATCTGAGGCAGATAAAAGCTACTCTGTGATTTATGTTTGTATACTATACGAGATGTCAACTATGAGAAGTAACCTTGGTCGGTTCCTCAAAAAAATCTGTCTGAGAGATGACCTCAGTAGCTGAAACCACAGTTTGTCCTCTGTAACTCATAAAAGGCTCTGCTAAATATATTTTACTGCCCAGAAAAGAAACACCCTGCACCTGTTTACATTATGCCTTTTTGAGTATCTCGACAGTGTCCAAATAAGAGCAGAGAGAAGACACTGCTGTTAACACCTATTAAGCTTCTATGTCTGTGTAGGGAAATGCTGCAGTGCACAGAGACCCAAGGCAGGTAATAAAAAGGAGGAGTTTATTTACTGTTAATAAGCTCTATGCTGTCTTATATTGTCTATAATTCAGATAACTGTCTGGAGAAAAAAAGGTCTGTATTTTCACCAAGTATAAGCTTATAAAAATGGATCATTATACATTAATGCAAAAGTTACATGAGTCAGATTTTTTTTTCCTTATTCACATCATTTCATGACCTTTTTGGGGAAAATAAAAATCAGAGAAAAAAATTATATCAAAGAATAAATTTTGTATGAACAGGAATGCCATGACCATATCAGTCCATGATCTATAATTTTAATGAACTAGTCACTGCCATACTTTAAAAGATAGCTGCAACACATATGTAAAAAAGAGTTAAAGAAGTCCAAAGGAGCAAGTTTCTTTTCATACCACAGCAGATTTTAACTTTACAGTCATAATGTGAGGTTGTTTTAAAATATGACAGGCTTTATACTCCTGATTTGCATGACAGTGGTTATTGTCATTTTGCAGAGGGAGGAAGGGGGGCAGAAAAAGTGCAATTTATACCTTTTAGTTCCTTGTTCAGACATTAATATTACAGTGCTGGCTACGGTGTTAACAATATAATTATTACTGCGCTAATGAGAATGTACCAGATGCGTCAAGACTGCAAACTCAGCCAGGACACACTAAATATCTCCAGAAGACACAGCGACTGCTCATCTTCCAGCCCGTCAGTCCTTTACAATTCCTTATAAGTGTGGAACAGGTATTTTTCTGAGATGCAAATAACCTAAAAACTATAGATCCGAGAGTGAGAATTTATTTTAAAAATCACAGTTTTAGTGGAAAGAAAGTTGGAAGGAGTACAGAAAGACTGACAGCATTTGACAAAGCTTGACGCAGTCTCCACTTTCATCCATTCAGTCAAACTGCACAAGTTCACCAGAACTGTATTTTCTGGGAGGATATGGTGACATTGGTCTCTCGGCTTGCACTGTATATTGTTGTTCTTTTGGAGAAGCAGTAGTGCAAAGGGCCAGATACTGATTTGTACTCTGAATTTACGGACTGATCTTTCTTTGAAGCAAGCCCTCAGCAAATAAATAGTTTTCAGTGGCAAATGAAGTACTGCAATTATGATATCCCATAAATAGATAATTTTCACTGTATATAAAAATTATTGCATGAAATAGAAATTTTTGTTCCTCTGCTACAGGGTGTTTGTAGTACAGTATTAAATTTTGACAAATATAATATTTATTTCATTATTTAATGCAATGAAAAGCAATCACCATGTTTATCTGTCCCTTTTAGTAGTTTTCACACTAGTCTAGTTTTTCTTTGAAGAATATTTGACTATCCCTCTGGACAGTCTTGTAAAAATAAATAAATTCCTGAAGTTTATAAAAAAAGGCATATATTCATATTTTCTACTGAGGCAAATGACCATAGAGAAATTAAAAAAGCATTATGAAAAAGAGTTTTAGAAAAAATCATTTCTACAGCACACCTCTCAATAAAACAAACATTAGTAACATTTTGCTTCTTGTGAACTATACCTAATTATAATGTCTATTTACAGTACAAAATAATAAAGCTTACTGATCTCTGCACATAAAATCATGGCATACAAAAACATGCAGCCAAATAAGTTAAATCAGGGCTTATCCAGAGGCTATTAAGCATTTATAATAAACTATGTGAAAGATTTACAAAGCCACAGGCTTATCTGGGACTGCTGTGAAACACAGCTCTCTCCGCTGGGTTTAACGCAGAATAAAGTGATGTTCTCAAAGGGTAAACTCAAAGCTTGCTTGTAAACCATATCTTAAAAACACACAGTTTTACATTTTTGGGACGAAGAACATGGAATAGTGCTTCACATTAATTGTAACTATGTCTCACAGTTAATACTCTATTAAATTTCACATAATTATTTAACTTTTAGTCCATTATTTATATGGAAATTGTAAAGGCTAGAGAGCTTTCAGAGTAGCAACTACTGTATAGTCACTTGGAAAAGAGAAGATATCTGAATTTATTTCCTGTATTTTGATGAGTCCTTAATTATAACCTCTTTGAATTATTTTACAGCATACATTACTTTTCTATTCGACTTACAGAATACATACATTAAGCAAGGTTTAAAATTTATGGTAATTATTTTTTGTAAAGAAATTCAGTCATAGAATAGGCTTAAAATGCAAGCCTTCAAGATTGCACTACATTGCCATAAATGATTACTTAAATGACAGTAACATAAACAGAATATAACCATGTATTTACTCAGACAGATTCCTGTCAATTGTAGCTTTTTTAAAAAAGTTGACTTGTTCTTTGAAAAAGTTAGGTACATTGGGAAACTAAAAAGGAAGAAATACAGATTGTGGGAAGTATTCTGACTGAAATCTAGGATTATACTTTAAAGATTAATCCAGGATTATACTTTTAATTTTTTTTTCTTAACTCTGAAATAGATCTTTAAATACAAAAGGAAAGACAGAAAATCTGGAGTCCTCTTCACAAATTATCCGGAAATATGTCTTCAGGGAGAAATTCCCCAATATTTCTCTTCCTCATGCAAAAACCTTTGAACATTCCATTTCCTATCAGCAAAGCAAAGCTTTGAGGGGGGAAAGCAGAAAAAATTTTTTAGACGAAAAAGAGATAATTTCCAATAAGGAAATAGACTTTTTGAAAAACAATTCATAAGCCTCTCACAAACGCACTGTGTTTGTGTTTGAAGGTTTATTTAGTGTCTTGTGAAGATGCATTGTGGGCATTTATGGAGGTTTAATTATGATTTACAAGCATTGGCAGGATGGGGCCAGGCAGAAGATACAGAAGGGTTACTTTGGAGACTGATGTTGTGCAGAATTAAAACACAGGGAAGAGGATTTTAAAGAGAAATATTGGTGACTGCTCATGAGACCAGAGCACTGTTTAATGTGACACTGCAATGATAAACCTAGCATTATCCACCTAAGAAATTTGGCTTTCACTGAAGCCTGGATCAACCAAAACAACACCATGACTTAGTGATGAGGATCTCATCAGTGATTCTAGAGGCACAGATCAATCAGACCATCACTAAAAAGCTAATTTCAGGGGGTAACAACAGCAAAAGCAAACAATATCAATGGCAAGACATCTATTGCAACAACACTGTTTGTGCTAATTGCCAAGTTTCTGTGGATAAATACCACATTATTCCATGTGTTTCACTGCTACACAACCAGAAATTCCACAGTGTAATATAACAATAACCATTTTATGAGGACATTTTTTTCTTCCTTTGACAATCATTATTGGGTGAAACTTTGTAAAGTTGATATTATCATTCTATGTTGCATATATAAGAAATAAAATAATAACTTCTGTTTGTAGAATACCTTTGTTCTTGGCAGAGAAGGTAAAGTAGTCCACTAAAAGATAAAGAGAATTCTCTAATTTTCAGCCAGTGCTTTAAAATTGGAAAAGTTTTAATATGCAATGTTATATCACATAATATAAGCCTATGCCATACTGCACCACGACACACCACAATACTCTATATTAGCCCATAGGATGCCATACTATACTATGCTAATTATACCAATGAAAGTTTGCAAAAAGAGCACTAAACAAACAGCTATGTTATAATGGAGTAAAACACAAATACAGCAGGTATACAGACATAGTAGAGATAGGATAGTGCTGACTAAGTTTAATGTTCACCATAAGAGAGAACAGAATTCAGTTGAAAGGTAAAACCACACCAAAAAAAAAAAAAAAAGCCAGAAATAAGCAATCAAAGAAATTGCAATTGCTTTGGTATTGTTATTAGATCTAAACTAGAATTGCATGTAATTGGAGACAATGGTTATAAGTATTGCACTATCTTGAGCAGCTCAAGCTCTTGGCATGAAATCATCATCATCATGTCTTGGCATGAAATATCAAACAACTTAACCTTAAATTGCAAGAAAAGTTTCCTAAGCATCAATAAACTCAAACAAAATTGAAATTCTTTCCAGTATGAAGGCAAAATTACAGGAGTGAGTTAGGATCTGGGAAATCATAAACAAAAGACTGTATTTTTGACAGCTCTATATATGAGACACATGTAGTTAAAGCATTTTTTGCCCTTTTCCTCTTACAAATCAAGTAAGCAGAATGTGAAGGGCACTTTTACTACTTAACCTATAGAGAAGATGAGACAATAAAATAGCATTGTTAAACAACAGTATGCAAATAGCTAGAAAAATAACAGTAAGTAGGACAGTCAGGGAACAATTCGTCATACAATCACAGCAAATAATATGTTTTTAGTTAAAGAAGCCACTAAACACAAATGACATTGGTGAGGTTCAGCCTGGTGGCAGAGTAGAAGCAGGAGGCTAAAATACCATAACAACCACCTCAAGGGTGGGTCAAGTGTCCTGGAGGTGACTTTTAATTAGAGCTTTTGGGACTGGATGCTGAATGCATTCCCATGGGAGTTCCCCTAGTAGATGGTTAGCTGGAGTAGCATTATTAGCATCCTTGGAGTAGATGGTACACTTTGCCTGCTCGGGGAAAGGTGAAATTCTGCAGGTATATTCAGAAAGAAAATTGATGGCATGACAATGCTGTGATGTATGAAAATAGCAAAAATCATAACATAGTAAAAATAATAAAACTAAAACATGTTTAGTAAAGTCCATGATGGAATTCAGAAAGAACATGAATTCACCAATAATTACATCAGGTATTCTTCAATTTTCATTCTTTAAGACATTAGCTTTTCAAATTTGACAATTTTCTCTTTGTAAGTTATATACTACAAGCTTCTTTATGCTTGTGAATATTGATGTAAAAAAAGCCCCTAATTACAGATATATTTAAATCTGTACTACAGTTTTCCTTATTTTTTTCTGTCAAATTGGTGCATAATCTTATTTTTATTTTCCATATTCACTTTATAAAGCACATTTTTAAAGATTATACATAAAGGGGTCACTAAATACAGCTTTGTTGCTGCTGGTCTAAACATACAAAAGTAAAAAAAGAAACACTATCAATGTGCATTCTTCTTACTTTGTAAAATTATACAGTTTATTTAGACTTTTTTTTTTTGCCTTCTTGAGCACCATCTGCAGTATTTCAACCATGTAAAATGCTGTTTAGTGCCACAGGGAGACTTATATAATTTGTGTCAAGTTTCCCTGAGAGTAGTACAAATGGTTTGTTATGACACGTTTGATCAACTCCTACTATCTCATATGACTAACATCAAACACAGTAAAAAAATTCTAGTCTTGCTATAGTTTCAGTGAATTAGAAGGAAAAGAAACCACTGAGTTAAAAATAAAACCAAACAAAAAACAAAACCAAAAACAATAATAAAAAAAATGATAAAAACCCACAATAAATCCCCCAAACAAAGAAAGAAAATACTGAAACCCCAAAACACACCTCCACCCTACCAAAAAAATCCACAAGAAATACAACCAAAAGAAGCCCACTTTTGGACTAACGTGTCTACAAAAAAGACTGAATATCAACTAAATCAGTCCACACTGACTGCTTGTCTGCCTGTTGGAATTACTACACAATAAGCTAGGATATGAATTTATTGGACATAAGTAACTCAGTACTGACATCTCATGTAGAAGTGTCCTTACAGAAGAGTTAATCAGATTTTGTTAAAATCAACCATCTACCTGAATTCTCTGCAACCAACAGAGCTTACCTGCCTTTCATAATAAGCTTTTGTAAATTATCTTGCATTTTTCAGAGGACACTCACAATCATTTGGAGTATTCCTGAGAGTTAACTGACAGACACTGATGTGGTATGTGCTACTAGAGGATTTTTTCATCTGCAAAAGACATTACTTTCCATTAATTTCTACTTATCTCTTGAGAGATGTCAGCTCTCAAAAAAATATTCCTATCTATTTAAACAAGATAACCTGACATGTTCTGACAACACCTTTGTACTATCAGTAGCAGGCCATGATGTTACCTCCTAAAGAGACAGTGTTCTGTATCATAATGTGGTGGAACTAGAGATAAAAGTCTATCACCTTGAAATGGAAGGAATTAAGCTCTTCTGGGTTAAAGAGAGAACAGGGATAATAATTAATTACAAAAAACCTCCTGTGGCAAAACTGAATGATCATCATGATGCATCTCTCAAAGGCAAGCAAAGGTGATCCTCTATCTAAAAGAGCCTTTTAAATGTTATTTAATGGTTGTATTAATACTGCATCATGCTTATAAGGATTATGCTTAGTTGGCAAGAGTTTTTCATGCCTTTGGTATTGAAACATGACTAGAACTGAACTCACAGAGAAGTCATTCAACATAGAAACTTCGTATTTATTGTTTTTCTTGCTTTGTTAGGGTTTTTGTTGAAGTTTATCCTTCAGCTGAACCTTGGAACAACTTGTCTTAACAAAATACTCCTCTCTTTCTCCGTCAGATAACCTGTCCTGGATAATTATTTCCTAGCATGTACTGTTAAAAATTACATGTTCTCACAGAGGGTTTCAGATTCCATGAGGCCCAAATTCACTCTGCAATCCACCTAAACCTTAGATAATATTATCTAATTTACATTTTCTGAAAGTTCTGACTATAAAATTCCATATAAGGTAAGCATTGACCAAATCAGCTTGCATTCCTTTCGAGAGTAAGGTAAATGCTTTCCAGTTTACCTCTTATGGCTCTCTTCTTCTTCCTATAGCTATGTTTGCACCCTGCAGCTATGAATGCACACATGATTTATAAACTGTTATCTCACAGGGTAAGAGTGTTCTGATAAAATAGCAACGTGAAATTAATATTAGACAATGACAGATTATGAAGTGAATTTTAAAAAATTCTTCTGCTTATTAGACTAAGCTTGTCTGAAAATTCAGAAAGGCAGCCTTTAAAGTTTTACTCTTTTTTTTTTTGCTTAAAAGCAAAACTTCCTAAAAATATTTATTTGAAAAGAAACGTTGCTGCTACCACAAAAAGATCAAAGAATACACATGGCTGCATGTAGTGCAGTTATATTTATTCTGTGCAGGGTCAGTTAGGTATTTTAATACATGGAAAATGGTTTTGATAAGAACAGTAATACAGTTTTAACATTAACCAAGAATTTATTACTGAAATCTATCCCATAAATTATATGGATTGATTCGACCTATGAATATTTATACTTAAAAAGTACATAACTTTTAAATTCATTTTTAGTCAAAGTAATTGACTTGCTCTAAGGAAGAGGAAATCACAGCCATTAAAAGACATTGAAGAAGGATACAGGGAGTTATGTGAATAATTTTGAGCACATAGCAAGATGCTCAGAGGAAACAAAAATGTTTTAGTCTTCTGCTGTAAACAAATACTTTGACATTTACTCTTTGTTTTGTGATAGTGAAACTGAAAATATTAATAAAATGTACTCATTTATTATCAACCAAATTGAAAAGCAAAACCTGTATAAGCATTTTTAATTCCATAGATACTAATGTTTTAGGTTTTGGTTGGTTTTTTTGTTTTACTTGGTTTTACCTTGGAGCAGCACAAATCAATGGGGTTGGAAGTGCTAAGACAAAAGTAATAGAAGCACAATTCTCTATCTAATATTACCCATGAGAATTGCTTCAGAAACTGTATTTCTTATACAATAACACTAGCCATGGTTGTTCTGGTTTTTTACCTTTAATGCACCAAATCTTTCATCTGATCTGAGTAATAGGGGATAAGTTTTCAATGATGTCACCTGTTACCAATTGCAAGTTAAATGATACAGTATCTTTTACTTATGTTCTATTAAACCTACTCTGCAGAGGCATGAAGAATGTTTCAGTGACAATGTGTTGCAGTTAATCTGTGTCTGATTTCCTGGAATACATAACACATCACTCAGGAAAAATTAGCTCTAGTCCAAGAGGAAGAGACAAGAAAAAGAAATGTGTCCTAATGATAACATTTTAAATAAAAGAGTACATAGTTCTAAAAAACTTTTAACTGAGAGAATTAAAAGACATAAGACATACATTCAGGAGCCCTATTATACACTACTCTGTCCTAGTTCTTCAAAATCATTTTTAAAATGACCTCTAATTACCTCTAATGAAAGAAGTGTAAGAGACATGTCTTCTCAATTCTTATTCCTTTCCATTTGAGCCGTAGTTTCATTGTGACAGCTGTTTTTTTGGTGGTTTTTTTGTTTGGTTGGGCTGGTTTGTTTTTTTTTTTTTTCCTGCAGTGGCTCTCCTTTAAATAAGTGATTTTATTTTTAGGTTTAATACTAGAGTTAATGACAGCTTAATTCCATTCCACCTTATTCAATGAGTATCCTTTTCTGTGAGCACATATTTTCCCCAAAATTAATTTTTTTCCAGATCTTAATTTCCGTGTATTAAAGTCAGGTCAAAATTACCTATATTCAGTGAAATGTGAGAGAGTATTATTTATGCTAGAAACACAAAATCTGAGAATCGATTTCACTAGAGAGAATTACCAGCAGAAATTTTCTCCTTTTCAAGTTTCACCTCTGTGAGAACTGGATGTGAGGCACATTTTGACCATTATTGCCATTTGTGAGGAATGGAACGGAATATATGAGAGGAGAGCTGAGTAGGGTACAAGAAATTCAAATTTCCATTCAGGCTTGTGTGTGACAATAGGTTTATAAGGAATTAAGTAGCTAAGACAACTTCTGCACTCTTGGTGTAAGAAATGGTATAATTATTTCTAGCAGCTATTGAACTTAGATTAAATTGTATTTCTTTAATGAGTTTACCTTTTTCTCTTACTTATTTTTAGCAATAGTGCCCATTAAAAACACCTTCTAATACAATTACTGCCACTTATCTTATTTTAGAAACATCAACATCATTTTATATTCATTAACTCTGACATTTATTATCTGAATAAATCAAGGACATCCAGGACAATAAAAGGGCCAGTAACATCTGTGGCACCACAGAACTCATCACAGGATTCAAAACCTTTGAAACTGACAAAATATTCAGTTGAGAGTCAATGACGATCTCTCTGCTGCATCAGCTCTGCTGTTAGAATTCCAGACCAATTTTAAAGTGACTTTGTGATAACTGTAATGGCTGACCAGATGTATAAAGGACAAAATTGCTGACCTGAAGACCAGCTGTCTAAATGATCTCATCATTTAGTTATGGGACCACAGATTTGTTTTTAAGTCTGGTGAGCGGGGAGAAAGACATACTTTTAAGCATTTGTTGGTGATTTAATTAGGGTATCTGAGAT
>JAWMRA010000090.1:40775181-40785433 GCA_035584735.1 Pseudotriccus pelzelni | reverse complement strand
TAGAATAGAATAGAATAGAATAGAATAGAATAGAATAGAATAGAATAGAATAGAATAGAATAGAATAGAATATTTCAACTGGAAGGGACATACAACCGTCATCTAGTTGAACTGCTCAGCCACTTAATGGTTGACCCAAAGGTAAAGCATGTTACTAAGGGTATTGCCCAAATGCCTCTTTAACACTGACAGGGCTGGGACACCAACAACTTCTCCAGGAAAGCTTTTCCAGGGTTTGACCACTCTCTGGGTAAAAAAATGTTTCCTATGTCCTGACTGAACGTCCCCTGGCACAGTGTGAACCATTCCCATGCATCCTATCCCTGGATCCCAGAAAGAAGAGATCAGCATCTGCATCTTCTCTTCTCCTCTGAAATCTGCAGAGAGTAATGTCACTTCAGCCTCTTTTTCTCCAAACTGGATGAGCCCAAAGTCCTTAGCTGTTCCTCACAGTGTGTGTTTTACAGCCTTTTCATCATTTTAAATTGTGGGACTCAGGACTGCTCTAACCTATCCAGATCCCACTGCAAAAGCTCTTATCCCTCAAGAGTAAACATAACCTCTCAGTTTGGCATCATCAGCAAACTTGCTTTCTTTCCTTCTGTATAATAATAAGATCTGGACAGTAATAGTATTTTATTTATACTATCAATATTTCAGTTATACTAACAAGAAATCATTTGGTTTATATGTAAAATGTGTTACCTTTTCCCCCTTAAGATTTTGTCACCCTAGCATAAAGCAAAAAGACTGCATAGTCACATGTAGCAGTCAATGGATACTGGGATATCCTACATGCAGATAAAAACCTCTAACAAGTTTTTACAGGCAACATGTACATAGATATTTTCGGAGGCAAATCACCTTATAAAATATGGCAGCCTTTGCTAGAAATTGAAGAAACACCAAACCACAGCCTTGTCAAATATCATTCTGATTTCCAGTGACAGAAGCAATACCTTATCTTCAGTAAAAGCTGTATACTTTTTAAAAAGTCATGGACAAAACAATATATTTTGTCCAAGCCTCATCTACGATATGACTGAACAGTTTTAGCTGAAACTTAATATTCAGCTCAAGGCAAATAACTTTGCATGAAAACTGTCAGCTTGAATGTTTAAGTTTGGCAAATGAAAAGGGGCTGAAATAAAGGCTTTGTAAGAAGAAAACTGGAGCAACCATCAGGTAGGAAAATATATATTTAATAATGTGTAAAACAAGTCAGGAAGAAATCCTAAAACAAAAATATGACTACTTTGATGTTAGTTTAGCTGATATGCTATGTGTATCCTATATCAGAGGTTATAATATATATCAGTACACTTAAATAACAAATTGTATCACTCTCACTGATGAATTTCATACTGTTTGAGTAATATGAGTAATTATGAGTAATTTTCATAATATTCATCCTATTAAATTGAGAATGCAACTTCAGCATGGAGTGTTTAATTCTAGATGGAGGAGATTTTCATGGAAGGTGACTGACATGTCCTCACAAAGTTCTTTCTGAAATCAGTTTAGTTACCGAAATTCATATCACACAAACACACAGACACACATACCACCCCAGAATGTAGTCACAGATATTACCTGACTTAAAATATATAGAAAATTGCTAAATAATCCTCTTAAGATGTATGTCACATGAAATACAAATGCATGTTAGCCTCCTAATAATGCCAGTCCACACAATATGAAAAAGAAAACTTGTGCTATATTTCAAGAAATTATTTCCAAAAATGTTTTGCCTTTATAAATACAAAAGTTTGTATGTGAAATTGAAAATGGACTACTTGTTTTCTGTATTATTGACAGTCCTGCACAAAGGACAGCTTCATTTTCAAGACCCTAACATAGGATCTGGGACAGTATCTGCCTAGGTTTTCATATATATCCTGTATGACACTGGGGAAATTATTTGCTCTTTCTGCACCTGAATTTCACATTTGCTTAAAGAGGAGACTAGTTTCCCTCCACAGGACTTATGAACACAGAAGATGTCAAACTTGTACGTTTGGTAATGATAGTTATATGCTAGAAGATATTATTATATTCACATTCCATCACTATTTGATCTGCTCTTAGATTGCCCCATTTATTTAGTAGTTTGTATGACTGTTGCACATACAGGATAGTCACTATAATCCACCAGCAAATTCTGCACTTATAAATATGAAAAAAATACTTAAAATTCTATCCTGTAGATGTTCTGATTTCAAACACATTTAAAGAATATGTTATTTACACAATGATGCTACTGTTCAGAAGATACTTTTAAAGTTACATAAAATGGTGCCAAACTCCAATTTTAATATATTAACAGCCTTAGTTTAAGAACTGCGGACAGAATTTTCATTATGCTTAAAGGGAATCAGTTCCCTGCTTTATCTACATATAACTTTTAAATTTTATATTGATGAACAAACAGAAAATAGAATTTCTTACCCTGCAGACAATACCATGTAAACAACAGCTCAAAAACTCCTAACAAAAGCTAATGTCCAAGGTCACTATTTGTCTATTCAAAGGGTTAAAAAACAGGGAGAGAGAAGCTAAGCTTCTTCTTATCCTTATAATCTGAGTCAGTCCAGAGAAATGTCACATTTTCTCTTTTCCTGTGTCTAAGAGAACTGTCAGTTCAATATGTCTCTAAAGTCTGTTATCTTCCCACATATAAATGGAACAATTATAAGAGATTATAAGATTAAGAGACAAATCATAACCAATTATACCTTGTCAAATTTTGTCATCACACAGGACTTCAGGAAACCTGCAAAAATGTTAACCTTCACCTTCAGTATATATTAAAATCAGGGACAATCAGTTGATAATTAAATAAGTGCTCTCTTCCGACAGAAGACCTCATCCAATGAGGGTACTAAAAGCTTGTGAAAATCCGATTCTGATGTTATTCAGATGCAAAGTGTTAACCTTTGTTAGAGATGAAAGCTGAAGCCCTGAGCCAAGGGTCAAAATAAATAGGTTCCACTGCTGGGTTAATAGCAGACTCCTGGTATCAAATGCTCACTTTGCTGTGACCTGGTTCCCAAATGTGGAATGAGCACAACGGTTCCCTTGCCTTTTATTCTGTCACTGGGACAAAGATGGCCCAGAAAGAGACCAAGACAAAACTATTCTGCTGTCAGGGTATTTTAAAATGCTGTAACATGAACAGCAATAATCCTTAATTCTATATCCTTCATTTTTCTGGTTTTTATTTGTTGTCATTCAAATTGCGTTAAGATAACTGATTAATATTCACAGATTTTATTTTTAATCTGAAGTAATCTTTTGCTTTAACTCTTGCACTTTGCTCTCTGGAAATACTTGTGAAATACGTAGCTTAGCATGCTCCCTGTTCATCTGAATTTGTTATGTTCAAGAGGACATAAATGCCTTAAAAAATTCATCCCACGCTATTTGTTCTGTGAATATTTTTTACCACATGCCAGTTAATATTTGAGAATTATTTGAAAGGTCTGTACTGCATACTGTACTGCATATATATCAATTTAAAGAAGAATCTGTAACAATATGCAACATGTTCCCATTCAAGCCTAAATGTTTGATAATTTCTCTTACTTTGCATACTTTTACTCAAAAAAGTTATCCAGAATAAAAAGAGGCCCATATATTACAGTAAGGAGATATCTCTAAATAAATTAACTCTATTTCTCTTTCACAGGCTAAATAACATAACTTGAAACTGGGCTGAATCTCTGAAAAGCACAAGGACCAAAGACTAGTTGACAGATTCTCATGGGTGTGCTCTTCTTGAGTAAAGGTCAAGCCTTTGAATATACACTCTTTTGCACTTATTTATTTTTTACTGTCAAAAAAATTGAAAATTATTTAATCTTTAGACTCCTGGGTGTCATCTAGTCCAAGCCCTCTGTGTAAAGCACATCCAACTAAAGCATATTGCTCTGGCACAAGCTAGATTCTGGACCTGTCTCCACAGTGGCCACATTGAGTTGGCTTGCATGCATCAGAGATGGCGCGGTGAGATTACTCTCATCAGTTTCCTTCTCAGATTGTTCAATACTCCTTAGTCTGCCCACATCCTCATAGCTCAGACACGAAGAAGAGCGCTCAATCTATCTGGTCACACCTCTCACTTGCAACAATTCTCCCATCCCCAGACCACACTGTTAGTCAGGACTAACTCCATTACATCATTGTCCATCTCACCCTGGGGTTCCCAAAGCCTGTCAGATGCAATCTCACAGTATGAACAGCAGTGCATACTTTCTTATATATGTTGACTGCACCCTTGCTAATGCAGTCCAGCATATAAGAGTGCTCTGCCTGGGTCTATTGCTGCCTTGGGGTCAGCCTAGTGACCCCACAAATTATTTCAGAGAAGCTCACAAGCTGGTCAGCCTCAGCCTCTGCTGTTGCTTCACAGTTGCAGGACTTCACATTAATTTTTGCGAGGTTCCTGTCAGATAACCTGTCTCTACAGAAGTCCTAACTTCTAT
Organism: Pseudotriccus pelzelni; assembly: GCA_035584735.1. Lineage (NCBI taxonomy): Eukaryota > Metazoa > Chordata > Aves > Passeriformes > Tyrannidae > Pseudotriccus > Pseudotriccus pelzelni. The sequence continues at coordinate 40,780,949 of JAWMRA010000090.1, read as the reverse complement.
CAGATTGATCGCTCCATGACTATTTTGTGTCTTCTGCAAGCATGACGTGAGTGAAATCTGCACCGTTATTCAAGCTATTAATGAAGAATATTAAACATTACTGGTCTTGGTATTTCTCCCTGAGAGAAACTACAGCTTTCTAGTTGGGCTTTGTATTGTGGATCACAACAGTAAGAGCAGCAATCTAGGCCATTTTTGACACACACTGTGGAGTGCTTGTTTGGTTTATGTATCATGAAGTTGGCAACAAAGATCCTATGAAAACTGAATCAAAGGACTTTCTGAAGTCTGCAGTCTTCTCATCAAGGCTATCACACTGGATAGGCATGATTTGCATGGACCCTGACTTTCCCAAACTTGTTAAATAATGAGTCTATGATCTAGAGCAACCTCTACTTTACAGTTCACATAGCAGCTGTTAAAATTATAATAATAAAATGCTACTTACCTGCCTCACGTGATTATTATGATATTCCTAAACTAATAATTTCACTTTGAAATAAGAAATAAGTAAAATAAGATGTTATAAGTAACTAAGGCCTCAAACGGATGTGTATGCCACTCAAATTCCACATTACAAAGTTGAGGTTTGATTTTTCCACCACTGTGTTTATTGACTGATAATTTCATATAATTTTTTCAGACTGTCAGACATATTGGTCATCTGATATGCCATGTAGCCACAACTCTTATATGAGAAGCCATTTCTTCACTTGTAAAGTGTCAAACAAATATCAGTAAGCTGAATATTTTCAATGCCTATGCCTCTCTCCTATTAACACAAAATTTAATAACAAAATATTCTTCCTTCTTTAAATGTTACTGGGATATTTCTTTAACATAGTGCATTGCATAAAACACAGCAGAGTGCACTGTTGAGTAGAGGCCTGAAATAGCTTGAATGCCTAATTTAGACAGCTTCTTTGATCTTGAGATCGGTTTGTGAGACACAGGATCATAGCATCACGTAGTAAATAGAATGGATGAAATATAAGCAAAATTCAGTGTGTTGGTACAGAAGCACTAGTGCTAATTTCACTTTGTCTGTGACTGAAGAAATAGGTACCATCCAATATATCAATATATTGCTTTTGTTTAATATTCATGCACCTATAAAGTTAAACTTTTTTCTGCTTGAGAATTAGATCAACTTTTGATTTCTTTGTCTGACATCATAATATGGAAATATCAGGTAAATAACCATGAGAAATATTCTTACTGTTCACACTGCTAATGACTGATTTGTGATAGAAAACAGAAGAGAACTAATTGTTTATAATATTTCATTTTCAACAATTAAAACCCAAAGAAACGAAACACCAAAACTGCTCCACTCCAAGAAACTGAAAAATGTTAACAAAAATTAATAATTTTTCAATTGAAAAATCTGTGTATATTTAGCAGGTATAGCAGTCTCCAGAATACCTAGACAACAGTCACAAGGTAACTAGATGTGATTTTTTTCCCCTGTCTAGGTATTTATACCACTCAAGATTGGCAGTTGGCAAAGATATGCATAAATCATATGGGATCTTGCTTATTAGTTGCTTCCTTTTATCAGCAATGAGATAATGGCAAAGAACTCCCAGAACTCTCAGGGTTTTTTTAGTTTAAAATCTTGCTAAGCTTCATCTGTTAGCAGCTACTAACAAACTTCTTTTAGGCCCTGGGTTTTTTGGTTTCAAAGAGTACTGAAGATTTGGAGAAAATAATCTGCCTATAATTAATAAAGGAGTTTCCTAAACGTGGCTATCAGTCAACAAATCACTGAGGGTATGCTCCCACTGTTTCAGAAAAATTAAACATTAAACGCTTTCAGGAGTAAAATTCCTAGTTGGAAGTTTGAAAAGAAATATAACTGCTTATATAAACATTTTTCTCAGTTTGAATCAAGAATATGCTACTTTAAGATTCTTTCTCCTCTAAGATCTAAAACTTAGAGAATATTAACAGACTTCATTCAATACAATTGAGAATCTGTGATGAATTCTAGTTCTTTTATTTTATGTAGCAACTACTGCATAAATAATAACCTAGTTTGGTTTGGCTAGCAGCAGACCAAGAAAACAAACACCCATTCAAATTTCTAATAATCAGTTAAGCAGTTGGTGATGCAAAATGAATACAACTACTGAAAAGAATTTAGCTTCTCGATTATGCAATATTATGCAGTATAGTTTATCTATAATGCAGCCACTATGCAAGTAGCTCTACATTTTGAGCAATTTTCAAATGATCAGGTATTGTAACATTATGAACTAACTGTTAATTCTACAGTGACACTGACCTTCTCATTCAAAGTTTTTTACAGTACCATATCTTTTCTTTGCATCTCATACGTAAGTACCTCTTATGGATACCCCACCTTCACCACCTCTCTTTCTTTCTTGTTCCCTTTCTCTCTCACCCTTTTCTTCTTTTTCCAGGTTTTTTAGAAGTTGTTGAAACAGCAAAATAGATTTGCACTGAGAAATCAGTCTTTGCGTAAAATGCAGATCTGACAAACTGAAAACCATACTGCCTTTATCTTGTCTGCAAGTTCCTACTAGATACAGAAAAGTAGATTTTTTTGACAGTTAGCAGGAAAGAAAATGAGGGAAAAATACAATTCTAAGTAAAACTGAGATAATGAAGCCCATGCATACTAAAAATCTAAGACTACAAGGATAAGCACTGTGCTTTAATTCAGTGGTACCTTCCACATATTTCCATTAAGAAGTTGTCTGCAGATTTTCCAAATTTTTTTCATGTGTGTTCATAATTTCTATACTTTGTGATGGTAGCGCTGCTGTCACCGCAGCCCTCATCATGTGAAGGATAGTGTGGAGCTCCCTCAGAGACCATTTTGGGACAACCAAGGCTTCTATCTGTCATCCACAGTTGCCTCCCATGAGAAATGCAGCAGGAAGGAAAGTTCTTTTAATTAGCACCCGAATTTACTTTTCTTTCACCAGTTTTCTTCTACATCAATAGATTACTATTTATTTATATTTTCTTGATCACTGACTATTTCATTATGTTCATTTTTTATACTTGTATTTTATAATGATTTGCTATTACTTTCAGTGAGTGCAATGTCTAGAAAGGAAGAGGAATCACAACTTCATGGCATCAAGTTTGCAAAATAACATGAAGAGGTGAAGTTATATACCTATTTGAAGATATGTTTAAGAATTCCACAAGGGAAACCAAAGTGCTCCACAATGTCTTAGAAACTGTATTTTTAATTTATGTTTTTTGCTAGAAATAAACAGAATTCGCAAATTTAGTCTGAAATAAACCTCTGAATGTGCAAGACTTCACTTACTCAGAGTTGAGGCTGATCAGTTCTTCCACAGCTGGTGCCGACATTCTGTCAGTCAAATTCTTAACTGGATTGTAAAGGGCAAGCAAAGCAGTTGCTTTTTACTCCCACCTGTAATAAAATACTTTATCAGTTACTTTTCTTTTTTCATTGTCTTCCAAGTGCAATAAGACATTAATTACGTTATCTTTGGCTGTCACATTAAGGGTGCATCAGAATACCTATACAAAGGATGGAAGCAAACACTATGACAAACTCTGAATTTGAAAAAAAAAGAAACAGTACTCTAAGATCAAAATGAAAATTAATCTTTGCTATTTAGATACCTACAGTAAATTACTTTGCCCTGAAACACTTCTATTTGCTACTACTAGGTGTCCTGATTTTAGTTTGTTCAGCATCAACATTTAGAAATGCATACCTTATGTGAATAAATATATATGTGAATAAATATATACTAAATAAATTATTACTTAGAACATTTATTTATACATATATTGTAATTTGTTTCATTTTGATCTTAGAGTACTATTTCTTTTTTCCAAATTTCTTCACCTTATTATGGACTATAGTCTTAAAAATAATGACAAATTATTTCTAAAACAAAAGGTTAATTAAAAAGTCTCTCAGTTCCAAATTGCTCTCTATCACCTTTGAAAAGAAATGCAGACAAAAAGAAGTCTCAACTGACTAGGGGAGGGAAAAATATTGTATCAATCTACAAAAAGGTGTGAAAAAGAAGATTCAGAAAACAATAGCCCAACCAGTTTCACTTTAGTTCCTGGGGAAAATAATAGGGTATGTCCTCATGAAAGCTATTTGCAGGCATAAGAAGGACAAGCAATGGCAGTATGGCAGCAGACAGATGCATGGCACCATGATGACAATCCAACAAAAATCAGTCCTCTGCTTCTCCTGACCCTCTCACACCTGGTAGAACCAATGCAGTCACACAGAGAGAGCTCCTGTGAAAGCATATGACCAAACAGTTTCTCAGTGTTTGAAGGGATGTTCCTGTAGGTGCAAACAAGCCTGTGAGAGGTGTGACCAGATAGATTAACTGCTCTGCTTAGTGGCTGAGCTACAGCAGGATGTGGGCAGACTGAGGAGTACTGAACAGCCCAAGAAGCAAAAAGATGAGCACAGTGTGACTGTGCCATCACTGATGCGCTCAAGTCAACTCAGCGTGGCCACTATGGAGGCAGGTCTAGGGTATGTGTTGTGCCATGAAGAAGGCAGTGTTAAAACTAATAAGGAGGGATGGAAGAAGCTATGGCATAGTGCCATAAGAAAACTTCTCCATTTCCTCTGTAAGATATCATCACAGAATCGGTAAGAGGCCCAGAATATACTGGACAAAGCAGATAATGAGATAGAACAGGAACCTACGTAAGCAGTCTCGACAAGGTCAGAAACACCAATCATTCACAATAAAATCTTCAATAAGACCAGTGTAAAGAGTGAGTTACAGTCATTGGTTATTCCCTCTTGTGCAGAACAGAAGCACCCATTTGCACACCAAACTTCTCAGGGATGTGTAAGAGGCATTTGATAATGCCCTTGGTAACATGATCTAACTTCTGGTCGTGTAGTTGGATTGAGATTATTCTATTCTATTCTATTCAAGCCAACACAGATTTACCAAACTGTGCTTGATCAAATAGACTGTTTCCCAATATAACAATAAATTTGGTGGATGAAATCCGCATATTTTTCCAAGGATTTAAAAAAAAAAATTAATAAAAAATAATTAAATACAAAACTGCATTTCTTAAAAATCTCTTCTCTAATCATATATATTGAGATTTATGTCTTCCATGGATGTGTTTATCTGAAGGGATAGAGACATGTATGGAGATATGTGTGTGTGGAAAAACACAGTGAGAAAAGCTGTAATTCACTATATTTATATAACATTTAAATATTCAGTTGTTATTACGTCTTGTGACCAATCTAAAAGGACACCAAGCAAATATGAAGGAAAATTATCATTGTATTACAGGTCTCAGCTCTATTACAACACAATGAATGCATTTCTACAGCAGGTATAATTTTTCACAAACTCACTGCTTTAAGACAACTTGTATGTTATAGTAGCACAACGGATAGAACAGCAACATTCAGGAAATCATAGGTGGATTATAAAAGTTTCAGGTGTTTATCCATCAACATTCTTTGCTGTACAGAGCATACAGCTTATGAGTCAATGACTGGTTATAATAGAGTCAGACAAGAAGAAGGGTTAATAGTATAGTTAGTTATTCAATGCTGTATGCAAATGTTGGAAAGGCACAGCACATCCGAAAAATTTATGACTTTTACAGTGTAAACATATACGAGAACTAAACTGTGTTATATGCTAATGTTATTTTATGTAATAAGGTGTTCTAGTTAGAACAGCTGGGACCAATTCATCACTGGATGGGTGTAACCCAAACCTATGTATTCTATAGCCTTCCATGCC
>JAWMRA010000090.1:40737820-40758982 GCA_035584735.1 Pseudotriccus pelzelni | reverse complement strand
TTGAAAGGGTGACTTATGGAATTGAGGGACAGACACATGGTGTCAGTGCCTGTGGCCTTGGCAAGAGTGACCCACACTTTCTCTTTTGGTTTGTCAAACCATGGCGGAACAACTGGAGGAAGATGAGGATCAGTAGAGAATTCATTCTTGTTACAGGTACGGTTTGATCTGACGAGCTGAAACCCACTTCGAAGCAGCGTCTGCTGAAATACAAGCATGACTCCTACCCTATGTTATTAGAGGAAAGACTCCTGACCATTGGTCAGTAAGTAAGTCTTTGCACAGGATTAGGGCTTTTAGAGATGGAACTGTACTCCCTTCTGGATTTAATGGTGCGATGGGCCCACTCCACAATGCCCTGTCCAGTTGGAGAGCGAGGGATGCCAGTTTGATGTCCCATGCCTGACAATGCCAAGAACTTCTGTGTGCTCTTTGTCACATATGAGGGCCCATTGTCAGTTTTTATTTGTTTGGGAATTCCCATATGGGAGAAGGCAGCAAGAAGGTATCTTTGGACATCACAGCTTCTCTCACCAGCATGTGTGGTGGCAACAATGTAGCCCGAGAATGTGTCAGTGGACACATGAATGCATTTGAGTTTTCCAGAGTAGCCAATGTGTGTTACATCTGTCTGACAGATCTGTAATGGTAGCAAGCCCCTGTGTGGAGTATTTGCAGGACAATGGACATATTCTGAACAATCCCTACGACCAGTTTTAAGTTGTAACAGGCCTCACTTGGCATGACCTTGGGGATAGTTAAAAAAGGAAAAATTTACATTCTTCAATTATGTTGAGATGTGCTGCGTGACCAACCAGGATGAAGCTGGAAAGCCCCAGGGAAAGTCCCTGGGAAAGTCCCGAGGGCGGACCAGCAGGAGGGGCTTGGAGGTGTTACTATGAGGTCAGGACACGTGGACAAGACCTTGGGACCAATGGACTATTAAATGAAGCGCGTGAACAGACTGAGCTATCCAGTCCCTTCAATGTGGTCGCGTGCCCGGAAGGGTCAGAGTGTATAAAATAGACTGTTTCTTTAATAAAGCGAACACACTGTTGGTTTATATTAATCGTTTGGTGTTGTTACTGAACTCCTCCGTCAATAAGAATAAATCACATTATTTAAGCAGGCTGGAGTTCGAAAATTTCTTGGACAAGATAGAAGCTCAAAATCTGAATTTTCAAGGAAAAGTCTGTTAAAAAAAATTCAATTAAAGGAGTTGTTATCATGCCCAAGAAGTAAATAAGCAAGGATGATGCAGAGTACATATTAGACAAAGGAACAAATACTTCCATGTCTGCTTCCCTGTCAGAGAATCCCTGGAGAAAGCTATGCTACATTTCAGGGTTTTCTACAAACATGCTCAGTTGCTCAATCTGCCATAATCTGTGTGGGCTGCTTTCCAGATGAGAACATGTGGGAAAGCACAGTGCCTAAGCTTCATGTTAGTCAGGGAGGTTAGCCAAATGTCTGAAACTGATAACTGGGAGCAGGTCCAGCAAATTCTCGGCATTTGGTATGTGGTTAGGTTTTGGGGGAAGTAAGCCAAGGAAATCTTTATAGGACTCCTAAGAAAAATGTATTGAATGTGTCTAAATAATGCTTTCACTGTTCTATTGATATATGGCAAGGATGAGTGAATTCAGCAGTGCTTGTCTTGGTGCAATTCTCATGAAATTTTATAAAGTTTTATCTAATTGAAAATGCAGATTAATTTCTCATTGTTATTTTGAATATCCTCAGTGAGGATGCCTTCCTGTTAAGGACTTCTGATAATACTTTCTTTTTCAGAAATATTTTTTAATTTTATAGTTACTGAAGTAAAATAAATGAAAGCAAAATTTTCTTTTTAAAATCAGAAGGGAAATATTGTCTAAAACAACATAATTTCCATATTTTACTCAAGTATTACAACCGAGTCTTGTAATTCATTTGAAAAGCGAGAAATAAGAGAAAAAGGTTGTGTTAGCACAAATAGACCTATATGTTTTCAGCATTTCAGTATTTGGTTTTGTTGTTTGGTTTTTGTTTGGGTTTTTTTTGTAATATGTGGTACTATGAAGACAGTTCTATTAGCATCAACAAGGTACTAACAGTACTGAATTGGAATTCCCTTCCTTTGTCCCTTCCCTTTTCCCTTCCCTTTTCCCTTCCCTTCCCTCCCCTTCTCTTCCCTTCCCTCCCCTCCCTTTCATTGTTGATCCATCCCAATAAGAAAGGAGGGAATGCAATAACATCATTAAAGAAGATTTGGCTCTTAGTGTTTATCCTGCTTGTCTAGTACTAAATCAGACTGTTTGAGCTTGATTTGATGTCCCAAATCCTACATACATTAGAGTTCAATGCCTTTTTAGGCAATAGTTTCCAGCAACCAAAGTTATACACAGGCCTCACAATAGCAGTAGAAAACTGCTGCCACATGAATCTGAGGTTATCTCTAGAAGTTTGAATGGCAACTTGCTTCCTCTGCAAAGCAGCCACCAATACAGAAGCAATCCTAAGGTTTCCTTTGTGACATCTTCAGAAACCATCTTGACAACCATGCTGTCATTAGTGTCCTTAGAATAACCGTATCAACAGAAAGGACAATGAGAATGATCATTTCATTCACTCATCACTGATATGAAGATACATTTAGATTACAGGAAGACATCTTGAAGGGAAAATAATAAACCTGAAAGTTTCCAATTAACTACAGGAAAGAAAGGAGACACTTTTAGACCAAAAGTAGACACTTTTTAGTAGACTGTAGCAGCAAATATAATAACGTATTTTTATGGATTTACTGGATGTCAAACAAGAGCAATCACTGATTCGAACATGTTGCTTAGATTGTCTCCTGAAATAATAAAGCATGATGTGTGATAGTGTATTCAAGGGCACCTCTTTGTTGCCATTTTATTGACCAAAGATGTCATGTTGAGGTGATTATAAGTGCATGTTAATTTATGTGTCTGATTTAATTATGACTGATGTGGATGATCTATACAAAATGGATTAATATGCAATTTATTTTATTGTATAAGATACCAAATATTGCCAAAGTCTTCATGTAGAAGAGTAGCTCATGTGGAGCTCCCAATTCAAATATATTCAGAATATGCAGAAAAAAAAAAAAAAGTAAGTTTTTAGTTTGCTTTCTTAAATTAGTCCTGACATTTCACTCTAAATAGCTCTAACTTCCCCTATCAAGTGCTACATTTCTTTAATCATACCATTGCTATAAACAATTTAGTAAAGCTCTAAGTTTTGATTCCATTTCCTTCATGCACATATTATTTAGTTTGATACCAGCAAATGAAATAAATCTTATCTTCTCTGTAGAATCATCTTTTAATATACTGATTACTAAGTAGAAGAAAACTGCTCCACTGAAATTAATTTTACACTTTTTCAGAGTAAATGTTATTTACTGTAATACATAATGAAATCCAACAATGCAGCTCAGGGGTACCATTAACTGATACGTCTGCATTAACAGCATTTTCATTATAGAAATGTCAACATTTTACTTCTTACAAAAAAAATCAACAGTAGAATAACAACATTCACCTGCTTTTACCAGACTTTCTTGGAATCTTGAACTCTCTCTGCTTATAACATATTTACTCTACTTAATAAAGTTAGTTATAATTTTACAAATAAAGACAGGCTGGTTATTTTCGTAGCTACAGATAACACATATGGTTTGCTCTAGGGACAACAAATAATGAAATTTCACTTTACATGTTTAAAACTGCATAAAAATACAGGCTGATGAATGAATAATAGAACAGGGAACAGATTATAGAGTTATTTGACATTGACCTACCTGCAAAATCTTTTTAATGCAAATATATTTAATCTATTTTTTCCGACTGACAGTGTCAGAAAGTAAATCTTAGGTGAACACTGCTATTACACATTCCTACTCTATAATCTTTGTTGAATCACTAAGTTCAAAAATCACTGACCCTGCAAAGATGCAGGTCAAGCTGCTTTCCTGAGAGCAGTTGATAAAAAAAAATTCAGTTATGTTAGAGATAAGAGCCTACATTTTTCAGACTACATTAATAGGGCCACAAAGAACACAACTCAAAATGTGATTTCTGAATCTACCAGTCATAAATACAGAACTGTTTATTCACATATCCTAAAAAGTTTAACTGGTTTTCTAGGATAATTGATCTTCATTTGAACAATAAGCAATTAGAATATAGAAACAACAACCCAGGGAAAACAGTTTTCAAAAGCAGTTATTTGCTTTTCCAAAATTGCCTCATCATATCTTGGTGCTTATACACTTTTTCATAAGAGGACACTTGCTGTTATTAGTAAATGTATATATGTTTTCATTGGCCAGTCAAGTAGAAAAAACCCCACCTCTGCAGGGGTAGATACATAGATTAACTTTGTGAAAAGATTTTATATGTCTATAGAACTTATTATCTACAATTATTTTAGAAATCAGTATTTTTAGTACTTCATCCAGGAAAGAAATGCATCCAACTCTACAGTGAAGGATAGAAATTGCTTTACTACTAGAAAATAGTGCTATATGGTATTAAGGATATGAGATAAATTTTACAAGTTTTAATATAATTGAAAATAGTGTGTTAATTAACAGTAAAAAATAAAATTTAAAAAAAAGGTAAATGGTTGTTGAGATTTAACCTGACTTTTTTTTTTCTTGTTTCCCAGGTGAAAAAAGTTCAGTAATTCAATAATTTTTCTTACCAAATCAAAAATAGCTGTTATGTTTTGCATGATAGGACTCTCTATCCAAGATCCAGATTTTAACGTGCCCAACTTGGAGAAGACCAGTCTATACAAGAATATATGTTTACAGTAAGTTGTATTGTTTTCATAAGACTTAGGTGACAAGAGAAAGACAAAAATCGCATATTTCACTTACCTAAAATAGTCTTTGCTTTAAATATCCAGGATTTTGTGTTGCAGTGAAATAAAGCTGCTATCACAGTATTCATATTATTGATTCTGATTCATATTATTGGATCCTGATTTTAAGTCTAAATTATATTCTTTCCCCAGTAATTTAACGGAAGAAGAATACATTTCTGAATTTTGTGTTGAGTTCTATGGTTACTTTGAACTACTGAGTTCAATGGTTATCGATTACTGCTGGTTGTCCACATTGGCAGCAACAAGGTTGCTCCAAGAGGAGCATCAGGGTAATCAAAAAGCACTTCAAGGCTCTGGGTCTTCAAGGCCTTGTTGAAGCGACAGGAGCACAGGTGGTATTTTCAATTGCCTCACAGGAGGAATGAATGCCAAAAGCAGTCCAGGCATTACTGGGGCAGTTCATATGACACCAGGCCTGCTGGAGACATAACAGCGGTTCACCTATTTAGAAAGAGCAAAAGGATTCTAGCTTGTGAGTTGGCAGGGCCGACTGAGAGGGCTTTAAGCTAGGTTTGAAAGGGGAAGTGGAATGAGACCAGGCTCACTAGAGATAAGCCTGGGGATGGCAAGCCAGAGTTAGGGGTGAAAATGATAGCCCACCGGAAGTGCATGTACACCAATGCACACAATATGGGTAACAAACAGTAGGAAATGGAAGCCATTGTGCAGCAGGAAAGCTGTGATGCAGTTCCCATCACAGAAATGTGATGGGATGACATACACGAGTGCTACCACGGATGGCTACAAGCTCTTCAGAAAGGACAGGAGAGGTAGGAGAAGCAGAGGGGTGGCTCAGTATGTTAGGGAGTGTTTCAAATGTATAGAGCTCAAGGTCAAAGACGATAAGGTCAAGTGTCTGTGGGTAAGAGTCAGGGGAAAGGCTAACAAGACAGCTATCCTGGTGGGAGTCTGTTATAGACCACCCAACCAGCATGAAGAGGTGGATGAATAATTCTACCAGGGGCTGGCTGATGTTTCATGATTGCCAGCCCTTGTTTTTGTGGGAGGTTTTAACCTGCCAGATGTCTGCCAAAAACTCAACAGAGTGGAGAAGAGGCAGTCTAGGAGTTTCCTGGAGAGTGTGAAAGATAACTTCTTGTCACAGAGGGTGAATGAGCTTACCAGTGGTGAGGCCCTGCTAACCTTCTGCTTACAAACAATGAAGGGCTGGTGGGAGATGTTGTGTCTGGAGGCTGTCTTGGGGACAGCAACAGTGAAATGGTAGAATTTTCAATAACTCAGTGAAATAAGGAGAGGCATCAACAAAACCTCTACATTGGGCTTGTGTAGACAATAGACTTTGGCCTATTCAGGACATTGATTTGGAAAGTCCCTTGGGAAGCCCAGAAAGGCTGGATATTCTTTAAGAAAGAAAAGTTGAAGGTGCAGCAGCAGGCTGTCCCAATGTGCTGAAAGGTGAGCCCACAGGGAAGAGCAGCAGCCTGGTTCAGCAGGAAGATGAGGAAAATCTCAGTCTTGAACAGTAAAACCAGTTATCCTTAGGACAATTTCTCTTGTGCTCTTGAAATTTAGTCTTCAATTGACAGTATGTCAGCCTCCAGAGGATGTCAATAAACTTATTTTCCAAAATCCCAGAAAACATCATTGACAAATTTCCAGGCACTTTTTCTTACTCAAATTTCAATCCACAAAAAGTACCATTTGGTGTTGAGAACATCCAGGTTAAAAAAGAGAGCAGATAGCTTGAAGTCCTTTACCAAAACCAAACCAGCAAGAACAACAACAACAAACTGTACGACTTATAAAATTTCCCAGGTTGTACTCAGCAAGCAACAAGATAGGTGGCATTCAATCATAGAAGAAAAACCTTGATGTATTAACTGTTTTCCACAAATTTAGTACTAAAGATTTTGAACTGTATTTGATATGCAGGTCACAATGTTGACATCAGAAGCTTACAACCATGTTCTTTGTCTCTCCCCAAACAATTTTACATGCCAGTAGCTTCAATGCTAGCTTCAAAATATGTTTATCTAAAAACTGTTACAGAGTGACCATACAGATAAGTTTTAAAACAGGTCACTTTTGTTAAACAGTTAAGCATTCAAAACATTAACATATGTTCCCAAACCATCAGTTGATTGATTCAAACAGAAGCCCCAAACACACATTTTTAATTCATCAAGCCTAGCTACTATGCTACTGGAATTCATCTGGCTAAATTCCAGTGTGTGACTTTTTGATAAATTAGCTTCAGTATTGTGATCTTATATTATGTGTTTCTTAACTAAAAAAAAAGGGAAATGAAAATAGATACGAAAAAATACACAGATTTTTTTTTTTTAGGAATATGGGTCTTACTACTAGTACTAATAGAACAGAATAAAGTGTAGATAATCTCTGAAATTGATACTCGTCCTAAAGAGTCCAAAAAGCATCCTGATTTTTAATCAATAAAATTTCAACGGCAAATATTCACTGTTACAGTGTCATAGGATAGTGTCCACAGTTATGCAAGACTGAGTCATACGTTTTCTGGTGAGACGCTGATGCTGAGTCAACAGCATTTTTTAAAGGTTTTCTGAGCAAACTTGAGTATCTCAGATATGCTTAAATAGGTGAACATTCCAAATACCACTTCATAATATATTGATACTGTCCTTGGACTAGGCATGCTATCTAGGTAGGACAGTAAATTCACTGTATATGAACAATAGTGAGAGAATAAGATAGTCTGAAGATTCTGTTAAGTAGTCTTTAAAGTTATGACAAACACATTTTTTCTTATGTAAGACATAGCTCTTTTTCTATACAAATAAAATTAAATGCCATTGACAAAAATACTAATCACCTGAATAATCTTTTTTATTCTGTAGCAATTCATGTATCTGCATCTAACTATCTGTTTCTCAGAAGTAAATAACAGCTTAATGAAATTAATCCATTTTATTATGAATTTTAAAAATGCTGAAACAAAAATCTGAAAAAATATACAAATCTATTTTATTTTGTAAGTAGCTATACCTAAAGCCTTTAAAATTATTCTTGTAATCTACTTAAGAAATATCTTAATAGAATTTAAGAAATCTAAGAGTCTTAAATTGTAGACATATATTATAAAAGAAATAATATACAATATTAATGATTTTAATAATTTTATTAAAAAGAAATAAAAATTAAATAAATAATAAATTTATTAAAAATTATTAGCTATCAAAGATAATGAAGTTATAAGATTTCAAATCCTTTATTACTACCTATTCTGAGAGAGCCCTATTATGCTAAATACACCTTCAAAGCTTTATACCTATGTAACGTGTGAGAAAAAAATCCAATTTGCAGGGGGAAGGGTGTTTAGGCTGGGGGATTTAATAACTTTTGCCTCACTAGATTAAATTTTATATGTAGCATTTCCAAAGAATATTATGCTATTGAAGTGGTCAACTTCTTGTATAAGAATGAATGCAGAAAATACATAAATATTTATCTGGGGTACTCCTACAGGAGTACTGCTGCACCCATTAAGTCACAGAGGAATTTTTTGTGCACAGAGATCTATAAACAGTTATATTGATTTTCCAAATGACTTCAAGAGGAGAAAACACAAACAACTGGGATCAGAATTTTAGGCATCTTTCTTGTTTCTACACACATGAGTGTCTTAAGAGAACTGGTTGTTGCACGAAAGGGTTCTATTCTTCACTGGTTCCTCATACACCCAGAACTAGGAAATTATTTTTTAATCTTCAAAAGGTACATGAACAGCTGTGTCATGTACAAATTAACTTCTCTTTTGGAAGGGAATTTTTCCTACCCTTACAGAAAGTGACTACAGAAATGCACTGCTCTGTGCTTGAAGATTGTATCTGATTTGTTTTTTAGCATTCCACTATGACATTTTAATTCTTTCTGCCCAGCATATCCAACAAAGAAAGTACTTTTTTTTTTTCTCCATCAGCTTTGTGTCTGAAGAATATTCTGTGAGTTGCTCTTGCTACATCGAAAACCAAGAAAAACATATGTATATACCAGACAGATAGACAAAGTGTCTGACAGTGTAGGAAAGATAGGAAAACAATAGCAAATTTGGTGAATCTGTACCTCTACCTCTACCTGGAAAAAAAAAAGTTATGTGACCTAAGTGTAAAACAATTGTATACCAACAAAGATGACCCCTCTTAAATTTTTTGGCTACATTCTCCTTTATTTCAGACAGGATAGTGTCTCCTGTGTCTTCTTCATTTCTGTTTCTCATGCCCATTCCTAATAAGAACTGCAGCTTTTCTCCCTTCTCTTTTTTATTTTATACTTTTTGGTGTGGAGAAGTTCTCTGTCATACAGAAGGGCATCCTTAGTATCTTCTCCTAATTTGTTGCATTTAGGTCTCTCCTCCTTCAGCATTTCTTTGCTTGAGGAAGAAATTTGTTGCTTGCCATTCATTCTAGACCTTTCAGGTTAACTGAAAATGTGATAACTGGAAACCTAGTAGACAGTTTACTTGCAAAAAAAAAAAAAGTAAAAAAAAAGGACCATTACTTGAGAATTCTGAAAATATTTGTATCTTGCTTGAGGTAAAATATTTATTCTGACATAGGTTTTTATGTTTTCATATGTAAAATTATAGATGTCAATTTCAATCAATGTCGTCAAATGACAAAGAGAAATTAATATTGATACTGTAAAGCATAGCTCTCTTAGACCAGTCTTTTTTATAATAGTATGCTTTCTTACCTATAGTGCTGTCATTTCTGTAATTGTTGGGTATTCAGAAGTTGTATCTTGTCAAGTTGAACTTCGGATCTTGTTGAAAAGTAGGTCAGAATTTCTGTTCAAGTAGTCCCCAAAGATTCTAGTTCCAGCAACTACATGGTGCAGTTATGTATTAGTTATATATATAGCTTAATTTTTTTTTTAATCTTGCCTTTAATATTAAAATTATTTGTTCATAAATTGGCATCAAATTTTAGATATGTTCATTTTTTCCAGGTAATGTAAACATTTAGGGATGTTTTCTTAGAACATGATATTCTCTTAGATAACCTAATTTTTAAGAAGTCAGACACTTAAAAATAAGCAAACTTACTGATTATTTTATTGAATAATATTTCTACATTTTTATGTGGGAAGAATACCAGATTTGATAAGGAATGAAGGCAAAAAAGTGAGCTTCTGCCCATTTTTCAGAAACATTCCTTCAGGTCTTAGTCATTATGAAAAATATGTGCATACTGAAGAAGACAGGTGTTTACACTAAGGATGATTAACTGCATTTATTATTTTGCAACTTTTGAAAGCTTGAAGACAATTAATGACGGCAAAACCTTTAAAGAGTCATAAAGTCCATTTCAATAGGAAACAAGAGGTAGAGCATTCATTTATACACCTGAACTCCCATGTTAGAAAAATCAGACCAGAAAACCAGCGGGAAGCATTGTATGTTTCTGCATGTTTCTTTTTTGAAGACTTCTTTTTCCACACAGACCAGTGAGAAAAAGCAAATTTGAATCTAAAAATTCAATGACATAAAAAGTTTTCTAGCACCAAAAAATATTGTATAATAATTATTATAATTATGAAGCTATGAAAGTTTTAAAATAAAAGCCAAAGCACAGTCATACTTTATATAAGCATGCTTACACACATTATTAAAGGCATTATTTTTAATGAATTATTTTATCAAAGGCAGATCTCAGACCTAAAGTTCTGTAATTATTAGAGTTTAGATCTAAATTTTGCTCTCAAAATGCTCTTCACCAATTGCAGATAGTATTTCAAATCAATTTACTTTACATTTGAAAACAAGCAGGACAATATTTAATTTTTTTTGCCCTTTTTTACCTCTGCTGTCCTTCGTGCTTCAAAAATAAAGCAGGTATGAGTTTGGTAGTCACTTATAAAATTCAAGGTTGTAATTTACACACATAATATGTAATTAAGATATTCTTTTTCATGTTATATATTGGTTCAAAATAATTGAACAATTTTAGGTGAGATACGTTCTGTCACACACTGTTACATCACATTAATGTTACCGGAATACAATCCCTGACATGATGTATGCCAAAAATTTGCAAGACCTTACTGTTTAGATGAGAAAATGTAAGGCTGGTAACAGAGCTTGGTGGTATTAGCAGAAGTTGTTTATGAACAACATTTTCAAAAATAAATTTTACAGTTGGCTTTGTGATGTAATTACACCTTTTATTATTGGGCTTGCATGACAAGGTTTTGATGGGGGGGCATACAGAGACCTTCTGGAAGCTTCCCCTATGTGCAGTAAAGCCAATGTCACCCGGTTCCAAGACAGCCCCACCACTGCCCAAAATAGAGCCCATCAAAAGTGGTAGTACACCAAGGATAACATATTTAAGAAGGGGGGAAAGTTATTGTGCAGGAGCAACTGTGGCCAGAGAAGAGAGAAGCCAGAATGTTTGAGAGAAACAGCCCTACAGACACCAAAGCCAGGAGAGATGGAGAGGAGGAGGTGCTCCAGGTGCTGGAGCAGATTCCCCTGCAGTCTGTGGTGAAGACCATGGTGAAACAGGCTGTGCCTCTGCAGCCCATGGAGGTCCTTGGTGGAGCAGGCGGGTATGGCTGGAAGAGGCTGAGACCCCGTGTGAAGCCTGCACTGGAGCAGGCTTATATTTTCTCTTCCCCAGACAATATCAGAAGGGGAATGATAGCATTGTCAGTGGGCATTCAGGGTCAACCCACTACAAGATCACATTTTAACCCACCACAAGATCATGGTTTTTTCGCACTAGTAATTCAAACTCCACTGTTCCCCTGAGTGAAAGATCATCCTTCCTCAAAAGGAAGTCTTTTTTGCAATCAGTTTATCTCTTAACCCATAACTTCTGTTAACGTTGATTTGTCCTACTAGGCTTCCATAAAAAGCACTTTCTGGGAAGCAAAGGTACAAGCACACAATAAGAGCCAGACTTCTTTATGGTGCTTTAGTGGGGCTTTTTATATGACTCTTTAGGGGATCTAATTGGAACTGTATAGAGCTGGATGTACAAAATCTCAGATCCCTTATGCAACTTAAAGTTTCAACTTTTGTAGGTTTTTTGGTTGAGTGGGGTGTTGGTGAATTTATTTTTTTCTTGCAAAAATAGTGGTTTAGATCATCAATAATGGTTACAGAAAACAGGATAATGGTAAATGTATTTTATTTGTCATAGTAAAATTCATACAGAATTTACCTATCACAGATTCTGTGCAGTGTCCCACGTTGTACAGACATAGCATCTTGTTGTATATTACTTTAATAATGTAAACCGGCACTGAGATATTCTCTTCTCCCTGCCTCTGATTATATTAACAACATGATGTCTCAAACCTAGTCAATATAAAGTTTTGTCATTGATAGTGCATGTTATGCAGAATTCAAGTATCTAACATCATGGTTATTTTATCAGTATTCTAAAGAGCTGTATTATCAAAATTGTCAATTAAAGGCTTGAAAAATTTTCATCTTCACTTTAACTAGACATTGTCTAGGATACAAACTGATTTATACTACATATTCTTAATTACTGATGTCCCACATAGTAAGAAAACCATTTTTAACCACTGCTAGGATGCAGATGTTCTATTTCCTGAAATAAAAATAAATGATAATGACTGTGACTTTCTACATGAATATCAAAATTAAAAAAAAAAAAAAAAAAAAGGTAAGTAGTTTTGTTCATGCACAAAGAAGAAATAAGTATATTAAAAAACCCCAAACCTCAACACCAAATAAAAAGCCCAGTCTTAGGGAAGTACCATCCTTTTTAAGAATAACAACTTGTCTAGCTATTAGAATAGTCACATAGGCCACCAGAGACCTTTTGCTTACATAGAATATATCCAGCACTTGACCTAACTGCAGATCAATCAGAGAAAAAAACTTCCACAAAAAAAATCAGTTCGGTCTTGTTGGCTCTGTTCTGTTTCATATTCTGACGTACTAGGTCAGAGAGAAAATGTTACTCCTATTAGTAATTGTATTAGTATTCGGAACACTAGACTTTTGAATTTATGTTCTCTGGCAGGGAAGGACTGTGAAAACCCCAGTGCTTTGGATTTCAGGCTAGTATTGGTCTGAGAAGCATTTTTATCAAAGCTTTTATCCAAAAATATAACCCATAATTGTTGTATGATGAAAATAAGGAAACCCTAGATTTTAGAAACCTATGCTGGAAGCCAAGTGTTGTGATGATGTAACATTAACCTATTAGGGCCTTGTTTCATACTCTGGTTGTGAATCCCATGACACAAGTCATGTCATACATCACAATGACACACTTCTGTAAACTCCTTCTTTCTATATGATAGCATGTTCCTTATCAGAAACATATTTCCATTCACCTTATACATAGACAGTAAAGATGAAAGTCTGTGAAAACACTTAGAATAAATTACTTTTGCCAAGTACTTGATATTATTCTTCATCTCAAAACAGGAAAACACAGAAAAATCAACTAATTATGATTTCTAGTACAATGTCAATATGGTATCCTCAGAGGATTCAGATGTAATTTAGGAGCCCTGAAACAGTTATCTGCCCATTTTTAAGCAGGGAAAAAGGTGTTTTTATACTTCCAAGCTGTCATCCACATTGGTATAGGAAATCAGAACTGCAATCATGAATCAGCCCAAATAGAGAAACTAAATACTGTTATTTATAATAAAGAATGTTGAAAACACAAAACAAGGAGACAAAGAACAGTAAGGAGGTTTTGCCTTTTTGGAATCTTGAATATTAAGTCAATTGTTAAAATATTGACTATGGCTTTTTCATACAAGCCTTCTGAAAAAATTCAAAACTGGTATCCTTTTAATATACGTGCTATCAACTACTGGGTCACTCAACATTGCTATTTATGTTTACTGAAAGAATAAAGAAAATATGTGGTAGTCTTTGTGTGTCTGGAGTGCTTTATAAAACAGAAAAGCTGATTATTTCATGATAGATTCTCTAACATAAATAGAGATGGATACACAGTGCTCTGCATTATAACATTTCAAAATTGTATGTGTTACAGTATTATAATACTTAAATCTCTAAAACAAAACCTAACAACTGCAATAACACTGAACATAGTCATCCTGCTTTTCCATTATGCCTCTAAAGCCCAAACACACACATAGAACATATTCTAAATGGTTATTTAGAAACATTTTTTTTCTTCCAAAGGAAGCCAATTGTCTCCCAGGATCTGAGAGGAAATAATAAAAAAGTAACATGAGTGAAAGTATGAGGAAAAATTGCATGCAGGTACCCTGAATACCAGGCAGCAGAAGGATTTATAAAAATTTATTTCCAAAAGCCAAGAACACTACCATGATGGCTCTACCTATACTAGGCAGCCTTTTCCTCTATTGGTCTTTTTAATGGCTTACCTGGCCCCACCTTTTGAGGCCTCCAAGGTTGTCTGTAAGAATTTTATCTTTTTCTGGGGTTAATCTCTCTGTAAGGCAAGAGAAATAAAAAGACCAAACTGTCCATGGGGAGATGTTCTTTCCCAGGTGGCAAAGCTTCCTTGAGTGACATAAATTCCCCACTCCTCAAATAACTCTTCTGAAAAGAATCTTTTACACTTACAGAAAGTAACTGCACAATCTTGTTCACTAATTCTCAACAGTTGTAATGCTTTGAGGAATCAGAAACACAACACTGAGCATTTGAGAAACAATAAAAGTAAATTTGAATTCAAAATAGGAAAAATAAATGAAAAAGTAATTACTCTGGATGACTTGTCTTCAGAATTCTTATAATCTATCTCATAACTTCCATAAAGTACAATAGATCTTCAGCCCTTGTCTATTCAGGAGAGTTTACCAACATCCTATATCACATTGTAATTAATTAGTCTTAGTTTTAGGGATACAGCCTACTTTTACCAAGGCCAACTCTACTAATCTGTATAAAAGAAATACATTATAAAATACATTTCCAGGAGTTATCTGGAAAGTATTGATGATACCTGTGACTTGATGTCACAAGTAGTGGAGAATCCCACAAGGAATGGTGTGCTGCTCAATCTCATACTAACAAACAAGGAAGGCTTTATTGATGATGTGAAGTTGGAGGCAGTCCTGTCTGTAACAAGAGACAGGGAGTTTAGTAATGGATGAAGAGGTAGCAGGCCAGTGAGCAACATTACAGCTATGGACTTCAGGAGATGTAATTTCAGCCACATTAGGGATCTTCTTGGTAGAATCCCAAAGGAACAGGTCCTGCAGGGAAGAGGGGTCCAGGAGAGTTGGTTGATATTCAAGGATCACTTCCTCCAGGCTCAATAATGATGCATTCCAATGATAAAGAAATTGGGTCGAGGGAGCAATAAACCTCTGCGGATGAATAAAAAACTCCTGTCATTAGTCAAGTATAAGCAGGAAATATACAGGAGATGGACGTGGGGTCAGGCCACTTGGAGAGAATAGAGAGAGGTGATCAGAGTAAGTAGAAATGAGACAGAAAGGTCAAGACCCATCTAGAATTAAATCTTGCCAAGGACGTCAAGGGTAACAAAAAGGGCTTTTTCAAATACATCAGTAATAAAAGCAAAACAAAGGATAATGTGTGCTCATTAGTAAAGGAAGAGGGGACACTGGGAACAGCTCATAGAGAAGGCAGAGTTATTGAATGCCTTATTTGCATTGGTCTTCACTGATAAGATTGTTTCCCAGGCATCTCTGACCCAGGAGATCAAGGTCAGTGAATGTCGGAAGGAAGACTTTCCCTTGGTCAAAGAAGATTGGGTTAGAGTCAGGTAAAAATAACATCCACAAGTCTATGGGCCCGAACAGGATGCATCCACGAGTGCTGACAGAGCTGGCTGATGGCCTAGCCAGGCTGCTCGAGATCAACTTTGAAAGGTCATGGAGGTCAGGAGTGATGCCTGAGGACTGGAATACAGCAAATGTCATGCTGGTCTTCAAAAAGGGCAAGAAGGAGGACCCAGGGGTCAGCCTCATCTCAATCCCTGGAAATGTGATGGAGGATCTCATTCTGGAGTCCATCTCTACATATATGGAAGACAAGAAGGTGATCAGGAGTAGTCAGCATGGATTCACTGAAGGTAAGTCATGTTTGACCAACCTGATTGCCTTCTATGATGAAACAACACTTGGAGGAATAATGAGAGAGAAGTGTATGTTGTCTACCTCAGCTTCAGCAAGGCTTTTGACACAGTCTCTCACAACATCCTCATAGGCAAACTCAAGAACGGTGGATTTGAAGAGTGAACAGTGAGATGGATTGAGAACTGGCTGAGTGGGAGATCCCAGAGGGTTGTAATCAGTGGCACAGAGTCTAGTTGGAGTCTGCTAAGCTCTGATGAGACCACATCTGGAGTGCTATGTCCAGTTCTAGGCTCCTCAGGATAAGAGAGACATGAAGCTTCTGGAGCAGGTCCAGTGAAGGGCTGCAGAGATGATCAGGGAACTGAAGCATCTCTATTACAAGGAAAGGCTGAGGGAATTGGACCTGTTCAGCCTCAAGAAAAGACAACTGAGAGGGGACCTCATCAATGCCTATAAGTATTTGAAGGGAGGATGTCAAGAGTCTGGATCCAGGCTCTTCTCAATTATGCCAAGCATTAGGACAAGAGGCAATGGGCAGAAGCTGAGGCACAGGAAGTTCCATCTAAGTACGAGGAAGAATTTCTTTAGTGTGTGGCTGAATGTGCAGTGGAACAGATTGCCCAGAGAAGGTGTGGAGTCTCCGCCACTGGAGATATTCAAGAACCGTCTGGATGCAATTGAGTGGAACGTGCTGTAGGATGACCCTGCTTGAACAGGGAGGTTGGATGAGATGGCCCATTGCGGTCCCTTCCAGATTGATCATTCTGTTACTCTGTGATTATCAGTTAACTACATGAAAATAAATAAAAAACAACTTGATTTAGAAGGATGTTAATTGCACACCTAGTTACATGTAATGGCTACTTTCAGAAAATAAAATAATTTTTTGATATAATAATTCTGGTAGAATAATACTAATAAAATATAGATTTGAAAATTAAAACTAGAACAACAACAAAAGAGCTATCAAATTTACTAAGAAAAAGGATTTTAGCAAGTTACGATTTCATTTTTTTTTTGATGTTTCTAAAGTATGGTGTTCTCTATCAAGAATATACTGATGGAAAATAAGCATTTCTGCTGCAAATTTTTGGTCCCTTCCACACAAGGCATCACAATTCCTACAAAAACATGTTCTCTGTGAATAGTTAATTAATCCTTAGGCATACAGACCCCTCACCAGGCAATAAAGTTTTTCAAAATTGTTCAAGGCCTTAAAGTGGCCTTTGTGAAACAATCAATATTTTTCTTTAAATAACCCTATTATTTAGGAAATTGGTGAATATATTCATTAATTTTTTCACACGATTATAAGATATACATATGATACTTATAAGAGAAGATTGACATACATGTATAACAACAGGCCACACTAAAAATGGCCTTTTAAAAGTTCTGGCTGTCAATAAACTGTCTTACAATAAGAGAACAAATACTGCTAATATGCTAAAACTAGCCCACAGAACTTGTGCTGCATGAATTCAGAATTACCTTGTTGTGAAAGGTAAAAACATACTGGTGACAAAAACAAAATTTTTCTTTTTTAGATTATATTATTATAACCTCTGTTTTGTAACTCTACAGATTGCTCTTTGTGGCTCATCTACTCTGGCCAGCACACAGTCAATGAGAAATACTGAACTATGTTACCTATTTCCTTACACTGCTATTTGCTATGAACAATACAAATATATATTTGGAAAGAAAAATACAGATTAGAAATTGTTTTTATTTTACTGAAAATAATTTGTAATAGACTATTACAAAGGAAAAAAATCCAATAATGTCAATAGATGCATTTTCAAAATACCTAACAAGTCAGTGAAGACTTTGTTTATTCCAGTTCTATCCACACAATGACAACATCATTACTTGAAGCATTCATGGAAAATGTTTCTATACTTTATGAAGATTTTCTGCAGTTCCATTAGGGCTTGCTTAATCACTATTCCTTTAACAGAAATGAATGCGAGACTTATACTATTCTCACTTTCAATAGGAATATTTTTGTAAATAATATAAATTTTATCAAAAAAGGATTAAATTTTCATATAATAATGTGTGTGTTTATATATATATATATATATAAAAATTATTTAACATAATTTTAAGTTTGGTTAACCGCTAAAGTGAATTTTGTGCTGATGGTAAGTAGCTTAATGAACCAGAATTTTTAAATCACAGCTGCAATACTGCATGGGTGTGGGAGCGTTCACTTTTTCTGCAGGGCTCCTCATCAGTTTTGAGCCATGAGACCTGCTTATTGAATAGAGGTGCAGTTGACTCTGCAGTGACATCTAGTCTTTGACCTTTTTGTTATGATTGCAAGATGCGACCTATTGTCACAACGTGCAATTTTTTTGTAATGTGGTTTTTTATCCTCAGCATTTGAACTCATTCCACCACATTTCAGGAAGCCAAAGGAGTGTCAAGTTAAAAGAATGTTCAAACTCAACCAATCTAAACTGGCTTCAGTAATATGGCCTAGAGGTTAAAGCTTTAATATTCTAATTCTAACTTGCCAAGCTGTTGAACTGACAGTCAGTGTTAAGCATTTTGACACTCATGGATTCTTATTAGTAATATGAAGTTCATCACAAAAGCTTTAATAATTGCCTCCTTTAACTCTATGATCACAAAAAGCAATGAACTGCATCTTATATGCCTTTATCTAGAGTTTCCATTTTTTTCATTAATCACAATAAATTAATTCTAAATAATGAAGATGTATTGTCTCATCTTGCATGTATCTTAATTATCATTGAAAGTGCCATAGATGTATCCCTGTTCATCCAAGTTTAAATATGGAATCTGAGACAGAATGAAGCCTGAGAGACGAGCTTTATACTTCTACACCACCAAAATTTCACCCTGGAGGAGAATTTTATGTTGACATTTTCTGGGCTGGAACTGTGCTCACCCAGCAGAGGAAAATAAAGCACTGAATTTCTGGTAAAAGAAATCAATACATAGCAACCTCTATTCAAGTTTGAGCAGGCTTTTCTATTATTATGAAATTTCACTAAATTAATTTCTGTAAGAGATAAAGTTAGTCCAATTTGGATTTCTTTTTTTCTATAAAATCTGAACTTAAAATGAATGGAAGTTGAAAAATTGTGTATCGATGTATTCATGACATGAATACAGAATTCTGAAACTGACTAAAATATTAAACAACTCCAACTTCGCTATTAATTAGCCTTTTTTTTTTCATTTCTAACTTCCTATTGGTTTCTCATTGCTAATAATTCTTTCAAAGAAATTTCTTTTGTTTGATAGGGTGACAGGATTTCAGCCTAGGAAATCATATTTAGTCAAGATTTGCAGTCTTAAAGAGATAGGAATCTAGCCACAGAGAATCAACTCTTCTTTAACTGTGACATATAAATATTAATACTAAGTTCACATTTATTTAAAAAGACACTACTTCAAGAGACACTAGAAATAAATGAGAGTTGAATTTTTTAGATTTTACTTTCAGAATGTGAATTTGTTCTGAGAACATGTTTATTAATTTGGGTAAAATACACTACTGCATCTAATCTACTTGTAATTTTATAGTAGGAAAAACCTACACAAGGGGACAAGTTTATTACTTGCAATAAAAGTAATTTATAGTTTATCCACGAAAATAAAACATAAGGATGACCAAATGACATGATTTAGATCACATTTTAATCTTTAAAGGGCAAGAAAAAAAATCCTTAAAAAGGAAATTTTGTATCAAAATGGAATTTTGCTGTTAGTATTTACTCAAATGGAGAGACACTGCTTGTGTGACATCACTTATTTTATACTACAGTGTAGTAGGTGACACTACACTTTGATGATATCATAAAGAAAAAAGTCACTCAGAACGCTGATCAGAACAAATACCTGCCCGGCTTAAAATGTAACAGATTTTGGGTTGTATGCTCTTCATATATGAATGTCAGAAGTCACTTTTCCTGCTCTGTAAACTCTCCATTTATCAACAATAAAAGAGAATTAATAGAATTAAGAATCTATGCTACATCAGGTCCTATCTCTGCAATTGATGTACATAATGTAATGACTATTTCTATGTCCACAGAATATGAAACATTATACAACTTTATTATTCTCAGCACCTAGTATTCTGAAAGATTTTCTTGAACTGATTAAATTCTGGAACATGAAACCCTTTCATATAACAAGGATGTATAATTGGAGTTGTAATACTATTCTTCTAGTTTTTTTAATGGATGGATAGAATATGAAAAAATACCACAACATGGTATGTAGCTTAGCAAAAGCCTTATGGTGTTTCAGTGAAAGATGAAGATTTGTGTTTCTCTGCACTCAAGCTCCAAAAGTAGAACAAACTTTCACTTTGTAACAAATGAAAAAAAAAAACAAGCACGGTATATTAAGGCTGAGAGCCATGAGTTTGAAATGCGATTATAGTCATCAGCCCTTCATTATTCAGAACTGTTCAAACACTCAGAAATATGTAACCATCATTTCTGTTGTCTCTGCTCAGCAGCCAAAAGTAAAAATTAAAAATAATCTTATTTCACATGCAAATTCCTAGCTAGAGAGTGTTATCCAAGAGTTACTACCGTGCTGCTAATATTAACAGAAGTTATGTTGTAACTTATTAGAGCTTCACAAAAGTTGCTTATCAAAGGAACTTTGACAGGTCTCAGCGACCCCTTAAGTCTATCAGCATTTCCCACAGTCAGAAAAAGAAAAGCCTTTAGAGTTTTGTCATACTGGTGTGGGTGGAGAGAGGGAATATTGCGGAAGAAGTCTGACAAGTAGTTGACAAATAGATTACTGAAATTTGAAAAGCTGACAATATCAAACATTCCTGAGTGACTCATACTGTATTAAACTAACTACAATAATCACTCAGACTTCCAGATATACAGGAATCTAGGATTTCTGGAAAATAGACATTGAGCATGCATGAATCAAGTGCTCTGTTCACATGATATAAAGTTGATGTGTAAAAACAGAACAAATCTGATGCCTCTGTGATTCAGACTTCCTACATATGAAATCAATCATAGATGTACAGTTTTGGGAATTTGCCACGAGAGCCTGGAATACAAGTTTTGTTAGACAGACACTGGAGAATATTGTTATAGCAGTTAAGTCGGAAATGACAATTTAGCTGATCAAAGTAATAGATCTACACCAACTTACCACCTCACCACAGTTGTCATCACAGCGCAGTCAATGACTGGAGGATTAAAAGTG
>JAWMRA010000090.1:40719721-40737720 GCA_035584735.1 Pseudotriccus pelzelni | reverse complement strand
TCCAAGGTGTTAAAAGTTTGATTGTGGTCTTGCTTCCTCAGTAAAAAATTTACCTGAATCTTTTTGTTTCAAGTATTTCTGGTATTTGGAAAATATCACATAAGGATGGGGGAGGATTGTTATCAACTGGTCTCTTAATTACTGGATTAGCAAATCACAATAGAATTAATTCCCATATGAACTTTATTTTTTCACAAAGCCTCCACGTTAGCATATTGTCTAGTCAGTAAACTTTCTATGGAGAAAACTGTTGACACACATTTTCTCAGACTACTAGGCACAGAAAAGCAAATCCACCTATTTTATGTGAACTAACTTCTTGTGCCTTGGAGACAGCTGTGGTAGGGGAAATACTCTGTACTTAAATATAGCTAAATGTTATTCTCATAAAACCCACCATATATAAATTGTCTTCTGTTACTGCCCTTTTTTTTCTATTTAAAAATATTTTATTTCTATGGCAATTTTTATTTTCTATGGATTCTTTTTTTTTTTTTCTAATTCTGCTCTCATATTGTTTTCTTTACATATCTATGGAATGCAAATAGCACTCAACAGCATTTGGTATTTATGAAAATGGTATATTATGATGCAGAAATTTTTCATAATACCTATAAAATAATGAGGAAAATCTGCTAGAAATGTATCAACAGATATATCACCCAAATGCTACAAACCAGGCATTTGTAAAATGAAGCCACAAAAAGATAAAAGTAAACAGGGAGAGAGAGGAACCACAAAAAACCCCCACTGGAAATATTGACATTTTTTCCTCTAGTCATACACCAAGAATGAGTTATGAAATATATTCTAGAGTAGGACTGAAGTAAATTTTCCCTTTTGAACTGTGATTCTACTTGTTCTGTAAGTCAACAGCTATTGTCTAAATAAAACATCTGACATATTATGAAAAATATGACATTTGTACATATTCAGAAAGTTATGTTTTGTTGGGAAAAAATCTATATATCTATATACCTATTAAGTGTATTACTGTTATACAGTGCATTTTTCAAAAGTACAAATATATATGAATGGAATTCCCCAGTGCAAAAACTCTTGATGAGTGTCTGAAAATGGAGAACCCCACTTTAAGTTCTTCAAAATGATTTTGTGGTCCAGTACTAGCTAAGTGAAATCAAAGTTCCCAAGGACGGGCTTACCAAAAAGAAAACCACCAAAAAAAAGCCCAAGTGTTATTTTACCTAATTCTTTCACCTCACATAACCTCACAACTGTATCCTGTCTCTCTAGCCCTTTCTGAATATAACATATAACAGGCAATTGATACAGGTGATCTTAAACCACAGGTGGTAGCAAATGTAGGTTAAAAGGAAAGGGCTCAGGAATCCTCCAAAACTATCTGAACGGATATGGCAAGAAAAGCACTGTTTTCTTTACAAAAATTAAAAATAAAAATATGAAATAAAGGAAACTAACAATAAGGTTAGTAAAGATTACTGTATGGTTACCAGTGTACCTTTCCACTACGACATCCATTCTACATACAACATAGGTAAGAAATTGTGAGCAGACAATTTAAACATCTTTCATAGCACTTTTACACAAATTCATGTTTTTTGATTAAGTCTTTTAATCAACTTTGGTTAAAAAATGCAATATCCTTTTAGGCTAAACAAAACACTCCCAAAACAACAAAACTCTGCAGCATATAAAATGCTTTGTAATATTAAGTGTCATTGAAATCTGGATTATAGTTGCATTGTTTAAAAGTAAGCACAATATCTTATCTGTCGTATTTGTCACTGAAGAAATGCAGAATGAGTTAGAATTCTCTTAGACTTCTGCGTCATTAGCCAGCTTCGGCTTTACTTACAAGTTCTTTAAATATCAAATAACAAGGAAATTGATGGCAGTGGAAGCATTATATATATAATCCTTTGATTACATATGTATTTTTGATTATGCTTCTAATGTATAACAATACAGATACATCTGAATCCTAGAATGGTTTATTCATGTATTTAGGTATATTTAAATGTGGAGTTCCATGGAAGAGGGATTATGATCAAGTTAAGTCTATGTATAGCTGAGTAAACTGCAGGCAATTGCTATTTCAGTAGTTGCACTGGGTTTTTTTCAGCAGAAGAGGAAAAGAGTGATTGTAACACTTTTTTATTTGTTTTTAAGGCAGATTTAAAATAAAATCAATTTCTTATTTATAGGAACTGTCAGCATACACTTGAGTCAATTAAATTGAGTTATTTTTAAATGTTTATTTGACAGTATCCCTTGAACGAAAAGACATTCGGATCTTCTGTGAATAGAGAAGAATGTCTGAGCAAGACTCTCCTTTAGGGAGACTGTGTGTACCCCATCCAATACCACTTACACCTCAAATGTGTAAGAATTACTAGGAATGACAAGTCCACTGCATGGAAACCCTTACAGATGCTAAGTAAATTCCACAGCAGTTTCAGCTTCTTGTAGCTGTAAAGTTAGTTTCAGCAGTGCATCCTATCACCTAAATGCAGATTTAACTACAATTTCGATCCACCTTCTTTAATCTGAATTGTCAACATGGCAAACTAATTGTGACATAAGAGTTAGATGCCTCGTCTTGGCTCCTTTCATATGATTTAGTGATACCTATTGTGCTAGGTTGTCTTGAAAATTAAAACTGGTAAAGAGTAGTCTGTGTAAGCAATTCAGCCATCAGCTGGAAAAAAAGTTTCTTAACAGGAGTTTCTGCTTAAAATGACTACAAATATTTAGTCATAGTTGGGGGAGGTGGAGAGTTACTGCCATCTGCTGGAAGGATTAATTTCCTGATTTAAGTTTAAAACAAAGGTAAAGTTTTGTTGGTTTTGTTTAGGTTTTTTGTTTGTTGGTTTGTTTGTTTGTTTGTTTAAAATGAGTAAAATAATGAAAGATTAAAACTATTATCATTGCTGAAATTTGGGTGCTTAACATCTGTGCAACCATTAAAATGCTCATTATTCTAATGGCATCAAGTTTATAAAATTATGAACACATGGACCTTAATCTCCTTCCAATTCAATGTGTGAATGGGGGATTACATAACTAAACCATCTTCATAAATATGAACTAGAGGGGATAAGTCCTTACAAAATTAGGAAAATAGAGGATGAAAAAGAAGACAGAAATTAAAGACAAAAAGGCCTCTGCAGAAAACATATTTTTTAAAATTTTGTAGTATAAATTTCAATACTACTATTACATTCATTAAGATATGTTAAACTATGAATTTAGAGAAAAAAATTCAAATCCTTATGTTATAAATACATAGAAGAGATCTCCCAGCCAATATCTACCTTTCTATAAGAGTCAGCAGTTTCAGAACAGAAAAAAACAAGCAAACAACAACAAACAAACAAACAAACAAAACAAAACAAAAAAACACACACAAAAAACCTCACAACAATTTCATTCACCTTCCGGGAGACCTCTGCTTGCAAAACATGCATCGCATCGGTACTTAGCACTGCAAAGACATGTTAATGCTGAATGTTAGAATAAGCAGTGAAATGTAGCTTACAGAGCACTGGACATTTTTTAGGATCTTTTCTATCATCATTCTCAGTTCTCTTTCAGCTATGTATAGTTCCCAAATCCAGACAACACTCAGGACTTCTTCCCAGCTCAATGCCTTTTATATCAGCCTGCTGAAGATTTCAAGGCAATCAAGTTAGATGTGTTCAGACGGAACTGTGATTTAGACATGAGTACTCTGCCTCACACATTTGCAAGTCTATGCCAGAATGCCTATAGGCATACATATGTACCCAAAAAGAGACAAGATTTCATGGTTAGTCCCTATTTGCTGTATTGAGACTACCAGAACTGTACTGGTATCATCATTTCATTAGCCTGTTTTCATTTGCCTAGAAATTAATGCAGCTGTGAAGAAATGGCATGGAAAGATGGAGTGGAAATGAGACTGGCTAGGATGAGGAAACCAAGTCAGTTGAATCATTGGAAATTTTAAGATGGGGTAAAGACATGGAGTGTGTAATGGTTGGCTAGCTAAAGAAGGAATTATATGTATTCACAGTTGAGGAGGTAAAAGGAACTATGATTACATAGTCAAATAATAGATTGATTTCAGGTTATCATGCCTGAAGTATTTGCTGTTCCAAGAAAACTTACACCAAATTATAATGTAATTCAAACTGCATGGTGAATCATTTACTTCCTCCTGGGCTAGGGGTTTACATTTCATATCTTCTACCTCTCATCACATTACCTACAAATAGCAGCCATTACATTCAGCACACTGGAATTTCAATCTAAGTGATTATTTATGTCACCTTTGTTTTGTCTGTAGGTCCAGTATTAATTACCCTCGTACTGACAGCTTTGAAGCGATTGACAGGTGAGATGTACTGGGAGAGCACTTCTAAATGCACACAGAGAGGCACACATCCACCCATTTTGTCAATTTATTCTGAAAAGCAAGAGCAGTATGTTTACTCTCTGTGTTAGCTAGGTTCTCGAAAGTAAAAAATTTGCAGGTACTGTTGGTTGGCAACTTCCTGTGTATATAGTGTATGTATATTCTTATGTCTCTACAGGGTCACCTTAGCTTTTTCTAGGTGTTATTTGGATAATTGCAAAGAAAAGAATTTATCAAAAAGTGGAATGCATCTTAATGGGAAGAAATGTAGAACAATAATGATCAAGAGGCATACTAGCTGAAGGAATTATAGTGTGAGACTGTACTTAGTCTAGCTAGAGAGAAAGATACAAAAGGCAGACACAGAAAGATGTGTAAGAAATGAGGTAAGGAAACCTTAGTGTAATTTTACAATTAAAATTCCTACATTCAGGGTAAGTTGTTAACCTTAATTGTAACTGTATTTTTTCTGAAGTCCGGAAACCTACGAAGAGATTAAATGTCAGAAGTACGCTCAGACTTAATGCATGCATGACAAATGTTATGCAAACATTTTGTCTAGAAATGTCAAAAAAGATCAAGAGCTTTTGGAAAACATCTTCTCCGTAATTTTATGCAACAATACTGTGACATACTTTTGAAAGAAATTGAGAAGCTCAGTCTGGACAAAGTTATTCCTTGTAAATAAACGTAAAAAAATGTGCAAGGCTGGTTCAACGTATTACAACATAAATGACTTCTCATTTTGTAAAAGACCTTTGTATTTACCTCCTCAATCTCTTTTGCAAAGTGTTGAGTACTGTTAGAAGCCATGCATGGAATAGGAAAAGAGAAACACTCATACTTTCTATACCCTTTAATCTTAGCTGTCTTCTTTCAATATTACTTATGAGAAAAGGCAAACTTGCTGACTTGCTAAAGCCACTAGTCTGTGCTGTTGTATAAGAAATCTGTATTACAGTCACTTCCTTAAAAATACAGACATAATAGCTTTTATAAGCATGTTTTGTACTCTTAAAAAATGCCTACTAAATATTTTGGGCAGGTTTTAGCTTTTATTGTCCCACTGTCTGCTATATCATAACAATCTTGCATTACAAAGTGTATCATACTCAAAGCACTGAATTTGGCTTAGTTCCATTTTGATCTTCTACTACAAGTAAAATGCTGTACTAGACGAACTGAGGTATTAAATCTTTAAGCTAGGTACTCTAACAATTCAAATACAAAATAGGAAGATTACTTATTGATTAAGGATTCAGCTAAAGTTTCAAAAGCATGTTAATGCTATTTGGAAATTGTATTCCACTGTAATACAGATGTTTGCAGGGGCAAGGGAGAAAAAAGGTCCTGCCTTATAAATGTGAAATAAATATTCCTTTTTCAGATTAAAAACATGAATTTTACATTCTACCATAAGGTGAATTCTTTGCTGATGATACCTGTAAGCAGCTTTCACAGAAAGGATGGCCTGCAGCTGCTATTTTCTATTATTATCTCTGCAGATAATATCCTTATCAGGAGACAAAGATAAGGCTTTCTTGTCGCAAGGGATTTCAGGTCTACAATATCTGTACTCTATAACTATTTCCACTTCCCCTATAAGTTACCTCTGTCTGTGAAAAATATATTTCTCCAAGTATAAATGAAGTATTTTACTTATATTTTTAGTTTTGAAAGAACTACAAGTATATATAGCCTTTAATGTAATAATCCCAGAAAATATGTGTGCTCATCAGATGCTTGAGAATCCAGCAGGACAATTAGATTTTCTGTCACATCATCATTTTCATTCCTTGTCAGAACAAAATATCACAGGAAGTCTATAATTCTGGACTATCTAGTTAAATTTTATACACTGCAATTCTCTCTTCCTTTCTTTTTTTTTTTCTTTCTTTTTTGAGTTACAGCCATTCCTATCACACAAAGCCTTACCTACCTTTAGAAGTTTAATAAGCTCAAATTACAGGCAAGCAATCTAAAGCATTTTTCAGGTAATAGGCAGATCAAATATTCATGAAAATGGGTAATTCAATTTTAAATATCCATGGACAGTTTGTTTCCATGGTTGTTTTACTACCCATACATTGCTGAATGTGACACGAAAAGTGTATAATCATTGCATAGCAGAAATGTGATTTCCAGTGAGTCAATGCAAACTCAACTTGCATATAAGTTGGATACCATCAGTTATTTAGCAGCCTTACTCACATACTACACATATAGGAAGTATATTTCAGTTCCAAAAAATGTGAAATTTAACAATGCATGAATTTTGCTATGTGCTTGTTTCTACATAATAATTATGGTTATCATTCACAGGACTGATTAAAAAGAAAGAAAAAAGAATTATGGGCTTTAACATTTTGATTTACTCAGAGAATCAAATGGAGAAGTCAAAAAGACAACCTATCTCTTTCCCTGATTCAATTTTATGGCAGGAATTACCACAGTCTGTATATAATCCAGTTCCAGTTCTGGGCATCAGGAAGAAATTGTCAGTGCATGGGGAGCTTTAGCTACACAAGTGACATTAACCTTAAATGTGTCATGCTGGAAATATTCTCTATCTATTTTGAATTCATATGTATATGCTCTAGTCACACCCTTGTGGAAGACTCCACTCCCAGGTTTGCAAGGCAACATTAACAGTCTTTCCTCACAAAAAATTCTACTGAAATAAGTTGATTTTCTAAACCATGACCCTGGCATATTGATCTGAACACAACCATGTTTTTACAAATTTAAAGTATATTTAATTATTTTTAATTAAATTTTTAAAAATTATTTTCATAATTGAATAGTGAAAATTGCATATTCCATAAATTAGAATGCTATTTACTCTAATTTAACTAGTTTGATAATTTTTTCAAGCCTTAGTTGCAAGTATGACAAGAAATAAGCCTACTGTTCCAGCTCACGCTGAGGAAAGCCAAGTCCACCGCTGGAGTTGACCTGAAATGGAGCAAAAATGTAAAAGGAAAATTTTTGGGTTATGTAGGGAGAAGGCCAAGTCTACACACTGTATTTTTTGAAAGATTAAAGACTTTGATGTCTTGGTTCAAGCATTCTGACTTGCTTAGTCTCAAAATGAAACTATATGCATGTGTGTGAAGTTAGTCCTGGGGAGAGTAATTTTGCCTTCACTTCCATATGCATGGGATTATTGCTTTATAGAAATATGTACTCTAAGATTTTGGAAAAATTACATACAGCTGTTAAGATGTCTATTAATTCAATTCCTCATCATAAAGGAGCTTCTTTTACTTTATTTTGTCCCATGTGCAGGCTATACTGTACTAGATTTTCATGGGAAGGTTTTGATAGTGGGAGTGCTATAAATGTGTCTTCTGTGAGGAGCTGCTAGAAGCTTCCTCGACGTCCAATAAAGCCAATACCATCCAGATTCAAGATGGACCTGCCACTGGCCAAGACAGACCTCATCAGCAATGACAGCAGTGCCTCTGGGATAACAGAATTGAGACAGGGAAAAAGCTGCTGCAGAGCAGCAAGGAGTGAGAACATGTGAGCGAAACAGCTCTGCAGACACTCAGGTCAGTGAAGTAGGCTAAGAGGTGCTCCATGCACCGGAGCAGAGATTCCCCTGCAGCCCATAGTGAAGACCATGGTGAGAAAGGATGTCTCACTGCAGCCCATGGAGGTCCATGATGAAGCAGATATCCAACTGGAGCTCCTGTAGGATCCCATGTTTGAGCTGGTAGATGTGCCCAGAGGTATCCCATGGGAAGCCTATGCTGGAGCAGGGCTCCAGGCAGGACCTGTGAGCATGTGTAGAGGGAAGCCCAAGCTATAGCAGATTTGCTGGCAGGACTTGTGACCCTCTGGGGAACCCACATTGGAGCAGTCTTTTTCTGTCTAATCCATCATACTGTAGGTAAACCTGCACACACGCACACCTTCTTTGTATTCTGCTGCTAGTTTTCAGCTCTCAATGGCTAATTGGTAATGCTTAGCAGTTTTTAAATATATTCAAAAGGAGTTGCATGACTTTCACAATGCTCCAAGAGCAGGGACAAGATGAAAAAAAAAAAAAAAAAAACACACCAGGAAAAAAAGAGGAAGAGTACATTTCTGGCCACAAGGATGAACATGTGTAGTCTATTATGTAATCTGTCCTCAAGTCTCATTAGCAAAAAGAAATCCTACATCTCCACTAAACCTCCCACTCCATTAACCTGTGGTTTTTCTCCTTATTTTGTTACAAGAATTAAGATGAGAAAACAGATTTTTAGTTATTACTCAGACGTGAGAGAGAAGCATTAAATCTGTTTCTGCATAGTAATAGGTATTACAAGGTTTCTCAAACAAACATTATGAAGCATAGGTGTAATTTGTTTACAATAGGAACCACTGTATAATCCAGAAAAAACACAACTCTAGGGAGAACTGCAGCAACTGGAAATAGATGTGGAAAATGGTGAAGGTAGAAACGGAGATAAAACGCTGAACTCTCTCTCAAAAAGCAAAACTTCTGTATATTTTGCTGAGACCAAGATTCCAACTTCTGCCTTCAGGAAGCTGCTATTAGGAAGGTTGCCCAAAGGACTGAGTTATAGGAGGATGGTGTAACTGATGTCGTGATCTAGAATGGACAGACCCTGTTTTGAGATTGAAGTCCTATAGCTACTAGCAGGCTTTTGTGTCAATGCAGTTGTCCAGGATGTCTTAAAAAAAAAAAAAAAGTTCAGCTTTGGTAGATCAGAAGAATCCTTCCAGGTGTGGAAACAGCTCCCTGTTCAACGCCAAGAATGGGTGCAAAGCAGCAGCTGCATACTTGTCAGTAATATAATGCCTACAACCTTTTTGTTATTTCAGATGAATGCAGTATAATAAATTAGGTCAATGTTACAGTGTTCTATGCTTTTTTTCTTTTTTTTTTTTTAATCAGAGAAACATTGCTCTCACTTTTCTGCACAGTTTAAATAAAATCTAGCCTAAGAAAGCTCTTCAGCAGATAGAAACTGACCTTGCACTTGTGGCAATTAAACTCTGCTGTGGATTTGGTCCCTTCAGGGTACACCAAGATTAAATTCTTCCTTTATTATTAGTGTTCTTCTCTGTTATAGCTGTGTCTGCAGTGTAGGACTATATAGCAATGAATGCTGAAGGCTTGGTAACATAACAGAATTGGAGTCTGGTGGTTAACGACTTCTAAATCTCCTACAGTATTAATCCCTTTCCCCCTCCTTTATTCCTTTTTATCCATTTGTTCTAGCTTCTTAAGCTATTGTTTTAACTGCTTTCCTTCTTTTAATCAGGTTGAAGTGAAGAATGCTTGCCTTTTCTTACTAATATGTGTGATGTGCCCAGAATACCTTGTAACAAATCTACAGAGATTACTTTGTTGACAAAGAGAATACCCAGCACATACACCACAGCCAAAGAATGCTTAATATAAAATCATTTGCTTTGTGGAAGGAAAAATGGAAAAACACAAACAGCCATGACCTTTTATTTTCTTAGTTAACAGAATGATGAAATAATTTTGTTTTTAAGCAACTTTGGGAGGTTTGTAGCCCAACCTTCTGTTCATAGCAGGTTGATCACTAATTCAAACAAGGTTGCTCAGGGCTTTGTTCAGCTGAGTCTTGAAAACCTCCAAGAATGGAAATGCTACAATGCCTCTGGACAACCTGTTTCACTGCTGGGCTGCCCTTCTGGAGAAAAGTTTTCTCCTTCTCTATAACCTGAGACTCTAAAATTAAGCTTATGCTGCAGCCTTTCAACTTTTTGCCACACACCACTGTGAAAAGCCTGGCTGCATCTCCTTCATCCCTTTCCAACAGTACTGGGAATACTGTTGAGTGCCTCTGAAGCCAACCCTTCTCCCAGCTGTACTAGCCCAGGTCCCATAGCCTCTTCTCCTAGGGCAAGAGCTCCAGGCCTCATCATCTTGGTTGCATCCCCTGAACCCACTCCACTGTGTCCATGCACTTCACATATTTGAGGGTCAAAACTGAATGAAATAGCCAAATATGGTCAAATGAATGCAAAATAGAAAATAAACCCTTCTCTTGATGTCCTGGCTCTGCCCCTTTTCATAAAGCCCAGAATATTTTTGGACTTTGCTGCTGGGGTGCACTGCTGACTTCATATTATCATACTATATTCATAGTTTCAAAATATGGATGCCTTAAGCTAACTTTTCCATTGTATGCTTTTTTTTTTCCCGAAAATACGTCAGTTCTTGTGTTGCATTGAGAAATTTTAATCACTTTCTGCACTGCCAGTGACACAGCAATTTTCTTTACCTGTGTCAAGGGAGACCATGCTGCTGTTACATCCCAAACCTTATAATCTTTCTCTAGATGTTGTTAGAGCAATCTTTTCTATATCAGTTGTACTATTTCAACTTTTATCTACTTCACTGTTACAAAATAATTTCTTTTCCCATGTAAGAACATTAGAGGTACTCTGAGCTATTTTCCAATTATGTCATAGGTACACTGAACTGTTTTCCAGTTACTGACAACTCGCAAAGTTATGTCAAAACTACATCACTTGTGTTGTTACTTTTAATATCAGTAGTGATTGTCTGTATAAAAAACCCAAACCAATCTTGTCATGTTATGGTCCTTTGCCACTCAATAAAATGATAAAAATCAATATAATCTCTTGAGAAGAAGATCACGCAAACTAAAAACCAACCAACCAAAAAAAAGTAAAACAAAGAAAGAAAACATAGCTGTATAAATTTGTAGATTCACTATAACAATGTGTAAGGCTACCACTTCATGCTTTAAGATGTAAGGAGTATAGAGAAAATTGAATTTCTGGACTAGCTAGTATGTATCTTGCATCTGTCTATAGACAAGAAATATAGCCAATGCCTACTTTTCATAGAAACTACATATTAATATATTAAAAAAGGATCACATAAAAATTGAAACCAAAACCTGATTTCTTAAACTCATGGAATCAGAGAATATACTGAGTTGGAAGGGACCTGTCAGGATCATTGAGTCCAATTCCTGGCTCTGCACAAGACACCCCAAGAATCACACCGTGTGCCTGAGAGCATTGAGCAAGTGCTTCTTGAACTCAGAGATGCGACAGCTGAATTGGACAAGGGACTCCAGGTTCTGGGATTTAAGCCCATTACCTGGAGGGGAGATGCTCCCCCCCGCCCCGTGCCACGTGGTCCCCATGGAGCCTGACAAGACCCACACAGAGACCACAGGGAGAGAGAGCCGAGAGAGTGTTTATTGTTAGGGGTACAGGTTTAAATAGGTTTTGGGGGTTTCATAAAACAACCAGTTGGAGGTCTCCCAGGGTTTACAGAAGTCACCAGTAGCAGGTAAGGGTTAACAACCAATAGAAAGCCAACGACAAGACTTCCCGATAACTCTCCAGGACATTCCTGCATTGGAGGTAACACTTATCCAGTGGGGTTCTGGGAAGGAGACAGTGACCCAGCAGAATCCACAAAAAGCAGTTTTGAAACATGTTTAAACAATGTCAAAAACCTCTGTTTTTACGACACCTGGGCTATTTTCTTCATTTTCCTCACAAGTCCATCTCCGACAGGACTTTTCCATCCTAAATATGGTAGGTCCACTGCCATACAGAGGGGCTGTGACTACCTCCCTGGGGAGCCTGTTCTGGTGCCCAACCATCCTTTGGGCGAAGAGCCTTTTTCTAATATCTGATATAAACCTCCTATGACCCAACTTTGGGCCATTCCCTTGGGTTCTATCATTTGTCACCACAGAGAAGAGATCAGTGTCTGCCCCTCCCTCACGAGGAACTTGTAGACTGCAATGAAATCTCCCCTCAGTCTCCTCCAGATTGAACAGATCAAATGATCTCTGCCACTCCTCATAAGATTTTCCCTCCAGACCCTTCACCATTCTTGTGGCCTTCCTCTGGACACTCTGGACCCTTTTCGCAGAGCTGCTCTCTGGCCTCTTGTTCCCCAGTCTATACACACAGGCAGGGTTGCCCCATCCCAGGTGCAGAATCAGGCACTTGCCTTAGCTAAATTTCATGTGGTTGTCAATTGCCCAACTCCCTAATTTGTTGAGGTTTCTCTGCGAGGTCCCTCTGCCCTTGAGGGAGTTGACATCTCCTGCCAATTTAGTGTTGTCAGTAGATAGACTTAGTATTCCTTCAAGTCCTGTATACAGTACGTAGCAGTTTTTCCGTGAAGGTTCTACTACCTAAGGAATTAGGTAGTATAATAACACCTACTTAGGAATTTTACAGCTATCTTTTAATAACAAGTACAGTATCTAAGTTGCATCACAGAGATAACACTAACAGTGTATCCTCCTTGATTCTGTTAGCTGAAAGATTATGTTTTCCAAGAATATTTTGAACAATCATTTTAGAGCAAAATGTTTCAGCTCATCATAGGTTCCAGTGTTTTTCCTTTTCTTCTGCAGAGACATGAAAACACTACTTTACATCACATGTACTGCAATCTTCCCTTTAGCTGCCATTCACAGAGTTTGACACTGCTGCTTTAAATTGACATACAATCTTTAAGACTAGTACAGGATTTTCTTAAACAGAATTTGCATCAGTTATATTTTTCTTTCCTTTCTATTTGCTTTACTCAAAAATTTACCTTAAATGTGTATAGATTCATCATTGTGGAACAGAATGCTGTATCTCAAAGGAATTCCCCCTATGGATTCCTTTGAAACCGACAATGAAATGTAAGCAAACTAATGTCAGAAACAGCCTGAACTGATGATGTATGTGAAAGAAAGAATTCTTATTAAATATTGGACAGTCTCTCTGTGCATTTCAGTACTGTCAGAGGACACTCATGACTTTATTAAGTACAAGGGTAAGAAAAACCCCAAGTATTAGACTCAAACCTAATGGTGCAAAAGTGTTTCAAGTGTGAGTAGACAAGATGTCAGCACTGAAGATGAACATGTTTTATTGCTTTATCACATAGTTCTGTTTCTCCTAAGTATTTTTAGCATCCATAACATTTTCATTTATACTTCAAATTATCTATAGCTATCATAAACCCACTCTGATCTGTTTGTGTGAAAATATTCTGAGTCTCTATTTTTCTTAGGCTTATGGATTCAGAGTGTGTAGAAAAATTCTGTGGGGAAGGGCTATTTTCAGAAAATTGTCTAGCTGTTCGAAAGATGCAAGTGCACTGAGCCTTGGGACAATAAGACAAGCAGAAAAATGCGATTTCATAAAAAAGTTATTGAAGAAAAGGTTAGTTATTTTGTCCTTGGTTGTTTAACAATCCCTTTGATTCAGTACATTGCTATGTGGCCACAAGGGTCTGTCCATGCAGATTAAATTTCAGGAGTCCGAACAAACTCTCAGGAAGCTTCATTTAAACATTCACTTAAACTTTATTTAAGTCTTTGTTTAAGCTAACCAACACTGAAATTGATTTGAGAATGTGGATCTAAGAATTCAGTGGGTTTACTATTAATCAAAATGAAAATGTGGATTAATATATATTTCCTAATATTAGAGTCACTTAAAGGAAAACTAATTAAAATGTGATACTGCAAAATACCATGAATTTCAGGGGAAGTAGGGAAAAGTTCCTCCTTCATTCAAGATTAATGAATATTGGCAAGGCAAGTAAAGCATATTTCACCATCAACAGTTACAATTTTAAACAAATAATGAAAACAATTTATGAGAAATGCAATATTCTTGCATTAGAAACATTTTTACAAGCAGAATTAGCTGTTAATTTCTTAACATGTAAAGTGTTCACAAAGTTCCTTGTTCTGAACTAACTAAGCATTTTATTACCAACAGCATATTTTAGATAAATACCTTTTGGAATAGCACTTAGAAGAGAAAAAATCCTGCAACAAAAACCCCATTAATTTTATTAGTAATTGGTTTTTATACATCTACCTAACAAAGATAAAATGCCTAAATCTATACTTATGTACCTGCTTTTGTAAAGCATCCTAATAATCTAAAACCTCACAGATTTTTCCCAATAATTCCTGTCAAAACATGAATAACATTGCAGGTGTAGAAAACCTTTGTAAGAAATAATGAGGAGGGAGAGTGTTAAACACCCAGTCAAGGAAACTTTTGCTGCCAGAGAAAATCTTTAACATGGGAAGAAATAAGTTTCTCATGCAGGGTGCTCTTTATCTGTCTGCTGAGAGGTAACTCCCTTGTTACAAGTGATAAAATTCTCACAGACATGCCTGGAGGTCCCCACAAGAGGGGCCAGGCAGGCCATGAAGAACAGGGGGAGAATTCAGCCTGGGGTTTTATTGAGCATGGGAAAGGTGGTGTTATAAAAGCACCTAGACGGGCTTCCATTTTCACCTTCTCATCCAGCTCTGTTGATCACTCAGATATAATGCAGTGTTCTCAACTGTTAAATAAAATTAAAGTTTTTAAAAAGGGATACATAGTTTTGAATACTTTAATCAGCTTTAACAGATCATTTGACCGATCTGTTTTAGAATAAAATAAATATATTCATTTCAAGGACTCAGAATAGTTTTTATTTTTATATGATACATAAGGCAGTGCTTCCTCTCAGCATGAATGTATGCATTTGAGCAGACAGACTTTTCTTGGTTTTACTCACACGAGTAGATACGAATAGCGCCTACTTTGTTTATAGCCCAGTGACATCTTTGTAGTTGAAGTAGGAACAGTTGGGTCAGAAACTTTCAGTAAAAATGCTCCATAGAAGAATTTCCAGATGAGCTAATTACTCTTTCAGGGCATCAGTGGAAAGTCGTTGCTTCTGAAAAATTTATCACTGTTTATTTCCTTTTCTTCTCTTATCTGAACATCAAATGTTTCCTGAACTCAAGACAACCCAAGCTGCTCATTTTCCCTAGCAAGTCACTGAAGAAATTCAAAGCTGTACATGTTGAAAGGTTTCCTTTCTGTCTCTTCTGTACTCCAGGAATAAAGAGCCTACTGATCAATACAATGCCTGAAAAGTCCAACAGAATTTTCATAATGTGTAGATGTATTTCCATAATATCCTGGGGGTTTGGGACTTAGGGGTTTTTCCCCAATATGCTTTGTGGTTACTCAGTAAAAGAGAATCTTGCTTTTGCTACCATTTATAATCTAGACTGCACACACAATAGTACAGGTAATATGTCTTTAGTTCAAATCACAGCACTCAGCACTCCTACTGTTCCCACAGAAACAGACACACATATACAGAATGCTTTCTATTTATATTCACCCAATACTCATTTAATGTTTTGTGAAAATGCACACCTTCAGCAGCTTTACACTTAGAATACCTTCATAACTGTTAGCCCCTGCTATCCTTACTGCACTTTAGGTAATTAGGGTGGCACAAAACAATTTGTGGCAATTTTTTGTAGGTCATCCCTCCCATACCTTTAGTTGGTTCAGGATTGCATTAAAACATGCATGACAAAATATTTCTAATCCCTTGTGTGGACATCTTTTACATGTTATTAATAAGAGTGCATTCTTCTTTATGAGGGTACTCTTCAATAAGACCTTAAAATGAACAAACCTATTTACAGCAGAACCTCCTCCCTTCTTCTTGTTCATTGGGAGCTCATGTCCTTATATCCCTCATTTTCAAGAACACAAAAGACAACCACAGCAAATCAGCAGAGCTGATAATGAGTATCCAGTTTGGGAGAAGAGAGGAGGAGGTGATGAAAGGAGTGCCTGCTCCTGGACTGTGAACTAGGAAACACACAACTAAGGATTAGAATTATGGTTGGTAAACCTCATTTGCTTTGTTGTATTGCTCCACATCTATAGGATTTCCTGATTTAGCAGGCATTCCCAGGGAACTTTGACGCACAAAATTAGAAACTATGTCTGTTCCTGCCTGCGTGCTAATCATCTAAAAAGCGCTGAATAGATATAAAAGCTGAGCAAAACTTTAACAACACTCTGGCAGATTACTTCCATCCATAAAAGCAATGAGGCAAAAATTAACCTATTTACAAATCTGTTGAGATTTAAAAGTTTTATTTCCATTGCATTAGAGGAAGGTATAGTAAGGCAAGATAATATAGGAAGTTAGGTACAATATTAACTGCAGAATCTGAAGAGACACCGTATCACTCAATAGGATTTGATTCACCTTCATTTGTACAAAAGATTAGTCACTTGAATTCTGTTTATAACAAAGTATGAACCAGTAGACATTGCTACCTAGTAATAAATTCATTTGGGGAGGGGAGGAAAGAAAAGGCAAAACTGCTCAAAATTCAGTAGTCTAAATGCAGAGACAGAAACAAAAAACATGGTATGCACTGTGTTCTCCAGGCTTACATGAGAGTTTTTATTTAATTTGAAATTCTGACTATATTTAAGAGTCACAGAAAGTCTCCCCTGATCTAATTTTGAAAAAAAAAAAAATCCAGTTTCTTTTCCATTTACGAAATAGTCACATTTTTAACATGTACAGATATCATTAAGAAAAGAATCAATCCCGCTGTCGGCATGAACACGTACAAGCAATTCAACAAAATCGTTCGATGTCAACAGAAGTAGTGGGACACTTTGCTTGGGTATTTAGAAAGCAATTTAGATTTAGCAGGGTGACTAGCTGAAATCAAGAGTATTTCCAGTGACAAAATTACTTACAGCAGTAAATCTCATTTATTGATAAATGTTTTTAGTAGAGTAGAAAATCAGGCACTAAAGTACTAATACTTTCATACGCAAATTTCTTGCAAAATTATGTGCTTGAATTGCAGCAACTTTGCTTCTTACATGATACTAAAATTTGAAAACAAGAAAGAAAACAAAAATGAAAGGAGAGTAATTCACATAAAATTTAAATGTATTTCCGTTTTCTTTAAATATAAACTTTTGGAAAATAATAAGCTGAAATTGTGCATGCTAGTCTCTTATAGGAAGCAAAAAAGCCACTTTTTTCCTTGAATCTATTTTTAAAGCAATACGGTAGGGTAACTAGAATTAATTCTATCCCTGTTTCTAAGACACTTTTTTTTTATTCTCTTCTCTCCCCCCTTTCACTTCCCATCCCAGCCCCAGAACTATTCAGCTTGATCCTAGATCTTTATTGTCTCTTTTTCTCTTCATGAACATCTAGGTTACAGCAAGGTGACCTAACAAGATTTTGGACCTTAATCTGCCTGGAATGTACTCAGGCATTTCTCCCTAAAGTCTGAAGCATTTACATGTCTTACAAAAACTGACAAACTGAGTTTTTTTATAATAATGAAGCAAAAGAATTTCAGAGGAAATTATCTCATTTCACTAAAGACTAACAGTCATTAAAACAAAATACTGGGAACATCACAATCCTGTTTAACAGGCTGACTATTGGTGCACAATTTTATTGTGAACAAAAGAAGAGGAGGCTTAAATGGAAGCATTTGGTGGGAGGCACTTTCATCTGAGTTAATATTT
Source organism: Pseudotriccus pelzelni (assembly GCA_035584735.1). NCBI lineage: Eukaryota > Metazoa > Chordata > Aves > Passeriformes > Tyrannidae > Pseudotriccus > Pseudotriccus pelzelni. The sequence continues at coordinate 40,719,968 of JAWMRA010000090.1, read as the reverse complement.
AAATATGACCTGGATAATCAAAGATTTCTCTACCTTGAAGAACTCATAATCTAATTCATGATAAAATGAGATGCAACAGAGTACCTCATACTGAATTACTGGCTTGACTGAATAGGAAGCAAGCATCAAATCTAAAGATATGTTATCTTTAGTACTTTACAGCATGTTGAATTCCTTCACTGAGTTGATATATAAAATCTCTGTATAACTAGACAAAAGCAAATAAAAATTCCCCAATTTTTCCATT
>JAWMRA010000090.1:40653344-40710154 GCA_035584735.1 Pseudotriccus pelzelni | reverse complement strand
GTTTATGCAGCAGAAGTCCTGAAAACTCAAAAGTTTCCATGATGGAGGAAACATATCCTCCAGAGTGCTCTTTTAATAGCATACAGGAGCCATGAAATCAGACCCAACATTAAAATATGCATTTAAAGCAGAAAAAAAAAATCTTGTTAAGAAGAGCTCTTAATTATGATAAAAACAGTACTTGCTTTGAAGACCCATATAACTGATCTAACCTTTAAAAACCAGCACTGATTTATCTTTCCACCATCACATTTTAATAATGAATCTCTCTGATAAATGTGCATCTTTTTAAATAGACACACAAAGGGCTGTATGTGCTTACCTGTGTGACTACCACCATTGATTTAATGACATCACTTACAGAAATAAAATTAATAGGACTGCAGTTTCTATATATAAATGCTGAACATTTATTTTTTAGAGCTGGAACAGGCTTAAGATACTCTATAATGATGGAAATATATATATATTCAAAGAAACAATACTGGCCTACTATCCGCACTTTTCTCAAGCTATTTTCAGCACCTTCTGCACATTTACATTTTATAAGCGGAAAAGGAACATTGCTCTACATTTCTTTATAAAAAATAGGGCTGACTTTGGTTTCTGTCTGTCTAGAAGCATGCTTCACTGAATAAAATTTCAAAGTATAATCATTCACAGCTTGTCTTTTGGCTTGTGGCAAGGACATGGGTTAGGTCAAACTGCTTTTTTGGGGGGCTTATTAGTAAAGCAGTATCAGTTTGAAAAACAAGGTTATAAGCAGTTCACTCTCTTGTAAAGCTCAGAAATCTTTACACAGGCCTTAGAAACACGTATTAATTATGGGCAAATCCATACTAAGCAGAAGAAACAAGGTAATAATATTTAGATGTTCCTTCTGAAGGCTTACATGCCTTCGATTTATTTTCTATGAAAAAATACTGGTCTGAAGAAGGTGTCTTTGTCAAGTATGTTAATCTTTTGGTGATTCCTTTCACAATCTTTTTAATAATCTTATTGTCTGCTTCATATTAGATTAGGTCTTTACACTGCTAAGTGTCAAGTTATTTGACTAAGTAAATAAAACCTGTCAGGCAGCAATGTGACTGGGCTAAAATCCAGTCTGATAATCTCCATAATCATGGAAGTTCAATTGAGGTCAAAGACAGCCCACACACAGCACAGCAGAGGAATATTAGAGTCTATAGAAGTAGCACAGCAGCAGGTGATTACCCTTAATTCAGTTGTTGATGAATTTCTCATCAACTAACACGAAGACTAGATGTAAATCGCAGGATACAAAGCCTAACCCTAGAGCTGATTCATGATGAAATTCTGAATTCTATTTTAAAAAGCACATAAACGAAAAGCAAAATATCAGCAAAAATACAGTAAATGAAACAATGAATTTACAAAGTGTAAAAAAGCAGCAAACAAAAATGGATTATCACCCATAGTCAGAAAAACTCCACTGTATTCAAATGTAGGTCTTAATACACGAAAAGAGAAAAAAAAATAAAATCATGGCACTAGAAAACATAGACATAGACAATTAAGAAAAGTGCAAACTGTTCTTCACTTGATAATCATATTTATAGCAGTGCTACCAGTTCATCAGTCAAAGAGAGTTAAAATACATTATGGAGCTTAGCTGAATATTAAAATGTAACTAATTAAGAGTATCATTGAAAGACTAAAAATAGGTTAAAAAATAAAAAATTACTAATTTTCATAGCATATATGTAATGAAAACAGAGTACTGATACAAAAACCAGAGAAGATGTATGGAAGTGAAGAAGTAGGGTTATTATAGGTTGCTAAAAAAAAAAAAAAAAAGAAAGAGAAGGGCAGACCTGGATATGGCATTATAGGGAAATAGGAAAAATATGTGTAAACTTAAACATAAGCATGATATTATAATATAAGTATTGGTGAACAAGTCTCAACTTCTGCTTTTAAGTCAGATTAGTACAATGAAGAAGAAAACGAACACTATTACATTCACTATAAGATAAATTTACTTTGTCATATTATTTATATCTGTACACATGTTTAAGATTCTCCTGTAGCCCTGAAGAGTCAAAAAATAATTTAAACATGGATTTCAATCCTAAACGTCTTCTTTACTTTCTTATTTCCAAAGTCAGATGTGATTTTTAGAGTCTTACTGGGCCTATCTATGAGCAAGTCCTACACCTATTTATCTCTGATTTTCAAACTGCAGTCACACAGACCGGACAAAATATTCACCAGATGTATTCCTGATATGCTTCTGTGTAGCAAGTGCTTTCCATTCTGGGCTGATGACATAAAATCTGAGAAAACGGATGAGAACAATTGCCTGAACAATGATTTTCTTGGTTAACATCTTTAATATCTCAATAAAATACAAAAAATCAAGGATTCCTTGACAGAACTATTAGATGCAGGAAAAAGGAAATATTTATATATTGTTGCTTTTTCTTTGGTTACTAAACTATTCTAAGCCAACAAATCAGCTGAAATAATTCTATTATTTGCCTTTACAAGCAACAGATGTATTTGATCTAAATCAGTCAATAACGTGAGATGAAGTGGTCTGAACAATTATGGGTGAGAAGAACAGTTATTCATATTGCAAATTCTATATGAAATGCAATATTCACATAGATTTTACAATTATGAAATAAAAGCTGTATACTCCTTCTTTCCCTTAACAAGGAGAGAAGAAATCTGTAAATTTTCCATAGATGAAAGAGAATTTGGTAAGATACAGACAGTTCCAAAAGAAAAAAGAAAAGATAATATTTCAAAAACACTTGACCTACTGTCAAAATACAGACAGGAACAAAACAAAGAGGTACAAAAAGAGATTGTGAAATATGCTAATAATGCAACAAAAATTAAGATGAAAGGTTATTAAGAAAGGCACAGACTATTCCTAGAAATTGGGGAGGTGGGGGGGGGAGTGGAAGAAGTTATTTCATTCTCCTTTTACTCAAAAAGCAGAGAAATATAATCAGCAATTTGTCTCATACTCCAGCCCAGTTCAAAATTTCTGTAGGAAAAGACCCTTTCATAAGACATCCTGCTCATTCAGAACTTTAAATATTTTTTTTTATTCTTAGTTTTTAAATTTTCTTAATAGAAATTGGTTTTAACTACAGTATTTTTTTTTAATTTATGTTGAATTTAGAGCCATTCTCGTTTTTTGTCATGCTCATTGCATATGTGTCAGTCTGCATTTTTCTCTGAAATTACTCAAACTAGTCATATTGCACAGTTTTAGTAATGTCTAATGTCCTGCCAGTTGCAGCTGGGGAACGCTGACATGTTCCTTTTGTCAAAATTAAAAAGGAAACACTGTCAGGTGGTTATTCTGGTGCCCCCTGGAAAACTCAGTCTCATTTGAGCCAACTTTAATACCAGAGATAATTCTGGAAAACTATGTATCTTATTTTATTTTTTATTTATTTTTTAACTTGAAAGGTAATACCAGTGCAGAAACAGATATTTTTTCAAAACTACACTTTTCAGAATCCTGCATATGTTTTCCTTATTGCACATTGGAAACACAATATTTTGTGTAAACATATGTATATATGTAAACACATATATTCATATCAGAGACCATAATTTGGCAGCAAATGACTTGTAAAGAACTGTGTTCTCCATGAGGAGTTCCATGTGAAAGTGCTTGTCACAGTCAGGTTTTCCTTACCTGACTGCAAGTGTAACAAAGCAAAAGGCTGTATGTAACTGGGAGGCAGGCTGGCAAAGTAAATCAAATCTATCTGAACCTGTAGCAACAGAAGATCTGTTAAACATACCCCAAGAGGCATGACTCTGAACACCTTCACAGCAGATAGACCAGGTTGAGCTTGAAACAACCATAAGAAAAAGTCAACAAAAATCAGGTCAATAGCATCTACTGGGCAATTACCCTACAGTCAGCACTAATCACACGATAATCTGTAGGTGCAGACAAATTACACTGGGAAACAAAGGAGGAGGAGGAGGAGGATGTTTTTAAATCAGAAACAAGGAATTTTTGTTCTGGATGCCAGAAAAAATTAAGCTCAAATTATTGTGTGAAAGGACTGTACTGTTCTGGGAAACTTTAAAATACGTCAGTAGACCAATGCCGATCTAATAAGAACAAGGATAATTGGCCACCACCTGGTTCACATGAATAATCCTGTTGATTTCAGTAGAGCTACTTTCATGAGTAGGCAAATTATAATTTTGCTTTTACTAAGCATTCACATATCATCCCTCTTGAGTCTTGTAATAATTTCTGAAGCTCTTACAAATTTGTCTACAATTACTTCTTTTTAATATTATCTCAAGGTCCCTATTCTCTACCTTCAGAATACTTGTGTCTCTTTTCTTAAATATCTCTGAAAAAAGGATAGACATAATCCAAATAATGCATGCATGAATACCAAGACAGTAAAATTAATAATCTACAATAGCTACATATATTATTGTACTTCTTGAGGCAAGACAATTTTATTCTTAAACACATCAGTTCTATGTCCTACCATTATGACCCAGTCAGTCTACAGTAAATGAAATTTTTCTGTTATTTTATACATACTGTCTTTGTAAATTTCTTCCTACTGATTTTATCTCTGCTCATAACACAAATTATTTGTTTTATTTAAAAATAATAATAATAATGTGGTACACAATGCATTTGAACAACGTCTTCTTTCTTCAGTCTGCAGATAACTTTCCTTTTCTTATGCATACCAATTTTTTAAAAATGTCCAGTAAGGCACATAATATAAAAAACGGGACTAAGCTATTTTACATTATGCATACAGCTATGCCAAATGATTTTATCATATATAATATTATTGTAATAGCTACCAAAGAAAAAATGATTAGCCACTTAAAATGCTACCAACTTTTTATTTAATACTGCAAAATTGCATTGTTATGCCTGCAATGCATATTTTACAACCTTACATTCCTGAACGAGATTAAAAACACTGTGGCTGGGAAGATGCTGATATGCATTCTTTGCACAGTGCTTAGCAGGTGAGTAGGAAGGTCACTGCAATTCTCTCATTTTTAAAGTTTGGACATCTGTGCTCTTGTTTGCTTATTTGTTAGCTACTGTAAGAAAGCATTATGTTCTGAATCAAGGTGAACTGGTGGATAAAGAATGCTTGGTGAAGCAGGTGAGGAGTTTTTTCAGAAGCAAAATTCCTACTAATATGTGAAGACTTTTCTTGATGTGCAAACTAATAGCCACAGTCCTACAATGTCAAAAGTTTTATTCAGAGACTATTATACAGTATTAAATTGCATTAACATGATTGCCAACTTAGAGCCTGATTTATTATAAACATATAATAAAAAAGATACATTGCCTTATTTTTCTTCACAATGTATCAGCATTTATTTTGTGTGAGTTGATGAATTCAGTTCACCCACTTGGAATGATTTATGGGCAGGCAGAACTTAACAGCAGAACCTTCTTTTACAGTTCTTCTCTGAAAAGAACAGCAAAAGCACTGATCACAAAGTGTTGCATAGGATTGCATTTTGGGGCCAGGAATTCAAAATCTAAAACAGACCTCCATAGCAAATGTATCTTCTTTTTCAGAATGAACAGTTAACAAAAACCAGCTAAGTTCACAGTACATGGATGATTCCTAGTTTTTGCTGTACCTATGCAAAGAAGCACTGTCTGATTTTGACCATGTTGCACCAGTCCAGCACGTAAAACAAGAATATCACTTCACAGTTGTAGTTACTCAACACTGTTCATCATTCTTCAATTGATTTGTGTTCATATGAGCACAAACATAAATGAAACACTAACTAAAAATGAAAATTCTGAGTTCATTTAAGTCAACATGCATTTGTAACACCAGCTTTAGCAGATCTAGCATTTACTTAAAAAGATCAGTTTCTTGGTCTTAAGGTGATGTAACACAGAGGTATTCTTCATATATTTAAAACCTGAAGGACTAAAATGAATAAAAAAGTAAAGCAACCATTTTCTAGTCAAAGATTCACAGTAGTATTTCCAAAAGATAAAAATTTTTGTGGTTTATTTCAAGTTTGTCCATTAAATCAAAAAGCGAAGGTATTATTTCAGTTAAGTAAAGCTTCTTATTAATGACAAAAGATCAAAATCTTATAGTGTTCACCACTAAAGGGAAATAAAAAAGTCATTTTAAAATGGAAAGTAATTTTATACTGAAGTGCAGAAATCAGTCATTTTTGTGTCAAACCCAAAATATTTCACTTTATTTTTACACAGTAACAGAGTACAGTCATCCTGGAACACCACAAAATAAAAACAGTCACATAAAAAGCCTCTTCTTTACATGAAGAATGACTTACCTAGAAATCTAACTAAAGAATGGAAAAACATAAAGTGTGAGGCGCCATCCCTGTCTACTGTTTTGTTTCTCAGATTCCTCTTAACCCATGTCATCAATCCAGCTTGCTGGCGAAACTGCTTACTGGCCTAATGGGCAGTCAGCAAATAAAAAAAGCAAAAAAAGCTTAGAATAAAAATGCTTCATCAGCTGTTTCTGCTGAAGATCCTCTGTGGTCTGCCTTTTAACAATACCATTATTCCACACAATAAGGTGAAAACTAACACCTTTCATCTGAAAAAAAGATAGTCACATTTGAGAATAATTATTTTCATGACATAGGGCATCAGTCACCCATTGATTGTTCTGAAAAATAGCAAGAAAAAGGAGTGGTTCGCATCACCAAGAAATTACTATGCAATAATTTTGGGACCTGACAAAGAAACACCAACACAACTGATAAGCTTTTATTTGTTGAAATGCTAAAACCAGATCATTAAGGAAATGAATAATCTGACAGGCCTTGTATAAATAACTAAAACCACCTGTAAGCTGAAGAAAAACACACCGAGCCTGAATTTTCCCAAGTTGTCTGTGAGATTTTACAGGGAGCTAGGTATCCACCCTTCACAGGCAGAATTTTGCTCTTTATGTTTCCTGGCTTTTTTTTTTTTTTTTTAAGGATGGAGAAATAACAACTCTCTTATGTTACCTATTTTGTACTCTTGATACAAAACAGGATAAGGTATCTTTCCTGTACAAATGTGCTAACTCCCATAGAGTTAATTGCAGCAGGGAAAAGAGACTGTTGATGTTTGCTTCATGAAATAAAATGCATCCAATGGAAAGAGGAAGTGTACAATGCAATAATACACTTCTCCTATAGGAAAGCAAAGTTGTGTGCTCCTGCTAATTTTATCACAATACCAATAAAAGCACTTCTATTTCCTGTGTGCTGTGGAGGTGTTTTCAAGTCATACATTGTTTTAAAATCCAGTAGACAAAGCATAACAGAAAACACAGAAAATTACTACCAGTACATTTCAATGAGAGGATAGCTTTGGACAGCAGTCACTACATGAACTGACCAAGGCCAGATTCTTAGATTCCACTAAATTACATGATCTTAGTCTTTATTATACTTTCCATTGAGGAAATTTTCCTTTATTAATATCAGTCAAGTCAGGCTTAACGTTGCTCATGGTCTATGACAGAACAAAGACACTTTTTTAGCAGTACTGTTCCCACTCACTGCATGCAAACAAAGGAACTAATTTGATCCTATATCTAGCCAGATCTTATCTAATGATCAGTTTAACCTGGCAATCAACATGGCAGACTTGGATTCCCTAGGAAAAAAGAGAAGAATATCATTTTTCAAAAAGTTCTAGACAATAAAGGAAAGAAATTCTAAATTCTGGAGGAAAAATTGTGTGCCAGGACATGTTTGGTTTTTTTTAGCAAATGATTTTCTTAAATCTGGAGTGAGGTACAGAAGAAAAACTGAAAGCACAGGGAAAGATTCAGGCTTCTTCCATCTCAAGGAAGTATCAGAATTCTTGGAAGACTGTGAATAAATCTAAAGTATCTTAATCTTCCTGAGGAAACTGCCATTAGAGCCATTATTCAATTCTGTCAATATCTGATCATTTTTTGAAATGTTGGATAAAACTGAAAAGTTTTCATTTTCCCTAATCCTTTATGAGCCTCATTATTTAACACTCCAATTTCCCCAAATAGTTGAGGGCCTTGCAAATTTAAGTGCTGATGAAGAACTTGTTAAAGCTATTTGATAAAGCTTAAGAAATCTAGATCTAAAGGGAGATGGCCAGAAAAGGAGATGCTTTTGTCATTGGAGACATCAGCTATTGACTGTAAATTTCTGATGGACTAACAAAAAATTTGCCTTGAGCAAAAGTAGGTATAGAAGCAGAAAAAAATGTTTATTTCAGTCAAGGAAATATCAAGATCCTTAAATACATTGTTCAAAAGAGCTACGTTAGCAATTACTTCTGAGAATCTTACTAGGATCATGTTTTAATTCTAGAATAATATAACTAGTTTATATTAAAAAGCATTAAAAGTGTGTATATATACAGGGTTTAACTGGCAAGGTTTTGGTAGTGGTGAAGCTACAGGAGTGGCTTCTGTGAGAAGCTGCTAGAAGCTTCCTTTGTGTCTGATAGAGCCAAGGTCAGATGGTGCCAAGACAGACCAACTGCTAACCAAGGTTGTGCCCATCAGCAACAGCTGGTAACACCTCTGAGATAACACATTTGAGAAAGGGAAAAGGTGCTGCACAGCAGCAGCTGGAAGAGAAGTGTGGGAACATGTGAGAGAAACAGCCCTACAGACACCAGGGTCAGTGAAGAGGGAAGGGAAGAGGTGTTCCAGGTACCAGACTAGAGATTCCCTTGCAGCCTATGGTGAAGGTCATGGTGAGGTAGGCTGTCCCACAGCAGTCCATGTAGGTCCAACATGGAGCAGATATCCACCTGCAGCTCCTGGAGGACTGCAGAAGCAGGTGGAAGGTGGATGTAGCCAAAAGAGACTGTAATCCCATGGATAGCCATGATGGAGCCAGCTCTAGGCAGGACCTGTGACCCCATGGAGACAGAAGTCCATGCTGGATCAGATTTGCTGTCAGGATGTGTGATCCCATGGGGGACACATGCTGGAGTTCCTGAAGGACTGTCCTCCTGTGGAAGGTATCCACGCTGGACCAGTTCATGAAGAGTTGCAGTCTGTGGGAAAGACCCACAATGGGAAAGATCATGGAGGACTGCCTTCTGTAGGAGGGACCCACGCAGGAGAAAGGCAAGAGCATGAAGAGTCCTCCTCCTGATGAGGAATGAGCAATAGAATCAATGTGTGATGAACTGATGACCACCTCCGTTGCTCATCCCACTTTGTCATTCAAGGGAAAGAGGGAGAGAAATTTGGAGCAAGGTTGAGCCTGAGAAGGAGTTTTTAAGATGTCATTTTATTTCTCATTATCCTACTCTGATTTGATTGGCAAATAATTAAATTAATTCCACAAAGTAGAATTTGTTTTTCCTGTGACAGTGAGTGATCTCTCCCTGTCCTTATCCTGACCAACAAGCCTTTGATTGTGTTTCATCTCCCCTGTCCAGTTGAGGAGCAAAGTGATAGAGCAACTTAGTGGATACCTGGCATTCAGCCAAAATCAACCCACCATAAGTGGGTGTATTCTGAAAACACATTTTTTAAAAAGTGTGTCTATTAACAACAGTAACACCAAAGATCCAACTGAATCATGACCATCAGCTTACCCAGCACTAACTGTGGTTAAATCCAGGCGGAACTGGAACTGTGAATTAATAAAGTAGAATAATACAATTACGTCACTAACACCAACTGTTCTGCAAACAGGACATACTGCATCATGGATGTGTTGCTATCTTTCACTTAATTTATAGTTATTACATGCAAAATAATTTTTTGACAGTCATGTCTGTCAACCAAAAGTGTCTTTTTTAATGTCCAGTTATGTGGAGTCTATGGAAGTATTATGCTTTTCCTCAGCTCTAGAATCACAAAGCACTCTCCTTTACAAGTATATTTTTTAAAGAAGTGTGACCAGAATGTTATTATTTTTTATTTCTGAATTATACTAACTGTCTTTCCACACCAGAAATTTATATCATTTTAGCATACTGAAATGCTCTCTTAAGTTGTAATGACCTATGACTAAGGTTCATACCCACAAACCAAAGAGAAAAATCTCAAATGGTAGAAAAACAGAGTAAAATGGTAGAAAAACTAAGTAAATTGTGTGTGAGGCTACTGAACAATAAAGAAAAATGAATCAGTAGAGAAAAACCCTTCTTTCATAGTCCAAGGATCAGACAATTTTAAAACTTAGATGTAACTGAAAAAAATAAATATATCATAGTGTGCAGATATACATGTAATTAATGTGATTTATTTGTAATTAATTAAATATTTTAATTTGCATTTAAATCATTTATGTACCTTTAATTCATTATATCACACAAGTATACCCTTAGTGATCTCACATAGCCTACCATAAGAAAAATTTGAATGTAAAGAAATATTTCAGAAGTACCAACTCACATAAAACATCTTCCTAATACTGCAATATTCTTTCCTGTTGCTTGTCACTAGGAAATCAAGTTTGTACATCATGTATGCTTGGGGTGTGTTTATTACAAAAGTAATAATACCTTACTTATAAAGGTTGGTAATCTCTTTCTATTTTAGTGCAATAAACCCGCATCAGTGATAGCTCTTCACAGTAGTTTTGAGACACCTTTGACGCCATGGTTGCTTTCTCTTATTACAATGCATTGGGCATAAATAAATTATCCGCTCTTCTAGTTTTCTCTTTCAACTATTTTTAGTATAATGTGCATATGCAGGTCTATAATGGATTTTGCACACAATTTACCTGTGCTAGAAAGTTCTGACCTGAGTCAGAAGTTCAAACATGACTCTATTCTCAGTGCAAAATATATATCTCTTATCATGTAATTACCACTACTTTTCCCATTGAATGCTACTCAAATTTTTCCATGGGTAAATTGAAATTTCAGTTTCTTCTGCGTCTAGGAGAACAAGACAGAAATATGCAGAATATTTTGATTATATATTTATATGAATTCCAACCACACTTTTCTGAACTGAATCTTTAGTCAGACAGCTTGTAAACAATGTCATTGCATCAACTTGATTACACGTGTTGGTAAGACTAAACTAAACCCAACTTGCTCTACCCTCTAGAATAATTCTACCTCTTGTCAATTCTGTATTTTCATTGCCAAGAGTATTTTCCAAAGCACATTATGTTACTACCACCCAACAAATAATGCCACACATGCATTCTGTCCATTTTGGGATCACTACCTTGCAAATAAATGTCCCACTCTGTTCATAAGGGAACAAAGAAGGTAAAGCAAGTGTACTTAGAGCTAAGTGACACACCTTCAACTTTAGAACCAGCTCTGAGGTATCAATTTCTCACTCTATTAATCTTATATGTAAATAACTTTAGAAGTAGACTTGTGGACTAGGGTTGCAAATAAATTCATTTTCATGTAATCCTTGTAAATAGAAATTTGCCTATCATACTTACGAGCTGTGCAGTTAGATCTTACAAGATTACTTTCCTAAATGAATGTATAAACCTGTTTTTTGATTAAATTTTGTAATAATTTACTACTAACTAACAAATAATAATAAACCACTAGAATTTATAAATACATTAACTAAGCAGAAAACAGATGGCATTATTTATTAGAGGGCTGCAGTTATCTCTTGGGTTTACAAAGCTCCTGTTTTGCAGTTTTTCATCTTGTTCTAAGGTTTGTCCAACTTCTGGGAAATATCTGTATATGTAAAATAAAGAAATTATAAAAGCATGTAACATATTTAGGAGAGATAGCACTAAATGCTTATACAAAATAAGCAATTAATAAGTACCAAGGTACTCAATGTTTATAAGAATTTAATACAAACAATTATTTACGGAACTGTGCTTAGGAAAACACCCTCCACTGATAAGCTGTTGTTTTCTGAAATTTGTGAAATATTAAGCTAAATTTCTTCCAGATATAATTTTCATATAATTTCATATAATTTCCAGAATAATTTCCATATATTAAACAGACAAACACAGACACACACACCCAGCTACACACACCTGCCCCAGCTCTGCATCTTTAAATGAACCAATATAGTATAAGCCTCTTCTGTTTTCAGGACTCATTGTAATGGTCTATCACCAATTCTCCAAAGGCCAAACTGGCAGCTTTAATGGGATCAAACCACTTTCCACTAAATACAAGGATATTCCAACACCAAGGATATTCCAATTCTAGGGATATTCCTAGGATATTTCCAATATTTCCTCTTTTGGTGTCCTGGTTTTGTCTGGATTCATTCAGTTTGAGTTAATTTTCTTCCTAGTAGCTGGTACAGTGCGTGTTTTGGATTTAAGATAAGAATAATGTTGATAACTGTGAGACATTGGATTATTATATTAAGTATTGCCTCAGACCAACCCAAGCGTATGCGTGGGAGGGAAGGGACAGGTCGAATTTCGCGCAGGGGCAGCAGTGCCCTGCTCCGCATCCCAGCCCCCTCGGGCTTCCCTGGGCAGCCACTGGCACACCGGGACCACTGCCAACACGACACCCTGCAGTCCCCGGCCCAGCCTCAGAAGGGCTGGCACACTGCACGTCCCGCCTTGGGGCTGCGGGGTGGCCGCAGGGGTCAGAGCAGATAAAACGAGCACCACGCGGCCTTCACCTTGTCAGGCCTCTGCCACCTGGACACGGGGAAGCTGGAATTGCACAGGACTCAAGGCAGGAGCTATAATTCTCTCTTTCTCTACTTCTTCTCCCCCTAATCTCCTTTCTTGATACTTGGGTAACTTAAAGCTGAATGGGTTTGGTTTTGCTAAATTGTATCGGTGTGAGCTCTCGGATCCGAATCTCACTGAATTATTGATATGGGTCAGAACCAGCTCTCTGTGTGTGCGTGTGGGGAAGGGCTGGGCCCGGCCCTGCAGGCCCATGGTAAGGCCAGCACACAAAGCCCGTGCTGAGGGCACAGGGCAGAGCCGGAGGGCCAGGCCTGCTGCCCACGCAGAGCACAGGGCAGAGCTGAAGGGCTGTAGCTGGGCTGTCGGTCAAGGCAGAGCTGCCTGGCAGCCCGTCCACAGCACACCCCTGCAGCCTGGGACTGCTGCTGCACAACTCTCTCTGACCTGGAAGGCACTGACCAGGTATCCCGCCCGGGAGGGAAAACTGAACTCTACAAATACAAGAGACTCCATGTGGTCTCTCTCTTCTCCTTCTCTTCTCTCCCTCTCCAGTTGGCACTATGTGAATCATTGAATTGTGTCAGTAACTATTTTCTCACTTTCCTTTCTCTCTCTCCTCTCCTTCTTTAGCACTTTTAATATTTTTTTTTCTTCTACTCTTTTTCAATCTCTTGTGGGTAACTCAAAACAAATGAACTGTGTTTTACTAAAGCTGGATTTGTTTCAGTTGGTGTTTCTTGTGGAATGGGTCTTTGTGCTGAATGCTCTAGTGAAATGCTTTTTTCTTGGTTGTATTTTACTCCTGTAAAAACCTTTTGCCAAAATATCTTATTTTTCTCCCTAAATTAAAAAGAATTACTCTTAGAGTTTTCCCAGTCATCAATTAGAGGTTATAAAGAACCAAAAGGCTTTTAAAAAGTATTCAATAAAAATGTAACTGCTGTGGGCAGTTTATATCTTAATCCAGAGTGCAGCAATGGGTTAGCATGTTCTAAGTCAATGCTTTGTGGAATGCTTTACTTTGATTGGGTGTTGCCTTTTAAATTTTTGCTGCATTCCCTTATTTTCTAAAATTTGCCAGTAAAAGTGTGTTATTTGATCTGCTGAGAAATATGTACAGCATCTTGTCCCATGCGGTCTCTCAAGGTATAAATGAACTAAAGGGCCTTTAATATTAAAGTATGGCAGGTGGATTTTTGGAGCCTTGTGTATTTTTAACATACAACCCCTTCGATGAGCTTGTAGGATGAGTCTGGGGTCTTACAACAACACACTGATGTTTTAATTGTAGCTAAATAGTGTTTACCCTAAGAAAAGGGCTTTCCAGGTACTCACCCCCGCCCTCCTCCCACCAAAGAGGGTAGGGGAGCACAAGAAGCTGGGAGGAGGCATGACTGGGACATGTGACACCCCTGACCACAGGGATATGGAGTCCTGCTCAGTATATTAGCTAGAGGAAAAGTGGAAAAGCTGGCTGGGGCTGCTGCTCAGGAACTGGCTGAGCATCAGTCAGCATGGGTGGTGAGCAACTTCATTACACTATGTAATTGCCTGAGCAGTAAAATAATAATCATGTAGCCTTTGTTATCTTTTGGTCTCAAAATATTTTCCAAGTAAGCACATATATATACATATATAAACAATATATATGTAAACACATATATACATACATATACATATCTATATGTATATATATTTCTACCTATATACACATATAAAAAATCCACATAAAATCTTTTCTTCAGAAATGGAGGAATGGTCATCATATAGTCAGGAAAAAAACCCACATAACTGAAACTATGTTCTTAACTTTAATTTTGCCTTTGTCTTACCAGTGAACAGACAGTCATATTCTGATTTTATTATGCTTAGATAATGCTACTTGACTCCCAGAAGGATTGCCAGGATTACCTTCTCTTTTGTGAGAAAAGGTTTCAGACTTTGAAGCTGAACTGGATGCTGACAAGGTGCTCAAAAGACCATATTAGTTATCACAAGAACAGCTGAGATTTTTCCTTTTTATATATGACCAAAATGTTTGTTTCAGGATCTTCAGTTTGTGAGGAAGAGCTGTTGTGTATGTTTACATGCAGAAATTTACCTCTTTATATTTGTCTGCATATTTGTTGTTCATGCATCATTTTTATCTCTGTTGGCAGTTACTCTCCCTTTGTTTTGTACAAATTCTTTTTTGTAAGAACAGTGATACTGAAAAGACCTAGAACAGCATTAAATTCATTAATGATTTTATTAAGTCAGCTAGTAATCAGGTGCACACCTTTCTGCTCTATTTTTGCTAAACGTATCTTCTCTGGAATTTAAATTATGACAAAAAAAAGTGGCTGACTAATCTGAATTTCTCAATTTATTCATGTTCAATAAAAAGCTGTTCATCAGCTTAAACTCAGCTATGAGTTCAAATCAAATTTAAACCACCTGGGAGTAAACAAAATTGCTCTTCTTTCCTAGCACGTCAGCTATGGATAAAAATAACAAGCACATTTCCAAGGAGCTCAAGATTCTAAACCTCTGTTTCTACCAACAGATTTTGCTGAAATGATTTAACGATTAGAAAGAAGCACCCTGGGTGCATTTTAGATTAAATATTTTAATCCATGATTAAAGAGAACAGAAAGAAAAAATAGTGGTTAAGCCTTATTTTGAGATTATAAAATGGCTTTTCTTTTCACTAGTATCAGTATCAATTAAACATTCATTACACAAAATGTTCAGGTTGTGTTGTCATACTTGCTTAACTGTCTTTCAGTTTTTTCATCATCCCTCTCCCTTCTATTTTCCTTCCATTTACAGAGCATGTCCAAAAGCTTTAACTGGGGAAATGACATTACCGAATTTATTGGAAAAGACAGGTATGAGGTGTGAGGCCCTGGCGATAAAATGCATAATTTAAAATAATGTTTAGCTAGCTACCTAAGTTAAATTCTGTTTTGCCTTATTTGTATTTAATTCTGACACGACAGTTCTATTTAAAACCCCAGCAAAAGGACTTTGGGATTGGGACAGCCATATGTCAAGACTCTTTCTGGGAGTTCAGTTGCTTATGGATCAAGACACCTCTGATAGAGTGTGATGCTCTAAACTGAACTCTTGCTGCTGGGAAATTGTTATGAAAGAGGTAGGATGTGCTCACTTACCACTTGAGAGCTGCTCTCAAGCTCAGACCATTACTTTTGGGCCTTGCCTGAGCTATGTTGCAGGTGTGCCTGACCATGTGCTCTGTTGGTCTGGACACTGACCTGTTGAATTGCTTCAAGGCTTGATAATAGGTCTACTCTGTCTTTACAGAATTGATTAGCACCAGATTGCCACCAGTTCTGCTTTGCTCTTCTTATTTGGATGTTGTAGAACTCTGCCCTTGACATTAGAGGCATTGTCGTTCTGTCACTAGTTGCTCCTGTCTTTCCTTCATTTCTGTAGAAGTCATTCTTACTGCTCATGTACTGTAGATTATTAAATTACAATGAATGTGTTTTTAGATAAAGTGTGGTAGTGGCGAGATTTTGTTCTTGCAAGGAGTGGGTACATGTGCGGTGAGAATCACTCCATCTCACCTGTTGTAAACAATTGTCTTTGTATGTTTTGGTACAGGCAATGGGTGATAATCAAGTCTCCATCTAAGCTGCTAGCACACAAACTGCTGCTGGCCATGAATTGCAGGAGACTTTCTTATGTGACCAAACTCCTCCATACCTGGCCAAGGGGTAATGTAATTTTTTTTAATCCGGAAGGCTGTATCTGCCTGAGTTACAGTTAAAATTTTTCTTTGCACTATAGTCACACTCTGTTAACAGAGTACACAATACACTGCTTCGTATAGCAAAAGATAACCCAACACTCATGGCAGCTGGCGCCTCTGTCTCAAACGGGGTGATGACTTAAGAAAGGAACAGGTTGTAATAGGAGGTACCACTAAGAAGATTATGTGGAAGATAATATGAAATGAAGAAGACTCTTTTTATATTTTTTACTTTTTATAAAATCTTCTTGCCTGAAAAGTCTTTGAACAAAGGTGACAGCTGCTACGCTACTGAGGTAAAGCTATATTTCCGACAGTGTTCATATTACTGCAGCTCTTAAGGATCCCAGCAAAGGCCTCAAATCAATAGTCACTAAGTAAATGCTTAGGGATACTGACTCTTATACTGGAAAAATAAAAGACAAGGGAGGGAAATAGCAATAGGAAAAATGCAGCAACCTATCACTTACCTATAAAATCAATGCTAGAGCTAGGGTCAGAGTTCATGTGCTAATAAGTTTAGCTGGTCAAGAATTTAGATAAATTATTTTCTGTCATCTAGAAATGATCATGTCACTGAAAATTAAATCTTTATCTGAAGCAGAAGTTTCACAGATACTGAACTGGAAAAATTCTTCACAGTTTCATAGTACTATTATAGTCAAACAGAGCCAACTATCCATTGTGGACATGAGACAAGTCATTAATGCCCTGGTCACTTCCAATATAGATTCTTGGTTTTGCTCCAGCAGGAAGCAACCTGAATTTTGATTTACTATATCTCACTTGTTGTTCAAGGTCTAACACAAGCACTGATTTTCTCCAAGCCCACCATGAACGATATTTATCAAAAATTACATGGGATGATTTAGTAAGTTAGATAGATTTTGCTAATTAAAACTGTACCACCAAATGACACAGTACTTACTTACTCAAGTTGGTAGTAAGTGCTTTGAGTTGAGTAAATAGCAGGGTCTTTGGAACAGAATCACATCAATTTATCAAAATCAAGTAACAAGAACATGCACGGCATTAATAATGTCTGCATATCTATATATAGAGATGCATCAGTGTCATTTTAATAACTGAATGTGGAAGAATTTTTAGCATCTAATTTAAGCTACATCATTTATTCTGCTTGTTTACTTTAGTGTTTTTATGACAAATTTAAATAGAAACCTAAATATTTATTAAGCTCTGTAAATTATCATTCTCATGATCTTAAAAGGAACTAATTCTTTATGCTGTTTAACTTCCCTAAGAGCAGAAATTGAGAAAAAGGAAATTAGGAAAAAAAAATTCACTTAAGAATAACGTTTTTTTGCAGCTATCTGCAAAGGAATAGGTGCAAAGGAATAACAATGCACCTGCACGGCTATTCAGCAGAGTTTTACATAATTTTGAAATTAGACCTCCTTATCTCTAGACCTGACATTAACACCCATCAACAGTAAAATATGTCATAGATTTCTCCTGAATTACTGAAATTATGGCTATATATGACTTTAATAATGAAACATGATTTTACTAGACAGAATAAACTATCAACATCAACCTTCTTCCCAGTGAAGACCAATCCGAAGAATTGCTGTGCCATATATCAGCTACGTCTTACTTTCCTCCTGATAAGAAGGAAAAGCAAGAAGGTTACAGAATTAGGAACGCTTACAGAGGGGTTGGGTGATTTGCTGGGAGCTATGATTTATTTCCTATTAGAAAGGAAAATTGTGGAAGCTTCACTGAAGTGACTGTTCAAGGACAAAGTTAAAAGAATGCTGGTGGTATTCAATCTATTTGATCAAATGGTTACACCCATATGACTGCTTGGTCTTGAAAATGCTTTTGCTTTCGTTAAATTGCGAAAGGTGTTCTGAACTTGGTAGGCAGTGTCCTTTTCGAAATTATCTTCAGTTACCTTTCCTCAGTATATCTAGTATGATTAGTAGTAGAGTACTGCAGTTACTGCAGTCTGAATTAAATATCTAGTTTTCTTCAGACTCTGGTTGTTATACATATTAGAAATCCTTTTGGTTTTCTTTATAAGTAGGACACATGCACCAAGAATGAATTCAAAGAATTTCTTAATGACTCTCCTTTTGCCCTATCCGTCACTATTTTGTGAAAATATACTGTCAGCTCATATTTTACTTGCAGCCTAGTTTATTTTTATTTTAATACATCTATTTATAGGTGGCTTAAGAGAATCACTGGCCCTCACAGCATGTACATAGCCTAATAGTCTGCTCTATCCTCTCTTCAGCTTCAAATAATATACCTAAAAGTCATCAAGTTTATGTTTTTGGATTTTATAAGTACACCCCACGTCAGTAAGTGAGCAGATATGTTTTCCCTCAAACCCATCATTCTGAAAAGACATACATGAATTATGTCAAAACTTAATACTTCAGCATTACATTATGTCCTCAAAATGAGGTGCCATAAAGAAGAAATAGCCTGAAATAGAAATGTGGAGCTCAGCCAGCTTAAAATAGATACATTAAAAACATACAGTTCATTAAAAATGCATCATAAGGAGAGCTTAAATATTTACAATAATAAATATGTCTTGTTCCAATTTTCAATAATTTATCTATGTGTTTGCTGCTTCTGTGGATGAGTATTCATAAAGAACACCAAGTACAACCATATTATTTTTTCTCCAATGATAATAGAATTATGTATTGATATTTTTGTAAAATCAAGTTAATCCTTCAAGCAAAAGTTTATTTGTTTAACCCACCAAACCACATCAATATTCCAGTTTATGAACTTAATAGAAACTAATGAGAATATTCTTGTGAAAAAAAAATAATGCTTCTGCTGCTATTACCTCTTCCATTATTTAATGAAAATATGTTACTTTTGGAGAGAAGCAAGAGTAATTGCTCCCTGAAGACAGGCAATGGAATGGACATGTCTTATCCTGAGACACCCTCATCTGAACAGGTCAGCTGTCATTTTGACTTGTCTCATAGCAGCCTTTGCATATGCTCCTCTAAAGAGTAAAAAGTGGGTGTAGACGAAAGTTTTCTTCTGTTATATGCTGCACCAACAAGATAGATATCCTTTAATTTCCCTTTCTCCAAAACCTCTGTCTCCGATTTATAGCCATGAGAGAGCCAAGAGGATTCTGTTCCTCTTGTGCACATGAAAAGAAAGAAATTTGCAAAGAATCAAGCAAACTGTGGATGCTTACTGCAGACACTGCCAGTTAGGAAAACTGCCAAGCATGATTTTTAAAGGAATGCGTATTTTCAAGCAGGTGGATTGCTTCCTATTCCTAGCTGTAACATGTACACTACATGGTTTTCCTACATACAGTGATAGAGGAAAAAAAAAAGGAAAAAAAAGGAGGTCTAAAAATCAACATATTGTTAAAGAAAATTTTCATGGGGTTGTTATTATACTCAGGTGGATAAATTTCCTTCCACCCTACCCCCAGGATATCATATTCTGACTCCAAAAACTTTTAAATCAAAATAGGATTTTGTTTCAGGGAATGTGTTAGTTAGGGAAAGTTTTATCTTGCTACCTACTGTCAGTTTTAGTGTAGTTTTTTGCAAAGATGGCAGAATGGTGTATTCTACATAAATTACAGAGCCCATTAGTGGTACTATCACATGCTTTTCCATTTACTTCCCGTTGTCTTGGCAGGAGAAGTATATTATGGCCTACTCATACTTAATTGTATTTGCTTTTCACCTGCAGTGCATTTGATTACCATGCTTCTTTTAAGCATTTTCTGTAGATGAAAACATGAATTTTTGTCTGAATTTTGTGTGATCATAAATAGCGGCATGTAAAACTTTCATGCTGGAAAAGCAGGAGTTGAAAAATAATACAAATTACAACTGAATATCACTCCAATTAATACTTTAATACTAAGAATAAAAGTGTATACCATCAATAAAGTAGATGTGTTTCAACTTAACTTCAAAGGGTAAACTCCCTTAAGCTTCACCAATCTACATCCATAACATATTCAACAGAATACACCCATATGACTGATTACACAAGCAAAGTACACACTTAATGAAATGACTGGGCTATTTTATAATGCTACTCACATAGGAAAATTGCGTAATTTATTACTCAGCACAGTTTCTGCTGTGATACATTTTAAATAAAAGATTGCAGTGATTGTTTACTGGTGCCTCATAGGATGCTTCCCTTTTAACTGCAATGGATTCTAGTATGAAGAGATAGTTGATGAAAAGACATAGGGGTTTTTTAGTCCATGAATACAGAGTAGTAGTAGAAAAGTATATTTGTTGCACATTTTTTCATCAAATACTTGACTATGACTTTAAAAATAAAATGCATATCCTAAACAAATCAGAATATGATTTATTTTAGGTATTCATTTAGGTATAATGGGTTTATTACACTTAACATGGAATTATTGTTTACCATATATTTAACAATAAATTCATGCATTTATTGTCTTTTTGTGCTATGACTACTGCTTAGACCATTAGACCAAATAAAAAGAAGGGAGTAAAGGATGACCTGCTTCATCTGATGCTGCCACTGAAAGAAATGACTTATCTGCCTAAATCAGCTAGCCAGCTCAGCTCTGATTTGATGCACATTTTCTCTTTTCAGTTGAGGACAGCTGAATAAAATGCCTGTTGATTCCTGGAATAGCAGAAGACAGTGAAGCCTACCAGAGTTAAAGAACCATAGACAGTTAAGTCAGTGCAAACAGCTTAATTCAGCAGTGAAATGGAAATAAATGTACAAACGATAAATAAGACATCTTCTTCATAGTAATGTAAAGCATAACTAGCACATAATTTTTAATAGAACTGTATGATACCTTTTTCTACTAACTACAGAATCTGTCCAAAGTAACCATGAAACTGAATTACAAAATAAGTGATATTTTTCCAACTATTTCTTGGAAATTAAACTTTTTGCTAATTGCAGTTATATTCTATATTTTCCCATATTGGTGGAAAACAACATTCAGCAAAGATTTTTCTTTGAAGAAAATAAGAAACAATAATAATATTTTAATGATGTACCTCCTAGTAAGTAATTGTTGGTATTGTTCTCTTCCCAGGGATTGTGGTCCCAGAGTTTGTTTACACCTCCTCTGTAAGTAGATTGCTACTGAAAGAAGTGGTCTTGGTCTAAGTTGCCTTTTGCCCTAGTTATTTATTCTCATTTCTGCCTTAGTTTCTGTGCAGTAAGTTTATCTGACTGAAGCTTTCTTTTGTTGTTGTTGCTATTGCCAACAGCAGCGATATAGTTGGGATGTGGAGGGGGAACTGGAAATACAGAGTAGTGACTTTCACTGTTCTCTGCGGTAGAACAGCTAAAACTGGAAATTTGCATGGAATTAGACATTATCTATAGACATATTTATAGACACATGTATGTATATAAATTATATGAAGTATATAAATTATATATATAATTATACAATATACAAATTTATATATATTATACATAAACTTATACATATCTTTTTTATGCAGATGGTAACACACATGTATTTGTAGTATACCTGTTTACCTTTGACAATTATGAATAAGATTTGAGCTCTGCTCACTATCTACCACATTTTATAACAAATATAATTCAGATGTACAGTCTTAAATTAAACATCAAAACTTAATGATGAACAGATCTAAAAGAAAAAAAAGGATATGGCTGTATATAATTCAAACGAATCTGAAATTCCATCAAAAAGCCCACAAAAGCTAAAAGTCATGAAAACTTCAAGGTTTTAAAGCTTCAGAAGTGTTTGGTGGAGTAATAATTTTTTTATACATTGCAGTAAATCTTAAAAACCCTGCAGTGAGAAAATCTGAGGCTGTAGACAACCAGGGATGTTGAAAACTATGAATAATAAGCAGGTTTGAATGGTAGCAATGAACCAGGGTTTGGTCTTCTTTATCTTAAAGGTAACAACTAAACCATAAGTATCCCCAAAATTTAGTCAAACATGTTAACTGGCTTTGGTGAGAGAGTAGAAATTATTTAACTACAGCTGTAGACTAGACTAAATTATAGTTGGCCACACCAACCATAGTTTACGCTTAGTATCTTGAGTAGGTCAGAGCTGAAAGGAGATTCTAATCACTCAGTATCATTAAGGACATGTAAACTAAGACAACAGAGCAAATTTGGAATTATATCCTCTACAGCACTAATTATTCTGACTAAGAGGTGTCTGTTACCAGTCTGTGATCCACTCACTTTCAGTTTTGGATTAATATGTAACTAGTGTTTTCAATGCTTGAGACAGGTCAGGTTAGGAAAATACTAACAGATCCTTAAAAGACAAAAATGCTCCAGCTTACACCGGGAAAGTATTAAAAAGATATATATAGAAAAAAAATGAGTAAAAAAATCCATGAATTTGAAATAGATAAAAATAAGCAGAGGGAATGTTTCTGAAGAGAGTAACAATGGTACCCTACCAGACTTACATGCCTAGAAAACATGACTTCTAAAACCTCTCAGCAATTAAGAAATTGTTGAGGTTAATTCTTGAAAGAATGGTACTTTCCTTAAAGATTGATGAGATTATCTCAGAATTTAATTTACTTTTTTCGCTGCATTCTAACTGACCTCCATATAAACTCAGCTGTATGGTTAGTTATTGCATTACTTTAAGCTTAATTATATATTATGCAGTTAAACTATTTTAATGACAATTTCTCTGTATTCTAAATGACAAAGCTATTAAATTTTACTATTATTATATTCTATCTTAATTCACATATATAAACTGGAGTTTGACACTTCAACTCTAATTCTTATAGAATATAGTAGAATAAACAAGAGCCCAGCACATATTTAAGATTCTTTCTAAGCTCCAACTGCTTTATTCTATGTTGATTCTTCATAAAGTTTTAATAAAATATCTAGGGAATATCTAAGTAAATACAGAAAATATGCCAAAACAGTTGTAATTTGTTTTAACAGAAAGTAAACTGTGTGACAGATGAAAATCAAGGTCATTCTTACACAGAGCATCTATCATCTAGCAGCTTATGCTGGTAAACCAAGTTAATGCTAACACACACCAGATTTCTATTCTTTTTTTTAATATTGTTTCTCCAGGAAAACAGATTTCCAGTTCAAAAAAACCCCCTTCATTCAAAATCAATGAGCACCGTAAAAGCACTAACAGGAACTACTGAACTGCTATATCATTAATTATTCTACAAAAATGTGATTTCTTTAACTAGAAGATCATCTGTCTTTCAAACAATAAGCATTGCCACAGGGTATGCAGAATTGATTTATGAAGAAAATTTGTTTTCTGGGGAAGGTGACAGGCTTAATAAGGGATGATGACTTTAATTAACACAATTAAATAATTGCCCCTAAACTATCAGCCATGTAAAACTCATACATAGTGTCATCTCTTGTAAAGCAAGAAAACAAGACAGTACAAGTGAAATAAGAAATGCTAATACAATTTCCTAAAAGGTAATTTATCACCGTTATCTACCTGCTCAAAAAGGGATGATAATCTCACAGCCTATATGTTCAAAAGACATGCGGTCTTTTCTGTCTTATGCAACATGCTCCCAGAACCGCTGCATAGCTCTTATGATGACATATATTCTAAAGACTTTTCCAGGCTACTTCACAATCTTCCTTCTGCTAAGTCCTTATTTAAGGTTTGGTTAGCAGTTAAGGAGTTGTTGCAGCAGCAAGAAGATACCATCTTTTCGTAGTTTTGTGTATATCCATGAAAACTGATCAATGCGATTGTAACCAGGTCAATTTATGATACTGCGTGGGATGTGAAGTGTGGGTTTAAGTATGGGTTTCCTGAAGCAAAAACGTATACCATAGCCTGACTCTTATTTCTTCCAAATCAACAAATCAATTATAAGACTATTAGGCAGATGTATTCTAATAGTAACTGAATTCTCAGTGGAGCTTGGTCCAGGTGATATTGCTGGAATGCAGATGGCAGATTAAGCTCTAGGGCTGGAACAGATGAGGAAACATTTACATTAGCAGTCTTGATGGGATTTGGGGTACAACGTAAAGATTCACCTGCTCAGTGCAGATGCAGATACAATGTTGCACAGAAATACTTGTGCAGATGTTTAGCATGAAGCATTTTGGAAATGAATGGACTACATTTGAAAAGCTCTGGTGCTGTGTTCCTTAAAAATATGCAGGTCTCCTTTGAAGATCAGTAGTGGTTTTGAGGATTTATATTTTGATCTTCTGTCATGACGAGTGGGACCGAAGTTCTGTGTATCTAGCACCAAAAAAATCAGGTTCTCATATATTTATGTCAGAGAATAATAAGTTGCATTCCATTTAGTGAAATCAGCAGCAGTAAGTTTGAATGACCAGTGAGTTTACTGTCTGACAGTGCAAACCTTCCAGAAGAAAGTAACATTTCTTCTGACCATCTCTGAAATCCAAAGAGACCACTTTTACCAGACAAGCACATACCTCAATAGAGACACACCATATGACTAATCACTATTAGATTTGCCATGAATTTCCACACCACGGACATGTATTACTACAGGTGATCAAGAGACATAGGATTATTTTTAAAATGCTGTACAACCAACTAAATGAAGAAGGAAAAAAAAAAAAGGGTGAAAAAAGTTCCTTCTGTCCATAAACTAGAACTTTAGAATATTACTTTTGTATAGGATTTGACAGCTAGAATATAGTTGAATTATGTTTAGGTTATATTATATTTAGAACACTGAAACCTCAGGTATTAGTCTATGCAAGCAGGCATTCTTCATTTGGTTTGCCAGGTGCACTGGTAGTTATTTCCTTAAAGTGCACACCAAAGTATCTTCACTAGACCTTATATGTTTGCATTACACAATTATTCATTTTCATTTCCTGCATTACTGTTACATATTCATGATATTTCCTAGCACTAATTAGCATATACACATATCCTTAAAAGATATCAGAGGGGCTTTCCCAAGAGTCTCTGGTGGTCATTGCAGTCTGGACCCCCCAAGTTCTAAGTGAACGTTTTATCAGCGCCTTTAAGACAATGCATCTGGTTTGTGCAATACCCCTGCTTTGTTTGCTTAGCCACTCCTGCTTTATTGTTTACTTTGCTTGGCTGGTTTCTTTAAACTGAAGCACAGTAATTTTCTATGGTACATCCTGTTGGAAGCACTATTAGTTCTGTTACATTTTTAAACTATGGTATCAATTCCACAACATAGTAGTAGGTAGGCTTGCCAGATTTCTTAATTCTGGCCTTTAGAAAGCATATCTTTAGAGTACAGGTATATATTATTTTTTAAAAATAACTCATATTAACTTTTTAATAATTTAAGTCCTAGGTACATTCGAAAGTCCATTCTTCAGTGGACAATTTGCCAGTGGAATGAAATTCTCAGTTCCCCTATAGTAGAACAAAACTGACTGTTCTGAGTTAAGATGAAATACAAGACCTGCAATTCTGCTGAAGGAGTCCAAACAAATCTTCAAAATTGATTGTAATGAATTTACTTCTTCTATGTATCTTTTTTACTTGCAGTTCAAACCTATGTTAAGATACTCTACATGCATAGTGTTTTCCGTAAACTATTAAAAAGTCATATGAAAATTTATTTCCTAAAAAGGTGACATGTGCCCATTATACAATGGACTGAGTAGGTACAAGGTCTGAACTAGGTTAAATTGCTATGAAATGTGTAAAAATAAAAAAACTCATTATTTTTAGCTCTTTTGAATATGAGAATATCAATTCTGCAGTCATTGTGATATATTATGCTTCACCTATGTATCATTTAGGTCCAACAAATGCCTCTTCATGACTTCAGAGGTTGTTTTTTTCCTTTTCACTCTGGTAATTTTAAACCCCAGGGGTCCAGTGGTTTAAAAGTAGTTAGAAGGCTAGAAATTTTTGTCAGAAGGAATTTCAGCTTCAGTAAGAAAAATAGGTCAGCTCTCTTATTTTACTGAAGAGGAAAAGAACTGCATCTAATTTAACCCATACCATTTCTAGTCTGCTATTTGCAATGCAAAAACAGGGGAGGAAAAAATCTACTTTAGTTTCAGTTGTTGTAGTGATTTCTAGGCTTTATTTGATGATTAAAAGAGGCAAACATTTCTGCTTAGTGTGAAACTCATCTTCCAAAGTACAGGCGTCAAATGAAATCAGACTTCAAAACCAGAAATGATTCATAATTAATTATTTTCATTTGTAAATTTCAAAAAATCAGTATAAGCTTAAAAGGAAATTTAGCCTGTAGCAGATAATTGATTGTTTTTGTTGTTGTTGTTTTGTTTTAATGATGGCTAAAATCAGCTTCCCAGTTTGCATGGATGGAGCTGAATTACTTAGAAAAATTTAAAGGAGATTGTGAAAGATATATTACTGTTACTAACACACACTCAGAACAAATTTAGTTTTTGTTCACACCTCATATAGGTTTTTCATATACTTCTTGATGCAATAAGAATTTAATTTATCTGCCATTACCCTCAGAGGTTGAAGTTTTTCCCCAGTTAGCTAAAAAAATTCCAGTAGTGAATTCTGCCAAAAGAAAGAGCAAGTATTGTGGTGTCATTTTTCTTCCTTCCTTTTACTTGCTTTTAATAATTAAAAGTCTTGCAGATTGATAGTCTTGCAGGCATTTCTATTGAAGTCAATAGAAATGCTTGCATTTGCAAATTATTTTGAAAGAAGGATTTTTGGGTTTTTTTACCAAAAAAAATAGATTATGCACAGCTGAAGTGTGAATCTGTCAGTGTTTATTTAACATTTTACTACTGAAAAGGATGAAAAAGTGTGACTTTTTAATCATGATTTTATTTAGGAATATAAATTTGTTGGACTCTTACCTCTTTCAGTAGATTCTGTTGTAATTGGTATAGGTTCACAGATGGTCTTTAGTTGAATACAAAACTTGGGAACATTTTAATAGTCAAAATATTATCTAATCAGCATATATCATTAGTTAAAACTCTTGTTTTGGTAGCTGGCATTCCAACAAAACATATTCTAAACTGATCTTTTAATTGGATTTTAAATTCATCATTGATTAAACTGGCTGGCATAATCTGATCTAACATTTTAATCATACATTATTTCAATTAAATGGAAATTGAAGACATGGAATCTGTAACAGTATCAATTATAAAAGGTGGAGAGGGGGCTGGGGTGGGGAGTAGGAAGGAGGGGATCCAGAAAGCAAGCAAGACTTTTACAGGAGTCACAATTCAGGACAGCAAAGCAAAGGCATTTTTTTTCCTAGGAAGGGAAGAGATTTAACTGTGAGAATCAACAAGACTATAAAGGATGGTTAAAAAGATATTTAGTAGGTATTTCGGACTGATGGTACCTGAGAGAGAGAGTTGTAATCACAACACAGCAGCATATTGAAAAGCATGAGGAGTTCAAGAGGGAATTAAGGAAATAGAGGATGAAAGGAACAATGATTGCTTGAGGAGGTGGGTTGGAAGGAATTTAGAGAGCAACTGATTCCTGAATGATTAGCATTACAAGCATTGTAGTGAGGTGAGAGTGGCAGGATACCACTGGTGAGATAGAGGGATAAGAAATGACTTCACATGGGACACAGAGCAAACTAGGCGATAGACTACTGAACAAACAAAATCTTAGGAAGAGATAAATTATCTTCTAGACTTTTTTGTTTACTTTTTGTTTGGCTCATTTTTTGTTTGTTTTTAATAAGACAACTGTTCTCAAAAGTGACAACATCCCTTTAGTCAGGCTGCCTGGACAGAAGTAATCTTCACAGACACAAAGAAGTTGGACAGGCAATGTTGGCAGCAGAGATAAGGGCAGGATACAATACAGGATCCCCAAGCATCCATCTAGGGTCAGGGCAGTCTCTGGCCTGTGTGTCCTAGGAGATCCCAGGAGGCTAGGCAACCCCACTGGCCAGCCTTGGATCTCCTCACGATAATGTCTCTGCCCTGGCAGGACTGTAGCCAAGGGCAATATGCATATATATATATAAATATATATATATATACACACACTTTTTTTTTAATGTGTTTATAATTTTCCACTACCAGTGCATGTGGACTTATTCAAATGTAAATGGGTTCAGACTAAGCTAAGCCTCTTGAGAGATAACTTAAGAACCAAACACAAACCAACAACTGTTTTCGTCAGAATATCAATCTTACAGATCAAGAGGCTTTTTTCCTGCAAAGATGCTGAGTCAGTTGATGCTGATAACCATTAAGTTCTCAGGGCTTTCACAGCAACATTTCATGGTTTTCTCTGAAATATGAAAGACCCAGCAAGCTCACTGAAGAGCTTCCTTTCTGTTTGCCCATCCCATAAGGACCACTAAGATTCTTCATACTGCAGTGAGCCACTGAACTAACTGTAAATAATTCTCTCCTAAAAAAATGGAAAACATTTCACAGAAATGAACTTTTGAGTTGTATTTGCAAAGGAAGAAAGGCTGGGCTTAGGAAATGACTGTATTTCTGAGTCAAATAGCCAAGGCTAAGCTAGTACTGAGAAGAGTAACATTAAATTACATTTCTGTGATAATGAAAAAACCCAACCAATTTTATATATGTTATTTGTATATACTGTGTATATATATGTACACACACACTGTAATTTTGTATCTACTTATAGCTATCATGCTATATATTAAAAATGTTAGATGTATGATATATAGGATCATAAATACATGTTTATGCATGTATATGTAACATTCTTAGATGATCACAGTCATGTTTGCTCCATTGCTACTCCTTACACTCACCTGTCACAGAACTTTTCAACAGTCAGGTGTTAAATGAAAATAATTTTAAAAAAATAATATAATTGGAAAGCAGAGAGATCAATACTTGGTATCAAAAGACAAATCTAGTATCTAAGTAAATCTCTCAGAAAGTAGCTTTGCAGCTGGACAGGATTTTACCATAAAAATATCTTATTTGTTTGTTTAAAGACAAGGAAAATAAACACTAGTTAATACTGAAAAAGAATTATTTGTGAATATGTCAGTTGATAATATAAATTATAATTTTAAAGTCACATCTCTAATATTTAAAGAAGGTGGAGATTAAATTATATTTTCTCTTAACATAAATACCTTTCAAAATCCTCTTAAAAGAGAAAGGCCTTTTGTGCTATAATATGGACACAGAGGAATGAGAGAAGACCATGCATTATTTTCCAAGTAAATTAATATTACCGAATTTCACTTCCAGCGTGACGAAAATTGTTTCCACAGTTTCTTCATTTTAATGCAGAAAATAATATTCAAATATCAATAATTTTTTATCGAAGTTGGTAAATTCCAGATTCTTCTTTGTTATATTTTTTCAGTAAATCATCAAACTGCCTTTATCTAACAGAATCCTTACCTTCGCAATTTATATCAGAACCATGTTATTCTAATCTCTTGCTGAAAAATTGTAAGAAGGTGAAACGCATGCATTTATGACATTTTTTTAGCAAAAACCAAATTGTCCAGAGACACTATGAAAGAAATTAACATGACAAATATTTGAACAGAATGGGCCAAAGTGCAGTACTTCTGGAGTACTTTTTCTTGTTCATGCTAGCAAAGCAACGAAATAAAGTATAAAGCTGATTAACTTTGTTAGTGGGTGATTTTCCTAACTTTGGGGAAATATTTTAATTTGGAAAAAGAAATAACAAAGAATTCTAAGAGTGGAGAGATAGTTACAGATGTATCAAGGAAGACATCTGTTAGCGGAATGTAACGTAATGTGGAAAGTAGTTGTCTTTTCTAAGACACACAAATGAAGTGTGACTGGAAAACAAAGGCAGGAGATTAAAAAAAGAAGACAATCAGTCCTGAGGGACCTTGAGCTACGTTGGATGAAGGAAATTAATTGACTTAGTACAGTTCGATATGTAAGATTGCTATAGGATTACCTAAAACATTCCAGGTCATGTGGTCCACAGGAACTGACAGAACATTCATACAGGAGCCCTTTTATCTCAGTTGACCACTGTCAGCTTAGTCTTGACCAATAGGTTTTTGGTATATCTTTAGTGGACTGCAGTACGTTCTCAAATCTCAATAACTGTCTGGTTTTCGATCATTAAAAGCTAAGTGCTGGCCATAACTGTGAATATTGCAAACCACTACTACATAGTAGTACTGAAGAAAAGTATTAGTGTATCAAACAAATAACATTTCAAAGCCCTGATATGGCTTGCTTCCTCAACACACCATTTTAGCTTCCAAATAAAAAATAAAATCCATAGCATTAATATGCTTATGTAGCTTTGTGAACATAACTTGTAGATGAGTTAATTTTATATCTGAGTTATTTATTGAGACATGGAAATGTTATTGAATTTTAAGAAATAGATGTATGCAACTAGAAAGTTTTAGACAGCAAGGTATTAATTTGACTCAGTTCACTCAGGTACTTCAGGGGTTTTTTGTATTTTGCTTATTCAGCTTGCTGTGGAGTGGTTCATACTCACTCAAAAGCCTTAAAAAGGGCAAAAAGTCCTGTCCATTTTATTCCCTTCACATCTAAAGACATTGTGATCGTCATAAAAATAAAATTAATTCTTACCATTTCTGAAAAAAATGCATTAGAGAAATATTCACCTTTTTTCCCAAGCACAACAACTTTCTGCACAAAAGATTATAACAAACTGAACTCAATTGCAATTCTTGCTCTTGGGGGAAGCTACTTGCTATTTGGCAGCTCTTTGATTTGAGATACTTTGATTTGGTAACCTCTTATCTATTTCATAACTCACACTCTGCTTACCTTCCTTAGCAACAAATACATTTTATCTCAATGGCAGACTATGCTGAAAATGAAAATTAAAAAAAATATATATTTTTTTCTCCTTCCAATTTTTGTGCTTAGCACTTTTATGTTCATTTCAGTTTTGGATGGTTAGTACTTGGATAATGGCAGCCTATATGCTTTTGGCAAAATGTCATATTATAAATTTGGCTCTTATATTTGTCCCATTGTTGATAATTCTGAACTTTGCATGTGACTTCTGCGTTGTTTCCTACGGATATGTAGACAGCAGGATTGAGTGTTACATCTTAGCATAGTTGTTGAAGTTTGTTGTTTGTAAAACATGCTCAGATATTAGAAGGGATGCATAAAAACATTTCAATTTCTTTCTCTCTCTCAGTTGTGAACGTTAGGGAATTGTTAACATCCATACCACTTTTTACTATCTTCTCAACTGAGTTAGAACAAAATGCCTGTTTGTACCTAAATGAATTTTTCCAAATTGTCGTATCACAGAGCAAGTACTATTAGTACCACAGAATGATTTAGTCCTTGCTGTCATAGTCATAGGATGGGCTGCGCAGTAGCTGGTCCTTGCAGAAGTGACAGGTTTTTTTTACACACAGACACAATATTTTGTTGAAGGAGAAAACACACATTTTCTTTTCTCCTCTTTTCACTCCTTACATCACAATATCCAAACTTAAAAACTAGATGCAAACTGAAACTGATTTTCAAGTAAGGGCAGAATGAGTTTTTTATGTTTAAACTCACAGTTCCCCAACTACTTCTCTTGTTATGCACATTAAATAATTATTCTCATTTTCCCTAACAAATAAGAATTGCTTTTGAAAACTAGTGAATCAGTACGAAATTCCTAGCAATGATACCAGAAGTAAAAACTCCTATAATAGTAATAAAATGCTTCTGTAATTAATTTCTGAAATAGGAAAGATCAGGACATAAATGAGTTCTGTGGCATTTTGAAACAAATATTCTACCCATTTCTACTTTAAACTTGGTTCCATAAATCCTAGCTAAAAAAGCATGGAATCTTGGCATGATGTTATTACTCAAAACCAACCAAACAAAAAAATACACACCACTCCCCCCAAAAATCACATAAAAAACCCCTATCTAGATTTCTAAAGGCCTAGATTTCAACAGTAGTAAAAATAGTTTATGAAGTGTTAATATGTTATACTTCCAGATTTAATTAATTAAGTATGGATTAGTGCTAGGGCGATAATCAACTCAGTTTCTAGGAATTCTTTATGTGAGAAATTCTGTTGTTTCTTCCAGGGGAGGAACCACAGGAAATACAATAAAATGTCTTTAGTTAATGAACACCATGATTCTTGGCAATAGTTATAAATTTAAAGTAATGACAGAGAGATTGACCTTGTGGTGGAAAGTATGTGTGTGTGAAATCTATACAGTATAGAACAGGCATCTTTGCCATAAAGCTTTAATATAATGATGAGAAAGAAATAGAGACTATCACAGGTATCTGTGTAGCTGGTAACTTATCCTTTTCCTAGATAAATGTCATATTTTAATATTTTTTGCTTG
Source organism: Pseudotriccus pelzelni (assembly GCA_035584735.1). Lineage (NCBI taxonomy): Eukaryota > Metazoa > Chordata > Aves > Passeriformes > Tyrannidae > Pseudotriccus > Pseudotriccus pelzelni. The sequence continues at coordinate 40,677,507 of JAWMRA010000090.1, read as the reverse complement.
TATTCACCCACCTACTGAGAAGATACACAAATAGAGCCTCAGTAGTTACTAGCCATTAGCTTAAATACAAATCCATTGTGTCAGATTTCATGCTCCTTAATGACCAAAAATCAAAATATGCATGCATATTCCTTGCTTCTGAAGAGAAACACATTTACTTGTAAAATGTTACAAATCATGTCAGAATAATTATTCAGGTAATATGCACATGTTTTTATTTTTTGATCTCTTGAGCTACCATAAAATATCTTCCACAACAGTACAACTTTCTGTTAACATGGATGATCTGTCTACATATTTAAACCATGAAACCATATATTTTATTTCTTGGATGGATCTCTACATTTCAATGTGAATTGCTTTTCACATTCACAATAATAATTTTTGACGTGAGGGGAAAAGCATCATGCCACAGATTGAAAAGATCAAAGTAAGGCATTTTATTTTGTATCTTGTGTAAATACAAGAATGAACCAGATGCTTACTAATTAAGTGTGGGCAGTTGACAACAAGGCACAATGGCACATTGCACCAGCTGTGAAGACTGCACACGGCTTTTTTTCCCCATCAGTCTATTTTCATATTATCAAGCAAGCATTCTAAGTGTCAGAAAAGGTGTCAAAAGATAATAATAGTGAGAAGTAAGAATTCATCATTGCTGCAGTTTCAAAAACTTTAACTTGTTTTACATTGCAATCACACTTTCAGGTGAGAGAGGAAGAAAGAAATTTAAGAAGTTTTACAGCTATTCCAGTTACCTTGCATCAGTCCTTATTTTGCAGACAACAAATGACTAAGATATTTGTGAACTTGCATCACAAACAAGATGATAGACAATACCATTTTAAGTTTGAAGGACACATGTACTCCATATGTCTACAAAACAGCCATAGCAGAAGTGAGCGTTTTAAAATTTAGAGAGGGTAAAGGCCAAAAATATGGTAAAAAGACACAACAAAATCCCAAAACAGAATAGATTTTAAAGATTATTCCTGCTATCATCTGATTCTTTTTGTTATGACAGTATGCTGTATAGTATTCATTGACACTTTTCCTTTCAAAACCTTTCAGAATTAAATGTTCTCCATCAGGAAGTTGGCTCTACATAAACATTTCAATTATCTGCAGTGAAAATTAAGGTTGCATAGGAGAGAAAAACTAGATTGAATTACTTTTAAAGATTCCTTCTGCAATCAATAGTACCACAAAATACCTTAGTAAGAAAACTTCTAATTGAAGTATATAAATAATATCACAAAATATCCTCTGTAGTATTACCTCATTGACTACTTAGTTCAGTGGCTTAGCTATTTCTTTTTTTTCCCCAAAAAACTTTTAAAGCACCATTAAGCTAGTTCTGTAATTTTAATGGGTTTGGACATTCAACCAAATGAACTTGAATTCCATTTTACATGCACAGTGGAATTTGCTTTAACTACCATTCTCTAAGAAAAATTCCAGTTAAGTAATCATTTTGATCAGTAGAGACTCCTAAATATACATAGGCTTTTGGTAAGCAAATATTATTTATAAAATTTTTATAAGTACGGTGTATGTTATGTAGAAAAGGCGCTTTTTTTTCCTCAGTAAAAGAACAATTAACACCTCCAAATATGCATTTTTAGCTTCTCTTAAGTTGTATTTGTAAATTCAGATCAAATGTGCAGAACAAGTTTAATAAAAGGAGATTGTGTAACATGTAGTCTAGGGACAGTTCTGTTTTCAGTTTGCTTTCTGATAGGTACCAATTTTGTAGTACTTGATGCACACCAATTTAGATTCAGCAATCTTCCTTCATTATTGTAACCACACCTACAATATCCACTTTCTAGGCAAGTATTTACCCTCCTAGGTATCTTTGAGGCTCACTGCTAATAATTGATCCAATTACTGAACTATACAAAATCATTAAAGAAAATAAATACTCAGTGCAATGATTCTGTATGGAGTGAGACTGTGATCAAAATGCAAAAAGTCAATCAAAATCAAAATGTCAAATGAAAAAGTGACATCAAAAGTTGATGTCACACTGAAGAAACAAAATCTGCTTTGTCCACCCTCTTGCCACAGAGCTTTGACATATTTTGTGATGGCTTTTTTGTTGGTTTTTTTTTCAGTTTTTTGTTTGTTTTGTTTTGTTTTCCAGTTCAATAAGCTTCATATTGCATAACATAGTTATTTGGATAAACTAGAGAAACTTCAAGCCATGAGAGTATGGCTTTTCTGAATATCCACTAAGATGCTCTCCTTAGTTATAACTTCAAACCACCTGAAGAAGGGGAAGATAACATTATTTTCTTTGGGAAAGATGTGGTGGAGAATAAAACATCCAAGCAGAGACAGGAAAAACAGGAAAAAATTCATCATCCTGCTCCCCTTGTTGAAGGGCATTTAGACCTTGTCACAGTGACCTGCATGGCTAAGAACCTTCAGGGACCATAGCCTTTCCTGAAGTTACTGCATTGGATCTGTGACACTATATATGCACAGCTAATTCAGAATAAAAGTCTTAAGAGGTTATTATCTTACATATGTAGTGATAAGGACTGAAACTGGCCTGAATCTGGTCAGTCTTAACCACTCCTCTCACTCCTCATTCACAGATATACATAGATAGGTGCATATAAATACATAGACTATGTACACATTTACATATAGACATGTACGCATCTATCAATACACACAAAATTATGTAAATGTGCATATATTTATATCTATCTTCCATTCCAAAGAGAGATAAATCAATACATTGTTTCGAGTTCATGCATAATTCAAATAGTTTCTAGTTTTCTTGTGTTCTGTTTTAAGTATATTGACATAGGGTTAGCAACAAAAAATAGGGCTAATATTCTGTCCATGTCTTTGCACATATAGAAACTTCTGTGTAACACAGAGCACAGGGATTCTTCCATTGCACTGTGCTTTTTTTCCTTTCTGTTCCCCCTGCATTTAAATTAAGTTTTGTTGCTTTTATAGAAAATTTGACAATTTTAATAACTCAGGGCTAATATTTCAACAAAAACACAATGGCAGCCTCAACTTTCTCTTCCATGCTTTTCTTCTCAGACTGAAACAAACTTTTGTTAATTTGAAAGCACAGATCCTTCAGGAATCATAATGTTGGTGGCCAACCGAATAATGTTGAGTAAAAGAATTATGAAATTAATTACTCTTTGTGCTTTCTGATCTCAATAAACAAGTTGAATTACTTTTTGTTTCTTGTGCTAAGATCATTAATCAATAAGAATCATGCTCTCCAGAGAGGGAAAAGAGTAGCCTACCTTGCTGAAAATCAGTGGGTAGAAACTGAGTAAAGTCACTCATATGTGAAAAAGGACTGATACCCCACCTAAGTATCCTACATTTCTTCTGTTATGACTGGAATTACATTATCTCATCTGCTTTTTAATTCAGATATCGTTACGAAATTTTATCCATTAGATGGTCAATCTCACAGTTTTTGGTAGCTTGCTTTATCCTGCTTACACAGTGTGAATGATTGGATGACTCAGGTTATTAAGGTGCACCATCAGATGTGAATGATAAAGTCATTTATCTGCACTCCTCTCTTAGGAATACAATAAAGTTATTACCAAAATTTCAAATGAAACATAAGCCTCTCAAGCCCTTTTCTAACAACTGCTTTCCACAAGACTATTTTGAAACCTCTTGATAAAATGTTTAGCTGAGAAATATTTGCTGAAGACACTTTGATATCAAAGACATGCATTTAGAATTTCACTTGCCATAATAATTCGTGAATTTAGTAGAAAGGCATGACGGAAAAAATTGGTTGCATACAGTAGATGGCACTGATAAAGTATTGCTGGATTAACTAAACATCTTGAAGTGTTTTTCTGTTAATCTGAATGATTTATTTCAGGATGTAGAAGAGAAACAGCTGTCCCCAAAGACTGATTCCAGCTCCTCCTGGCAGTTCCACAGACACACTACACACACCATGAGAGACATAACATTGCTTGTTCCAGACTGTAGTAGCATAAATGGCACAAAACAGTGAAAACTAAGGTGTCTTTTATTTTGGGGGGGATTTTGTTTGTTTAAAGGCTATTTATTTATTTATTTATTTGGTTGGGCGTTCTTCTTTGCATCAGCAGTGTGTGGTTTACCTTAGGAGGGTTGGTATTTAGGAAGAGTGATTTCCCTTCCAGTCCATTAGCTCAATCAACTCATCAAAGATTTGTGCAATTCTGACTTATACTGAGCTGGACAGAGGCTGCTAGTCTCAAGCAAGGAGTGCACATTCAGTTTGTGCTTGCTCCAAGCTCTGAAGCTCCAACCTTGCTTCAGAAAGATTATCCAGGAGTATGGATAACATATTTGTAAGGCTTATCTCTGTGAATGCTGGGGGAGAGACAGGCTTTTCTTAAGGTTGATACCAGAGGAGGAACCCTAACTGTGTGATCTAGCCTGCCCTGCAGCAGAGCTTTGTAGCCCCATGTACAGCAGAGAGGATCTAGAAAGACTAAGCCCATACACCTAAGATTGCTCTCTGTGACTACTCCCTACAGTATGTATTTTTGTATGTATTCAACATAACCATCACAATTCCATTTAAGGAAGATGATCTCCAAGAATCTGAAAGAGTACTGCTAACTATATGCATAAATATTTGTAAGTCATTATCTATGGCATGTATTTGTAAGGACAATAAAATGCATTGTTGTATTTCCTGTAGCACATTGTCTTAATGTTTTCTTTATAAACTATTATTTTATACAGTAGCAGAAAATATGACAAGATATCTAATCCTTGAGGGGAAATAAGGTAATAACTTAGTATCTGAGGTCTGTTATTTCCCTATGCTTGTCTGGACTCATTTTAGCATAAATAATGAGACTTATTTCAGAAAATGTGTGGAGCAAGCAAGCAGTTATGCTGTGTTGTATCTAATAGTTTTTGCTTAATTAAAGACAACAAAAAAACCCAACCCAAAACAGCTGAGCTGTAACTTCAGCAAATACATAAATAAATGCTGTTTTTAACAAGAACCTTACAAAATATTTTTACTAACTGTACAGAACTTCTTTACACATACAGCACCTATCTGTGGGTCAGTTTTATGTGTAGTAACAAGTAATTATATCTGAAAAAGTGACACTTGGCTAAGTGTCATTCTTGAAATGATATGATGAAAATGTGTATGTGATGAAACATTGGATATGTTAAATCAATAGCCACACTAAAGGAAAGCTTGACTAAAATTCTCACTTGTGAAGCATAATTCAGGATTAGTATGCTCTAACACACACTTTTTAGCCTTCGCTCTTCACTTTGTTCTTTACAGCTCTGAGAACTGGCTAATTGTAACTCTCATGGCTGAAGAATTCCCAAAGACACAAGAAAATAAATATATATCATATATCATTAAACAAAACAAAGAGATTGCCATGATGCCTTCTCTGTTTTAACTCACACAATATCTCTGCCTGTATAGATTTTCTGGATGCAAAACATTCTCGCAGAATCTTTGGTATAAGACAAAAAGAGCATTTCAAAGCCTTATTTTTTTAATCCCTTAGCCTTTTATATTTTAAGCAGGTGCTTTAATATTATCTGGTCAAATACACAAACCAGAATAATTCTTGCACTCAGTGTTGCACTTGACAAGGTTTGTACAATGAGTTAGGCTCATTCATATCCTGGTTTGGGTCACTAGTTAAAATACACTACATGTTCCTATCATGCTGCCCATTTCTCTGCTGGAAAAGTATTGTTAGCACCTACTCTGGAAATCGCACAAGGATAATATACAATTAAGTAAAGATAGCTATATACTCATAGAGAAAGTTGAAAAATATTATATATGTATTAATTATATGTAATGTGCAAAATTTCAAGGGATGTATCTAGAAATGCCATTCCCAAAGAAGCAGAAAGATAGAATGTATCTCAGGGAGGTTAATTAGTCCTGGAATTTCCTTTACAGAGGGCATTAGCATTTGTTCCCTCTAGTAGCCCCACCCTATGTGCTTAAGAAGGCAGTTAGTCTAGGCCAAACTGGAATAAACAGAGTAGTTCTTGTCAAAAATCACAAACAAACAAACAATAACCACCTCCCCCAAAAGAAAAAAAAAAAAAGTGTTTCAGTACAAGAGTCCTTTGCAGATCTTAAACTCTTATTTTTTTGGCCTGATCCAGTACTACAATTCTAGCAAGCCTCCATCAGTTTTGGCTAGCTGATACATAGTTAAGCTTTGTGGAACACTTTGGCAATGTCAGACTTATATCACGGCTATAATATAACTTGGACAAAAATTGCCTGGATGTTTTTCCTGGTTATTTATAATATAACCTGGAAAAAAGGGATGTTTAAAAAATGTCAGTTATTGAAACTGATTTAAACCAAAAAGAAATAAGACCAGAATTATTTAGGATTCTGAGAAAAATATTGCATCATACTGCAGGCTCTCATATTTAATTTTCTAATCAATTTAAGAGTAACATTTTCTAATCAAGAGTAATGAAATGGGTTCAGTTTCATCTGCCTTTTTTTTTCTTTCTTCACTGCCTTCTACCTAAAGTATACATTCACACTTCATACCACATTTGCACTACAGCTGGTTGATTATCACTTCAACAAGTTTATGATTTTGCCTTGCTGTTCATAAATTTGCCCACAAATGAGAAAATGACTGAGAGATTAAGCTGTTCTCCTTGGTCCGATAGTTTGAACTTCTCTGATACCTTTGTACATAGTACGGAAACAACTTCAGCAGACCTTCCAGCACTTCAACTTGTGTATCAGGAATCAGACAGTTTTGTGATGAACAGCATAAAGAAAAGATGGCCATCAGGAAGTGTTTTATATACTTTTTCTATTAATCAAAACATGCTATTTTGGCCTGTTATATTTCTAGGACAACCACAGAAGGAAATATGTCTTCCATCCAAGGACATGCAATAATGAAAGAAGGATGGCTGAACTGGCAATGAAGAGAAAAATAATTAAAAATATAAGCAAGCAGTAAAATGAAAGAAACAAATATTTAGCAGAAAAAAAGAATAGCAGATTTTTTTTATAATGTCACATATTTTAATGGGGTTATTTCAGTGTGAATAGCAAATGCTTCAATAACAAATACAGACAGGGCAGCAAGGAGGGCGTCACAGCAAGGTCATTATCCGAGACTTCAGGAGAGAAGATTTAGGAATATGCTTGGTAGAATGGATGGAGTAAAACCCTGGAGGGAAGACAGACCCAGGAAAGCTGTTTAATATTCAACAATCACCTCTTCCAGGCTCAGGAGCAATGCATCCCACTAAAAGAATATCAGACAAAAACATCAGAAGGCCTGCATGGATGAACAACGAATTCCTGGATAAGCTCAAACACAAAAAAGAACCCTACAGGGGTGGGAGCAAGGACATGTGGCCTGGGAGGAATACAGAAATATTATCCAAGGTGCCAGGGATCAATTTAGGAAAACTAGAGTACTGACAGAATTGAATCTGACAAGGGCATCCAAGAAAAGCTTCTCTAGGTATGTTGATTACAAAAGGAAGACTAGGGAAAGTGTGGGCCATTTCTGGGAAAAAAGGGAGACCTGATTACCCAGTAGATGGAATAGACTGAGGTACTTAATTACTTTTTTGCCCTGGTCTTCACTGTCAAGCGCTCCAGCCACACTGACAAAGTTGCAAAAGGCAAAGGCAGAGACTGTGACAGTGAAGAGTGGTTTGCTGTAGGAGATTGGAATGGAGAACATCTAAGGAATCTAAAGGCATACAAGTTGATGGAAACTGATGTAGTGCATTCATGGGCCCTTGAGGGAACTGGCAGATGCAGTGGCTAAGCCTCTATCTGTTATATTTGACAAGTTGTGGCAGTCTGGTGAAGATCCCACTGATTGAAACAGGAGAAACATAAACCCCAGTTTTAAAAAGGGAAATAAGGAAGACCCAGGGAACTACAGGCCAGTCAGTTCCACAGCTGTGCCTTGCAAGATTATGAAGCTGACTATCCTGGAAATTATGCTGAGGCATGTGGAAATTAAGAAAGTGCCTGGTGACAGCAAAGGCTTCGCTAAGGGCATATCATGCCTAAGAAATCTGTTGGACTTTATAATGGGGTTACGGTGATGGTGGATAAGGGAAAAACCACTAAACTCATCTACCTGGACTTGTGCAAAGCATTTGCTGCTTGTTTCTAAACTGGAGAAACATGTATTTGATGGAAGGATCAGTTGGTGGATTGCTGCCTAGATTGCTGCACTCAAAGCATTGTGGTCAGTGACTCAACGTCCAAGTGGAAAGCAGTGATGAGTGGCATTCCTCAGGGACTGGTATTAGAACCGGCACTTTTCAATATCTTTGGTGACATGGACACCGGGATTGAGTAAACCCTCAGCAAGTTTGCTGACAACATCAAGCTGTGTGGCGCAGTTGGCACAGTGGAGGTCAGGGATGCTGTCCAGAGGGACCTTGACACCTTTGAGAGGTGGGGCTGTACAAACCTCATGAAGTGCAATAGGGCCAAGTGCAAGGAGCACCATATCGGGGAAATCCCAAGCACAAGTATAGACAGGGCAAAGTGGATCAAAAGCCATCCTGAGGAGGAGGACTTAGGGGGTATTGGTTGACATGAAGCTCAACATGACCTTCTGGTGTGCCTTGTGGCCCAGAAACCCAAGTGTATCTTGCACTGCGTTACAAGCAGTATGGCCAGCAGGCCCAGGGACATGATTCTGCCATTCTACTCTGCTCTTGCGAGACTGCACTGTAAGGGTCAAATGCATTCAAGGTACCCTCAAAATACAAGGCAGCAGAGGGGTTTAGGGCCACTTATTTCCAAAGCTGAAAACATTTAATATCTTAGCACAAATCTGCACCAGCCCTTGGAAGAGACACACCCCCCGTTCTTCTCAGGGCTTTTGTTGCCCCTGGCCCCACGCTGTGGGACCTTCAGACATGTCTGTAAGAACTTGTTTTCTCTCACACCCAGGAGTTGACTCCTCTGGAATGCAGGAGGAGAAACTGTCTCTGGGAAAGGTGCCTTTTTCCAGGCAAGAAAGCTTCCTTAAGCAAAAAACCCTAATCTCTGCATAGTAGAATCCTCCGGAAGGGCCTCCTACACTTACAGCACCTGTAGTGCTGTGTCCAAGTATGGGGCACCCACATTAAGGAAGATGTAGACCTGTTGGAGTAGGTCCAGAGCAGGGCAATAAAGGCAGCCAGAGGGCTGGAGTACCTCTCCTAGGAAGACAGGCTGAGAGAGATGTGGTTGTTCAGGCTGGAAAAAGGAAGTTTCTGTGGAGATCTTGTTGCATTTTTACATTCTGCAATTGAATTTAGCAGTTGCTTTCCCAACAGTTACAAAAATAAAAAAAAAGAGAAATAAAATCCTCCTCAGAAAATGGTGTATTTACATTAAAAAGTATATAAATTACTTAAACATAGAATAGTTTATTTCCCTTATATTCCGTCTCATACAGGCAGTTATTTTAAGAGAGAGAAGAGTCGAAAACTCTGTAACTGCATGTTTAAAAAACTCCTGTATGCCTAGAACACTAGTTTTGAGATTCTCAGAAGACAGGAGCCAATACCTTCAATAAATAAATTATGAATGAGAAAACAAATTGATTTTTTGAAGTCTTAAGTGCTTAGGAACTTCAGACATTTTTCAATACAGTACTTAAATACAGGGAGGTACAATTTCAGATATCTCTAGAAATGCATATATGCTGCCCCTTTCTTATTTCTAACTCAATTATTTTAGGAAATTTTACCTCAAAGAGAAAATAATAATGAAATAATTATTAATGTGAGATGGTATAGGAACACTGCATTTTATAGATGATTGAGAAAAAACCCGGAGAAGCTCTTTTGAATAATTGGTGCATAGGTCAAAAGAAGAAGAGAACTATCTATAAATTTTTATTTTGGATAGCAATTTAAAAATCTCGCAATGAAATAGCATTATATAAATGCACTAATATGCAATGTGATATTTAACTAACACAGACTAACGGAAAAAAAAAAAGGATTATATTTAGAACTATAATGTTTATATTGATGTCTGGGGTTTTTTCCCTCAGAACAGAATAGAATAGCTTTACCCCAATATGATAAAAAATTGACTTACTGGGACCTGGTATATTTACTCTTTAAACATTCACTATTAAATTAATTCTATCTTTTTACCTAACTTAAATTCTATTTTTATTAACAAAATCTCTAAAAGTAGCTTTTCCTTTAGTGTTAAGTAGTTGAAAAATGCAGTGAACTTGAAAAATTCAAGTGAAACAGTGAAGCTTGGCATAGCTATAAGGATTGCTCAGCTAACATATACAGCACATCTACTATGTTATTTTCATGCCCCTTTGTGTTTTTTTTTCATTTCACGTGTTAATAAACTTAAATTTTAAAGACCATGAAATATTAAATATTTCAAGCTATTTTAAAACACAAAGGTCACACGCCTTTTGCTTTAACTGGAGGTTATTTAGCTTGGACCAAATTACAGAGCTCATCAGTTTAAATTTGTATTCACAAACCCAGAATTGTTAGTTACAGCTGAAATTGAAACTGTAAGAGATGTCTTATGACTTTCAGGTAATAAAGGAGCAGAATGCATATTCTAGCAAATATATGAATACACATGAAAAAGAAATGAATGGTTTTAATTTTCCTAAGACTTAAGTCAACAAAATCCTTTGAAACTGGCAACAAAGGGTAGCAGAGAATATTTTTCTCTCCATAAAAAAAAATATTCTTCATACTTTTCTATTCTCTAAAAAAGATGTCAATCCAAAGGCATTTGAAATTTAATTTATTCGTATTTTGATTTTCAACAGATTATACTCATCATAGATGAGAAACCTCAATTGATTTTATTGTTATTGATAAAGCAGCAAATAATATAAAAAAAATCACATTTAAAAAAAAGATACTGATATCTGAGATACTGAACACCTGTCTTTACCAGACCCCGGAGAACAGGTGAAAAGCCTGGAGCAAGGCTGACAAACAGTTGGTGATAAAGGGCCAGCTTACTGAATACTCAAGCAAACCAGACATGAATAAATCTATGGGCCCTGAAGGAAGCACCCCTGACTGGGCTGACAACAACGCAGGACCACCAATTTTTGAACAAGCATATCAACTGGGAGAGGTGCCTGAGAACTGAAGGATAGCAAATCCTCCTAACTTCAACAGGAGCAGAAAGGAGGATGTAGGGAACTACAGGCCCATCTGGCTTTATCTCAATACCTGGGAAGATGATTGAACAGCTGATCCTGGGAACTGTTGTCAGACATGAGAACAACAAAAAGGTGATCAGGAGTAGCAAATCTGGGTTCACCAAGGGAAAGTCATGCCGGGCAAACCTAATAACCCTCTACAATGAAATTACAAGCTTGGTAGATGAGAGGAGAAGAGCAGATATTGTCTACCTTGACTTTAGTAAGGTTTCTGATGCCTTCTCCCATAACATCCTCATAGAGGAGATGAAGTAGTATGGGCCGGACGAGCAGACAGTGAGATGCGTTGACAGCTACCTGAATTAACAGGCTTAAGCAACAAAATATAGGGAAGTAACTAGCAGTGCACCCCAGGGAAAAATACTGTGTCTAATCATGTTCGATATCTTTATTAATTATTTGGATGACAAGGCAGAGTGTAGCCTTAAAACCTTTGATGATGATAAAGAACTGGGAGAACTGGATAACATGCCATTCAGTTCTCAGAGGGTTGGAGAAATGTGCTAACAGCAACTTTATACAATTAAGAGAAAACAGTGCAAAGTTCTGGACCTGAGGAGGAGTACTGTCATGCATACAGGATCCATGATGGGCATTACTCCTCCCAGAAATAACTTTGCAGGGAAGGGTATGGGGGATCAAAGTTGCACATGGAAACAGCAGTGTGTCCACAGCACAAAGAAGGCCAGTAACATCATACACTGCATTAGGCAGAACATTGCCATCATGTCAGGGGAGGTTGTCATTGTCCTCTACCAGCTCTGCTGAGACCACACCTGGAGTATTCAGCCCACTTTTGTTCTCCGTAGTACAAGAGAGACATAGGGCTCCTGGAGTGAGTCCAACAAAGGGGCAAAGGCAACTCAGGGGCTGGAGAAAATCTCTGGGGAGAGCTGAGAGAACAGTGAATGTTCAGCCTAGAGTAGGGAAGGTTTATGATGATGACTTCAATTTTTGCAAATATGACAGGGGACAGTGTACAGAATTTAGAAGCAGGTGGTTTTCAATGGCATTCAGTGGCAGGACCAGAGACAATGGGCATAAACTAAAAAAAACACTTCTGTCTGAACATCCGGAAGCACTTTTTCACTGTGAAAGTTGTTAAGACTTGCACAGGCTGCCCAGAAGGGTTGTGAACTCTCCTTGAAGATATACTCAGAAGCTGCTTGGACATAGTCATGACCAACTTCCTGTAGGTGACCTGCTTTAGCAGGCAGATTGTTCAAGGGTCCCTCCCAACCTCAAACATTAATTTCTGTGATTCTGTAGTTCTGTGATTGTGTGAAACATTATTTATGATTTCTATAGTTACAACAAATTGGTCATCAACATTTCTTAGATATGTCATGTGAACCTTGACCAATTTTCCGAAGTTGAAGCTCAGTATATTGATAAGCAACTAACACAAGGGATACAAACAACATGTTTTAGTATCAAAATATACCTTAGTTCTCCCAGTCACTGTGAATGTATATAATAATGCATAAGTTAGGTCAGATTAACAGCATCACACTTTTGCTAAAGGACTGTATGAAAGAAATGAGTTTATGGAAGGTTATTTCTCCCTAACATAGTATTTTACCTTCTGGCAATATCATTTTAGCTTCTGGCAATTGCCATTTAGGGACAGAGACTAGGAAAAAGTTAATAAAGCTGTACAGGAGGTTGCAGTTTGGAAGATATGCCTGCTACTTGTTTTCCCTTATATCAAATACTAGTAACTAACATAGTTTGTTTAGTAGTCCGTAATCTTCTCTGATTCTTTTCTTTTACTTTTAAATATCTGTGCAGGTTTCAGTGCTAACTTGAATTCATAAGTCACTTATGATGACTGAGAAGCAAGAGGTATATAAAGATAGTTTCCTGAGCATGAGGGAAATAAGTTTCAGATAGAAGTGATTGTCATTTTTTCAGAAAAACAGGCTTTTGAACATAAGAAGACTGAGGAGAGAATTAACCAACAAATTGACCAACAAATATACTTGCTCAGTTTAAATTATTATAAATAAAATGAGGTCAATTTCAAAGTAGGAATTTCCTTCCAGAATTCAATCTTGAAGATTTAAAAAAAAAAATTACCTGATTTCTCCTCTTGTGATAAAGGTGGCAAGCCCTAATTAGATAAATGCTAAACAGCAGGTCTGTGTTTGCATATGGAGGTGAAAGGAATCTTTAGACTACAATTTCAACTAAACAAAACAGATTTTAATAAATAAAAATATTTTAAACTGCATTAATATTTTTAGGTCAAAATGTCAAAAGATATGCATTTAGAGAGATTCTAAAAACATCTAGCCATATTTAAAGTCGCATGTCTTATTTTTATTTTTCTAAAATATAATCTTTCTGAAATTCTGCCACATAGTATTAAACAAAAAAAAAGGAAGTTAAACAACATGTTTTGGAACAATGAGTTTTGTTCATTAAAGATATTTGGGACTGTTTATGGACTATATATATGCATATAGTGGTTCTCTTGTTCAGTTTAAAACCTGATGGGCTCTTTTTGTTTCAGCCTGCAGAAACAGAATTTTAATAATAGGTAAAAAATAACCAAAACATTCCATGTATTGAATATTAGTATAACTTTTTATGAAGTGTCAAAGCACATAGTTTGTACTGAAAGTACATCATTATATAACTTTATATATATGAATTTTGCAAAAATCTGTTTTTCCTCCTTTACTTATTTGGTGTCTCACATGATAAATGTTGATATGTATTTCTTATATACATAAGCCAAAAAAGAGAGACGGATATGTAACTTATGTTTGTAGAAACATAGAAGAAGAACAGCTTGCTACCTCAGTAGTGCATTACTACAGACTCTAAAACATATTATGGAAGTGGATCTTTGTACAGGAGTTTTGGGGAAAGAGCTGTGGGTTCTAACATACCCTTATAGCAAGAATAAGAAATATTAATTAATTTTTCTGGTATTAGGCATCATCCAATATCTCATAATGTCACTTAAACTATGGAGAAAGCAGAAGAGCAAATTAGATGTTTTGTATTTAAAGAAACTCTTTTGTACTCTTGGCTGAGTTGACCAACATACTTCAGGTATCAACCAGAGGTAAAAAGGAAAAGGGAAAAAAAACCCAACAAGGCACAAAGACCCCCTTACCAAAAAGTGTCAAAACTTTAAACTTTTTACTAGACTCTTGGCTATTTTGACAATCCTTTGAAAAAGACTCTTCATGTTAGCCAGATGTATCTGGCCCACGAATTGTTCAAAGAACAAGCCAAGAACATTATTGTGTAAAAGATTTTTCCAAAACGTGAATAATACAAAAGATTTTATCTATTCTTTGAGCCGTACTTTGATAGGTAAAATAAAGGTTCTTGTCAAGTAGCGACAAACTCACTGTCTTCTAGGCACTGCAGGTGAGAATACATTTTGAAAGAGAAATGTTCAATCACCACTTCTTAAAAAAAAATTCTTAAAAAATGTTTTCTTCTAGGATTCTATCCTTTTAAATAGGCATTTATGCCAAATCAGTATACAAGAGAAAAGTCTACTACAAATAGAGTATCAAGGGCTCTAACTTTGAATTAATCTCATTTTTTATATAACATATAAAACACTTCTGAGCAACAGTTGCTTCATACATGATGATACATTTTCTAAAATTTGTTTAAGTGTTATTTTGGCAAACAGTAGATCAACTTACTTTCAATTTACTTTTTGGATCAAGATCAGGTCTAGTGGAGAGTGGAATGAATATTAATTTTTTTTATCTCTCACCAATTACAACAGTAAAAAGGAAATATATTTTAAGAGCCCTCTTAATGCTTTCTTAACGCTGGTCAAGCAATTCCCATTTGAAATTTGAAAGCCATTCTATACAAAGGCCCCCATGCCTTTTTCAAATTTTAAAACATTCAATCTTATGCTGGTTCTTTTGAGATCATTAAAAAGGATTCATTATGTTTTATATTCATCCACCATGTGTACTTGCCACATACTTTACAAGCCTCACAGTCCCATTAGGCCTGTCCTGACCACTGGTAAGCATATATCTCTTTAAAGAAATGGGAGTAAAATTGTCTTTTCCGCAAAAATTTCACTGTAGGAACAAACTGTCCTTAAAGTTAATTGATTCAGGTGTTTTCCACATGTATAACATAGGGCTATTTATAATTAATGCTCAAAACTACATAACCATGCCCCCAAAAAACAGATGTACAGATATTGGGTAATGTAAAAATAATATTCACACATTTTTAATTGGATTTATTAACTGATGATATAATTCTTTCGCAAACCTTCTTCTTAGGAAACAGTGGTAACAAAGATAATGCCAAAGAAGTCAGGTTACTGATGCTATAGTATTCAATATATCCATATCCCTGTAATTCATCACATACTTAACCATCTAAGGAATACAATGATCATACATTTTAATAATAAAAGTCTTGCTCCTTCACCACAGAAACTCAGGTAAAGAGCTCTAAATATGCTGTAATTCTGGCTATATTACAAACAAATTACTATTATGTTACTTAATACATGGTTAAAGATAGTCTTTGTTGTCTTTCAGAAGCATTATTTCAGGATTATGTCTAATCTCCTTAACTTCGACAGACAGTGGATCAAATCAGATCCATATGGGGTCACATAAGGATTATTTCCAGGTTGGTTTTCATATGTTCTCATAATGAGATAAAAAGCACATGCAGCATAAAAAAATTGTTCACTGAGAATCTGCAAGAAAGCTTTCAGATAAATTGCAGAAATGGTACTATTTCTTCAGGAAATGAACCATAAAGCACACAAAATATAAGAACATCTTTAGCAATTGAAGAATGTTAAGGAAGTTGTCCTGCTCATTTCACTGATGTCTCCTATGTTACAAACTGGAACATACTAATAGTTAAAAAACAAACAACAAACAGGCAAACAAAAACAGCTGATTTCCAGCTGTTTATCCATATGTCTATATTTTCAAGCAAGGAAAAAAAAAAAAAAAAGTAATTATCCACAGAAAGAAAAGGGAAGTAAATTAAGAATTTATACTTCAGTGGAGGATATGGTGTATTGTAGCAATAATCCAAATTTAGTCTTTCACTCAAAAGTTCATTACTGTTTGATGATATTCTCCAAAAGTAATAACATGGAAAAGCCTCTAAACAAACAGAGTAATGAAATTAAATGAGCTTAAAAATGGATGATTTAAACTTTCAGTGTTTGGAGAAAGATTAAGAGCTAAATAATTTTCCTTGCTAAAGCTAAACAGCAAAACTAATATACTTTGTTTTTTAATAACCTCTTTCAACTACAAGTCTTGACATATCTCAGAAAGATAGATATTAAATGTAAAGTTACTCAGTATACTAATCTTTAGTAAAAAAAACAGCAGAACTTTGTGCACTGTACTATTTTATCCAAAATCATTGCTGTTTATCTCATTCCATTAGCTGAGCTTGCTTATTTAGGGACTAACATTGGTACTTTAAACAGCAAAATAATGTGTGAAAGCTCTGATACTTAAGGTCCCACTGGTCATACACCTACTGGCAATATCAGATGAGAAATCAGAAAGTTTTTATAGTGAGGTAACTTCCTACCTCAGAAGCACAAAATTTGCTATAATTTCTTTTTGTCTAATTCAGTAAAGAAAGGTTGGAACATTGCATATTCTTCTGGGTAAACACACAGGGCTTATCTTTCTCTTTTCAACAGTTTCTAGAATTAGAAAGGCAGTAAAAAAGAGTAACCCACAAATCAAAGATGCCAACATATTTCAGCATTTGAATTCTGTGAGTTCTGAGATATCACGGAAATGACTAGACTCCATCAACTCAGTATATGGATCTGAGGTTGTAGAAATTAAACTTGTGTGGTGTATTTTCTCTACTCCATCCTGGGAATTGCTATTAACATTAATTGTAACTGTATGGACAGAATAGAATGAGAAGAGACCCCATGCTGCAGATAATGAAATGTTCAGACACAAAGGGGAGGAGAAGGAAATACCTTCTAATAACATTAGGAGCTACTCGTTACAAACTGGAAATTATAGACCAGACGTTTTTAATTTATTTTTCCAGACTGGATGTAAACTCAGAACAGCAACACATTCACAGTAACAAGGATGCAGATTACAAAAGTTATCACCTATTTTTCAAGCAATGGTCTGAATGTTTTTACAGAAAAAGATTGCTATCTCCAGTATTTAGATAGATTCCTTAATTCCAGATAATTCCTCTGGAGTTTTTTGTGGGAAGACAGCAGAGTGCATCTTTTAAATCACTTCTCCATTTTCCTTGCCTTGCTAATGCAGAAGAGAAAGGGATGTGCTAAAGCTCTCCTTAGAGTCTGTTGCTTTATTTTTCTGGGGTTTTTTCTGCATAGCTACCCTTTTCCCTTCCTCTGTGTCATATACTTCACTTTCAGAAGTTCCACCAACATCCTCTTAATTTCTTATATCCTCAGTTATTTTTTATCTGCTTCTTTATCAAAGCAGACAGACATATATGTTGATGTGGAAACTGAATTAACTTCATTTCTGTTTTCTTGGCAACAACAGAGAGTGGGTATGTGGTAAGGATGATCATGTAGTTGACTTTTGACTTAGTAAACCTTCCCTTTTTTTCTTCCAGAGGTAGTTAGATATTCACTTTCCTCTCCTTCCTTGAGTACTTCAAGAACCAAATCTTCATAACTCTGTCTTCCAAAAACCAAAATCTGCAAGAAGGTTGACAATAAAACCAAAACACAGGCTTTGATTGAGCTTAATGATACAGAGCAACACAAGTTGATTTGCACTGACAGAAACTATAAAAGCATTTGGTCCCTTCAAAGAATGAAAGTATAATATTGTATATAAGTTTGTAACGAAACAGAGGCTTTCTGTCAAAAGAGAGAAATACCACTGTAATGCTCTACAAACAAAAGCCTTGTTTCTGAACTCATAATTTCAACTTGCCTCTCTCCTGATCCAATGTCTCCTGTAGAACATCATCAGAGGACAGGAGAACCAATACTTTGTAAACGCTTACAAATCCTCTAGCAACTATGACATATATTCCAAAGCGTCTTGAGCTGACCCCCAACTGCTAATGCCTGTCCTGTGTTCATGGGCCATATACCAAGGGCATAGCATAGCAGAGCTCATATCCTTTGGTAAGGTCTGAGGATAAAACAGAATTACTATATAAGTATTCATGCTTTTTTCTACATGGCAGACACCTGTCTTTGCAAATAAAGATGAGTTTAACTGAATTATTATATTTAGTATATAAATTCCTCTTTCCCAGAGAGACATGGTAGAGGCCAGCATCAAAGAGACATTATTCTTCTCTGTATTAACTCTATGCTAATTATGACTCCTGTTTAAAAGAATAAGTAAACCAATTTGCTACAATGTTATGGCAATGCTAAATGCAATGGACAGAAAGGGCATGGAGTTCACTCTTTCATTCTCATGAAACTATTATGGATGTCAATGAAGTTATTACTCCAGATAACCTTCAAGACTGAGAGAGTAATTATTCCTCTGAAACTCAAAGTTACTTTGCAATTATTTTCTGAAAAGATCACCTGGGCTGTAAATGAATTATATGCATTTGGTTCTTTAATTAGTGTTAATTCCTTGTACCTAAATGTTAGTATTCTTATATCCTCCTAATTTTTTAAAATAACTGGTCTGCCCTGTTTTACCACACCATCTACACCATGTATATGTTCTTTATCCACTGCAGTCTGTGATATGGAATTCTACATGTGACCTCCCTATTGTGTGAAGTAGATTTGGTTTTAAAAATGACCAACTTGTGAGTTTCACATGATCTTGCCATCAAAATCACTGTACATTTTCAAACACAATCCCTATCTGCCTTCCCAGGGTCAATAACAATTTTGTAGAATAGTATCATTTTTTTAGAAAATCATCACTTCTTCAAATTTTCCTCACACAGAAGTTGTTCTATTGAAGCATCTTTCTTGCTCTTTTATGAACGTGAACCTCCTTCTATTATACTGTATATCATTGGGACCAGAATTCTGTGCTCATTTTAAGGTGCAATTCAAATGTAGGTTAATACAGAAATATAATAAAATTTTGTGATTTTTTTTGTTTTGTCTTGGGTTGCCTTCTTCTTTTCCTTTCTATTCTTTTAAACTTCATGCTCTATAAAGCTAATAAACCATTGTCATCTTTATGAAGAGAGGTCATAAATACATACAAGACAGATTCATTGTACTTTTGCATGCAGGCAAGAAAGGAAAATTTCCCAAGTATTTAGCCTCTTTTTTATCTTGTTTACTTAATCATGTCTTGTTGAACAAGCATAGAATCACCTCTGTTTCTGCAGTACACTTCACTAAACATAAACTCTAATCCTCTATCCGCTATCAACACCGACACACATATACTGGAAGAAGGGCTGAAAACTAATAAAAAATCCATATTAAACATTATATCTGCGGACTTCCAGACTGATGAAAAGACCACTTGAGGTAATCTGTATTTCTGACTATTTCACCAGAAAGGTGAGGATTGCACTCTGGAGAGGCCCATCTACCTTTGCCATCCAAAGGCAGATGAAAACATCTTCTGTTTTCATCATCTTGATATACTTCTATAAAAATGTCATGCTGTTCCCGAGCATGATATGTAATAAGAAAGAGAAATGCTACATAAACACAAATGAACTAGAAACAAAGCATTTTAGTAAAGAAAACTTATTACACTGTTTATGCACAGATGTATCCTAATGTGCTAGAGGGAAGATGTAATTGCTATGAAATAAAGAAGCCTTACCTCTTTGCTCAAGTCAATCTAATCTGAAGTACATATCTGCTGATAATGATTCAGAGAGTAAAAAGTTTGACTGAAAATACTGAAAATATATATTGAGTATACATTTGCCACTTAGGTTATCTGCTTTAAACATAAAATACCCTTTTTCTTTCAAAAGTAACAAGACAAGAAAAAATTACTAAAGGACAGTGAACAAATTTAGAGCCTAAGGGTCTCATTTATATAATTCAGTTGTTAAAAGAATATGAAACCTAATAATAAACTAGTTTGTTTGTTTGTTTATTTTAATATAAGAATGCTGCTATCAAAAGCCCAGATCTTTTTTTCTGTGGTTTAAAATGGGCTGTTTGTTTTCCCAGCAGAAAACATGCTAACATATTACTTCTATATGGAGAAGACTATTTATTTTTCTGTTTATTCTAGAAAGCATCACTGGTATGTCAGTAAAAATCTTCAGTCATGCAAATCTTGAAAAAGTAAAATGCAGTGAAATGCTCTTGTACTGTTGTAGTGAAACATAAAATAAGTGGAAAATAGAGCTATATAGTGAATTCTAGACACATTCTTTCTCCTTCAGTTTTACTTGGCTTTTCTCCTCCATTTTATCACAATGACAGTAAAACTTTAACTTACTGTTTTTAAAAACTTGTATTTCTCTGTAAGTGAAAAAAATAGATTTTTTCAAAGTGTTATTCAAGATATGTGCAATTGAATGCACCCATATACTAATCAAAATATATATAAAACCTGGCAGTTAATTTACATTAATAGGAATAAAGTATTTTTTTGAACATGTATTGCAATTTTCAATCCTTTTCTAGCACTGTGTAAAATAAATAAAATAAAAAAGAAGTTTTTACCTTGGTTTTCCAAATCATGATTGAGAAAAAGGAACGGTTGATTAGAAACAGTCAGATCCCTAGCAATTTTTTAACCTAAATATAAAAATCCAGATGATGTTCCCTCACGTAACTGATCTCCAAAAGCATAAAATTTTTCTGTAATTATGCATGCATATGTAAATACTTTGACAGAGTGTTTACTTTTAGAACTTCTTTAATAAAGCTCCTTGAGAGAATATAAAATTCATTAAAGTTCTAAGAGAAGTAGCAAACATATCGAAAATGGTATTTTTTGCATTATTCTAAGACTTTAAGAAAAAGCATAATGTTATAGAACATTAATATTAGAGTCAGTATAAATAAATGAGAAGAAAAATCTTTGATCTCAGCTGATGAGGTTTACAAATTGCAAACCTTTTTCCCTTGTTTCCCCAAAGGTGTATGTAAAATTTTTTATAGTAACCATATATGGTAAAACAGAACAATTGGCCTGATATCCCACAGTAAGT
The DNA here is from genome assembly GCA_035584735.1 of Pseudotriccus pelzelni. NCBI lineage: Eukaryota > Metazoa > Chordata > Aves > Passeriformes > Tyrannidae > Pseudotriccus > Pseudotriccus pelzelni. The sequence continues at coordinate 40,656,166 of JAWMRA010000090.1, read as the reverse complement.
ATTCAAGCACAGAAAACAAGTCTATTTAAAATGATTATTAGAAAGTTACACAGCCTGTACACACAAAATGTAACCTCTTCTATATGAAAATCCTGTCTAGATTTTTTTTATCTGAGAAATGAGCATGACTGTCTGAATATCAGAGAAATTTGTAACCCTGTATCAAGCACGTGCTTCATGATATCTGCCTTTCTTCCAGTCTTTTAGAGAAAAATGTTTTCCTTCTTATGCCTTAGTCATTTTAATTCTGTTTGTATTTGAAGAAACCCTAAAGTACAATTTTCTCAGCATATTCTACATAGCTGTACTTCAGGAGAAATTATTTTACTCTTATAAAACTTAATAGTAAAGAACCAAATGAAATAACACCATTCAGAACATATTTTTATGGGAGAAAAAATAAGAATGGCTGTATGAGGACAGTGACTTACAAAAGGAAAACAGAATTGGAATTACTCTTGTGAAAGAATTCTAACAGTCTGCTCTATTCTATATAGATTATATTTCAAAACAAACACTGACCTAGCAGAATGCATAAGTCTCCAAATGTCACTGATGACTTCACAAAAAAACTCAACTACATAAAACATTTCTAGTCACTTATACTCAGCCTTCCCCTGCAGATGTTCTGTAGGACAAATAGACTTTCACACGCAGAAGGAAATAAAGCTTAAACATTTCTTTTCTTGCCAAATACTTCTATGCAGCAATACCAGCTGATGTTGGCATGATCATTTAGCTCAAGAAAAAAACAAATTGAAAGTTAATATCAGAGGGGTGGATCTAATCATGAAGAACAATTAGTCTTCATCCACCACAGATTTTTTTCATTGACTGTTAAGCTCTACTCCATCTTTCAGCTTTGTTTGTTTACTAAATTGCAATCCTAGAAGTTGCTTGTTTTTTAAAAGTAGTGCAGAACTTCACGTGAAGGTGTCTCAGCAATTGAATTAAATTCAACTGTGCCACGTAGCAAGCTAGAGTGACAGAAGTATATCATCATAACTTCATTTTATATTTTACTGTGTGATGTGTAATTTAAAATTGGATAAACGCAACATCTACAGGTTTTCCAAAATAAATAAAGCAAAACTTAGTAATGCTTAAAACAGAACTAGCATTTATGAAAAAAGTGTTAACATAAACAAACCCATATAAGAATATATTGAAATTCATATGTTCTTACAAAGAAACTGATGAAGACTACATTAAGAAACCTAAGATTTGTTCATGACCTCTAGGTAATAAAATAATATAGTCCAGATAAGGAAACTGGTTAACTACTTAAAAAAAAAATCTGTATGGATTTTCTTTGATCTGTCAATCTGGTATTTGGCTGCTCTGAGTCTAGGATATTTTGATGGTCTGACTTGAATTTGGATAAATGAGAGAAAAAGCTAGCTGAAATTTATTATCAGCCAATCTGGTATTAGTATTTATCCTTCTCATAGACAGCTTTTCTTTCAGGATACCGTAGATCTAATTGGAGAAGGGAAAAAGACATAAAAAGCCTAAAGTGTTAAAAGATTTTATTTTTCTCGTGTGTCTTCTGCTCTTGCTACCCTGAGACAAGTTGCTTCATGAGACAATTCTGTAATCTAGAGCAAGATGTGAAAAAGAAAATACATCCATGAGGTAAGTTAGTGTGTTATTTGCAGTGGAAATGATCTAAAGATCACGTGAAAATCAGAGTAAGGTAGTGGTTAAAATTGTACTGAACTTTATAAAACAAAAATATGTACTCATCACCTGCCATTATGCTATTATTCTTCTCCTACTAATGCTACTAAAATTGCTACATTAAATAGCAGAGCAACTATGGTCTTCCTGCTTTACACACAAAACACCGTAGACTTCATGCCTCAAGAATAGGGGCTGCAATCAACTCATCACACTTTATCTCTGCCACAACTTCCTGCTCAGGGAGGACTCCTTACACTCTTTTCCTGCTTCAGCATTGGGCCCTCCCACAGGAGACAGTCCTTCATAAAATTTTCCAATGTGGGTCCTTCCCACAGGCTGCAATTCTTCACAGATTGCCCCACTATGGCTCCCTCCCACGGGGTTAGTCCTTCAGAAATAAGTTGCTCTGATGTGGAGATCTTGTGGATCACAGTTTCTGCCAGCAAACTCACTCAAGTGTGGGCTCTGCTCCCCACAGGTGCTGGTAGGACACTGCTCCAGCTTGGGCTTCCGATGGGATCACAAACTCCTTTGAGCATCCATCTGCTTCACTAAGGACCTCCATGGGTTGCAGTGGGACAGTTTGCCTCACCATGGCCTGCACCATGATCTGCACCATGGTCTGCAGGAAAATGTCTGCACTAATACCTGCAGCACTTCCTGCCCCTTCTTTTCCACTGCCCCTGTCTGCAGAGTCCTTTCTGTCACATATTCTCACTTCTCTTGCTGCTACTGCACAATTTTCCCCTCTTTAATAGCTTATCACAGAGGTGCTACAACTGTTGCTGCTGGGCTCAGCCTTGTGTTGGTTAGATTGCAAGGGGAGAATACTGAAAAAAGGAAGAGTTGTATCAGTTGTCAGGAGGTAGACACAGAATTTTTCTTTACAGAAAAGAAGTTATGTCATACTCTGGCACTTTTCAAATGCTAAGAGTCTGCCACAGGAACGACCAGACATGTAATACAGTAAATCTGAGACAGCAACGGACATAGGTTGAGACAGTTGCATCATTTAAAAATCACCAACTTGTAGCATAGAACTGTTTTAGAAAAAATCTTATTGTGTTCCTGTAAGTTCAGTAAGAGTCTAGTCCAGCTATCATAAGCAGGGCCACGCAATACCCCTCAATGCTATGAAG
>JAWMRA010000090.1:40640053-40653244 GCA_035584735.1 Pseudotriccus pelzelni | reverse complement strand
GAAGTGCTGTCTGTCATATTGTCATGCATTCACAGCCTAGCAGTTTTGATGATTCCTGAGAAAAAGCCAGTGTGTTGTCTGCAATGAAGCATTAAGAGGAGACTGCAGGGAAATCATAAGCACTGGGCAATTGCTCTTGGGTGTCTTTCATATATGGGGGGGGCAAGGCATCACGGAATGGCTGTTGTTTCTTCTAAAAATTTCTGGCAAAAGCGGACTGTGATTAGGTAAAAAATTAGAGTCTTCCCATGATGATGATCCTTGAATTAGAGTTAGCAATTGTTTTAGCATAGCCTCGTATAACTAACATTCTTGTCCAGAAGTAACTGTGGGTAAGAAGCAAACTCATTGCTACTTATCAGGTGTATTGCCTTTTTTTTATTTTTTTTCTTTCTTTTTTTTTTTTTTTCTGGCTCAGTATGACCGAGCAGTGTGCCCAGCTGGTGAAGAAGGCCAGTGGTATATTGACCTGTATCAAGGACAGTGTGGCCAGAAGGACTAGGTAAGGGATCATCCTCCTACACTCGGCACTGGTGAGGCTGCACTTTGAGTGCTGTGTTCAATTCTGGGCCCATCGCTTCAAAAAGCACACCAGCGTGCTGGAGCGTGTCCAGCAAAGGGCAACATGGCTGCTGAAAGGACTAGAGAACATGTCTTATGAGGAACTGCTGAGGGAGCTGTTTGTTAAGTAGAGGAGGCTCAGGGAAGACCTCATTTCTCTCTACAACTATCTGAAAGGGTGTTGTAGTGAGATGGGGGCCAGTCTCTTCTACCATGCCTGCAGTGAGAGGAATAGAGGAAACGGCCTACAGCTGTGACAGGGGAGATTCAGATTAGACATTAAAAAAAATTTCACTGTTAGGGTAATCAGGATCAGATTAGGTTGTCCAGGAGGTGGCACAGGCACCACCCCTGGAAGTATTTAAGAGGCGTCTGGATCTGGTACTAGGAGATAGGATTTAGTGGTTTAGGGATCACAGTGGTAGTGCTGGATTGATGGTTGAAGTTGATTATCTTGGAGGTCTCTTCCAACATTGATGGTTCTGAGATTCTGAGTTAAACTATGGATTCCATTACAACAGTGCTAAGGAAGAGAAGAAATTTGTTCAAGATTGTATCTTGCAGACGAAGTCAGACAGAGGTCAATTACTTGTTGGCATTTGTACAATTGCTAAATCAGGTTTACTTGCATTCCTTTTTTTTTTTTTTTTTTTGGTTTCAGTAAGAGGCAATGAAATGCAATAATATAACTAGCAACCAATCATGTGAACACGATATGATTTCATTCTGGCACTTGTGCTGATTTGATTATTATATTCCATGAAATACGTAAGGGATAATCTGTCTGTAATAATCACCTTACAGAGACTGTGATAGTGTAATGTTGCTCACTACAGAGGGAATCACATCATAGGAGGCTTGTACCTTCTGCAAAATTAGAAGGCTGTCTGACTGCCAAATATTGTTGCAGGTGCATTGCCTAGCATAGGGTTGCTTTAATGACTCAGCAATGCACAAGGATGACAACTTCTGTGAAAAATGGTCAATTTGCCCTGAAGAAAACTGAATAATGGAAATTTATGAACACCCTGAATTTTAATAGATACTACAGGGTATAGGTACAGGAAAAACAAAATATCCGTATTATAAAACATAGAAACTGCTCTTACGGAGATTCTAAGTTTCTTTTTTTTCCCCCTATTTGCAATAAAATTAAGTAACAACTGTGTCATTAGGGATCTTTCAGCATCTCAATGGTAGAATTCTGAATGCTGAGAAAGCTGATTTTTATCAGAAGTACACACATAAATAGTATATCATTTGAAGTAAAAATGAAAAAAAAAAAAGCAAAACACAAAAGAAACAATATAAATGCTGCTATTCTCTAATTTCCAATCTCTTGAACAATCTGCTCAAAATTGGACTAAAAACATTAGATTTATTATACTAGTAATATTTAGATGGAGTGTTACTCCAACAGTTCTACTGACTTCAGTTTATGGCATTATAAATATTGCTTGCACTAAAGTTTGTAAGAAGCATTTCTCAATAACTTTAACATATTTATCTTCAGATTGCACAGTGGCAAACTACCATTGCCTCCCACAGAGTTACATGGTCTGTATTTGTGAATATATTCTGTTTTTCTTTTACCTGTGCATGCTATGTCTAATTCCTTGTTTTCCCATAGGGTTATATTAGGCAAACATGAAACTGGGTCATCTTAAAATAATTTTATGTGGTGCTGTAGGTGTGGAGATTGTTTGATTTTCAATTTTTCTTTTTCACAAAAGCAAAATTATGTTTCTTAGATAATAACTACTGTAGATAATAATCTACTAGTATTTATGTGCAGTTCAACTGTTCAAAGGACTTAATCATGCAATCTTTGCGACTCTGATGCTAGCAAATGTATTTAGGGAGAATAGCAGGTTGAAAAAGTAACTGAAGTGGGTGCATATATACACAGTCTTTGCTTGTGGCACTGACCTAAATGACTGATATTCTCCAAGAACTGATTATTCTAGTTTTTTCCAATCACCCCTGTGAAACTGTTAAACAATACCCTGTCTGCCATAGTTTCACATAACTGTAAAGATATCAGATTTATTCTGGTATTTCTGACACAGTTGTTAGGGATAACACCAATGTCATACTACTGGCAACTGGAACACTGTCCAATAATTAAATAGACAATAATTAAAAAGAAAAAATGTTATAGCAGTTAATCTTTGTGATATAGTAAGAGGACATCAGTCTTATATGCCTGACCACGACATTTAATTGTATACATATATATACATATATATATATATATATATATATATACACCCATCTAAATAACCTCAAATGTGAACAACTTCGAATTCCTGTTGACTAAATATCTGTAATTAATAAATACAGTTCCATTAACTTAGTATTGCTTTGGATGTCATATTAACTAAAGGGAATTGCACTTAATATAAAGCCTTGTTAGTGGTCACCATGCACTTAATATAAAATTTTATTAGTGGTTATTGTGAACTGTATTCTAGTTGTTCTTTCATGTATTTCATTAAGTGTTTAGAATCAAATTGTCCAAATAGTTCACAGGACTAAAAATATTGTAGATGAGTTAAATTAACAGAAAAGGTAGAAAATATGTAAATAAGGCTGAAATACACAAAAAATTACATTTAATAGGAGAGTTCTAAAAATGTGTTTTCCAAGTATAAAAGAATGCCATTTTTGACAGGAAAGAAAATTCACAAGGTACAGAAAACATGTCTGTTTCCTCCCTCTGTAAGGTTCTGTATATTATCAGGCATAGAAATAAGAATGGGATTCCTGCCATAAGTATAACCATACTACTTATCTCCCAGTATCTTCTTTCTTTTCATATAAGTTTTCTAACTGGGACCACCATGAGTCAAAAGAAGAGTAATTCATTGTATAAATTAGAGTATCTGCAATTTTAAAAGATGTTAACAGAAGGAAAATCTCTTGAGAAACTTCTTAATATAATTCTTACATTCAACAGAAGTGGTAAAAGGTAGTAGAGTGGTAAAATATGTTCAAATAATTCTCACAGAAAGCATCCTTAAGGCTAATCACTTTTTATATGACTAAGACATTTGTAAGCCATCTGTTAAGCGCCTGCTTTTCCAGTTTATAGCGGCACTAACTCTAAGAGTCTAACTACAAAAAGCATAGGGAAATCTCCCAAAATGCTAAAACTAAATAAACTGCATAAAATATGAGTGCTTGTAACACAGCAGTGTCCCTTGTGCTATACTAGCCACAGTTTTAGTAGGAAACCTTTCATTCCATCATCTACTGAAGAAAGTGGATAAATGAAATATGAAATCTATAATACTCTGACTTTGACAGTTAAGTTCATAAGATGAACCAAGCAAGAATAGCATACCTCTAAATTTTCACAGAAATTTGGGGAATAAGAATAAAGACTCTGAACTAAGTTTAGCAAATGCAATATGTTCTCACTGAAAGAAACAACAAGAAGTTAAATTGTGATTGACTCCTTTGGGAATGCAAAACCGGGTTGGAAAGCAGTAAGCAAAAATAACCTTTCCACAATGCACATTTCTCTCTCTTAGGGAAAAAAACCCCACAATAAAAACAACAACAATGAAGACAAAACCAACCAACAAACAAAAAACTGGGCACTGACTTGGCATGTACATTTCAATCTTAGCAGTCCCCCAGGCTTTGGGAACAGGAAATATAGACTCTTATAGTGACTCCCACAAAAATAGTTTAAGTGGCTCTTCCAGTTGCATGTACATTCATCTTCAGAACAAAGACAAAAGTGATCTGATGAAGGCACATGATACACATGTCCTCATAATCATTATTTCATGACTGCACAGTGTGACTGCCTCATGAGTCTGCTACCGACTAGCCACAATTGGAGAAATGTTGAAGTCTAGAATAGATAAAGGAAATTAATGCCTTCATTTTATGCAATGGAAAAACATGTTCTTAGGCTAAGTGGGACACCTGTGATGGCATAAAATCAGTCAAAAGAAAAAGCAGCATAAAGCAGAGAAAAGCATTTCTTTGTGCTCTTCTGATAGCTGAAATCTCACAGTTCTTTGTATTACAGCTTGCATGGTAATATTATTCCCCTTTTTACAGATCTTGAATTCAGGGATGCACTTACCTGACTGCACGAGAAAAGATTGGAAGTGTTTTCCTCCTATCTGTTTCCAATTATCTGCTTTCATTTCAAGACTTCTGCAGTAAAGTGTCTGGCTTTTTCTGCCTCTCTTTCTCCAGCAGAATAATAGGAAGGAAACTCAAGAGATCTGGATGCCGTTAAGTACCCTAACCTTTATGCAGGTTCTTTTGGAACTAGGCTGTTAAGCATCATTTTCAGGAGTAAAAATATGCACTGTTATCCAAATGAATTAGCTCCGTTGTGCTAGTTCTCACTTGGTTGTAGTGCGACCACATGACAAGGTTTCAAATGTGTTAACTTGTGTGATAGAAAGTGTTGAAGAGACTTTCAGTCCCAAATGAGCTAAGAAAACAGCTCTTGTGTTTGCCACTATTTTGCCCAAAAGATGGACTTTAACAATAAAAAAGTTTCTAGCATATTGACGTATATTCAGCCTTGTCTGAACACGGGCTCACTGTTAGAGTTTATACATGTGGACTGTCCCAGGAACATTTTCTGCAAGTATTAAAAGTCAAGTCTGGAACTGCTCACAGATTTCTCAGCAAGAAAACACTAGTTTTCTAGCACTCACTAATATATGCTCACATCAGATTGTAAAGGCCTATTTTTGCAAGCTACAGCCTCACTTTTTATCTTGCAGGGTTATCTCATAAAGTGATGAGTGAAATACAACAGGTAATGTAGGGGACAGTTGACATTGTAGGAAATAGTATCATAAATAGAAGCCATAAATCCTTGTAATGCCTGTATATGAAAAATCCCAGCATCCATAAACAATCACAGAATCAGTATTAAAATATGTTCTGAGAAAACTTAACTAGGTAAAACCTAAACCAGTTATACTGAAAGGGGAAACAAATAAATTATTGACCTGATTTCCTTTGTTTCAGGCAAAACAGCTATGATTTTTCTTAAGGCATATCATCTAGTACTTACTTTTTATAACAATATATTTAGAAGGCTGATGATTCGTAATTCAGTTAATAGCTCAGAGTTGTTTGCAAAACTAAAAAAACAAGTTGTCAAAGTTGGAAATACATGTTAATATTCAGTAAAGAAGTCCTGTCTGAAATGAGTAAATCTCAGATACCCTTTTCATGGTATTTTCAGGGTATTTTCACCCACTCAGGTTATGTGACTGCCTGAAAGCATGATTACAAAAAAGATGGTCCATGGCTTACTTTTCACGATATCCCATTCATTATTTTACTTAGGGTTCTAAATTTTCACTATTAGATTTTGAACAGTCACTTTGGATAAAGAGCAATAAATGAAACATGCACATTTTTTTAGTAAATTGTTAGAAAAGACCCAAAACAAAGAAGGATCACCAGTGGCCAGGCTTGCATTATTTATCTAAATAGAGGATTTAATGAAAGCTGATCTCATATCTGTTTATTTCCCAACAAACATGCATTTGTTGTTATCTCCATCTCAGAAATGTGCCATAATATTATCTGGTACCCAGTCTTTAAGCATTTGTCACAAGTGGAGTTTCCTGTCGGATGTCTTGGATCACAGAAGGAGTCAGGTGGGTAACAAGTAGCTGTGGAGTGACTGGACAAGAAGCACCCAGGCCTGGGCCTCCTCTCTCTGCCGAATGTACCACTCTTTGTATCCACCAAATAGACCACTAAAGAAAATTCTGGAGGAGCCAGGATTACAAATCTCTCACCTGCTTATCCCACCACACCTTTAGAACCTGTAGTAACTTAATACTGGAGGAATCTAACTTTTTGCTGCATTTGCTTGAAATTGGCGTCGCTTGAAAATCATTGAGAGACGGGATTGGGAGAAAAGAGTGAATGTGTAAGATTGCTTTCTTCAAAGAATGGTTCAAGAAACTCTTTAAAACTAGCAAAGTATTTGCTCTCCAAAACACCTCTCACTCTGTAAGGTCATTTATGGCTATTAAACTATTTAAACAGTACTGCTATGGTAATTAAATGCTGGACATGTAAGACAACTGCCCCTTGAACATGGTCTGTTTCCCACCTTAAAAAGAAGACCTGGTATATGTCAAGAATAATAAAATAAGCTAATTCTTTCCTGGAATCCAGATTGTCCACAAATCTTTTCTTCCTGTCAGCACCACGGTCATCTGATACAAATAATATATAAAATTAAACTTCAGTTCATATTACTATTACTAAATGTAGTATGTTTGCCTTTAATTACTCAGATAAATGAGCCTTTTCCCCTTTTTTATGTTACTGGTCATAGAAAGACAAACACATTCATCTAAACCACAAAAAATTATCTGAGATATCTTTCATAGACAAAAATAGACTGTGGTGCATTGCATTTCCATTAGAGACAGAATGGGAACAATGTGATGTATTTTAAGTTCTGAACTTCTGTAGCTGAGTTTTCGCTGTGAGTTGCAATTGAGGCAAATACAACTCATGAGGTTGTATCACCATGCAGAATTTTAAGGAGATGAAATGAATCTTGATACATGTATTTAGTTTTCTGTTATTTTGCCAATAAGTGGACGAGACAGTACAGCACAGCTGGGGCAATTTCTTTCCTTCTGATGTAATATATGAAAATTGAATGAGGAAATTCACTTATATGAGACACAGTGTGTTGCTTTGTCTTAACTTCATTGGGAAATAGCTGTCATATATCTTTAATTGGCTGTGTACTATTCATATATTTTCACATAAGCACAAAATAACTTACTTTTTCATAAATACCTAATAACACATGAAAATAAAAAAGACGTTTAAAAATTGTTTTCCCAGTGCTGATGTCCAGTGGAACCAGCTGGTTTCTGTGCATTCAGATATATCCCTCAGTATCTAGCAGAAAATTCCTAATTCAGCTACTGAATGATATAAGGAGTTGGGTTTTTTTCACTGATTTTATGAAGCAGAACAAACCAACTAGAGAATAAGTAAGAATTAGGCCAACCTCTATTAATAGGCAGTTTTCTCTGGGAGACTGCTTTTTACCCTTTCAGCAGCTCTTTCACACCATTCCAATTTCAGCAAAACAGCTAAAATATCTGTAATTTTTTTTCTTCAAGTTTATATATTTTATTCTTGTGGCATTTGCAGGAATTAATTGCTGATGACACCTTTCTCATCTCTTGGCATAATAAAACTATCAAGAAATAATCGTTCAACTTTCAGGCACTGTATTGTTAGCAAGAACAGCAACAGACTTCTTCTCATCACTAGTTACTGAAACACCTTTTTGTCTACTGCTGTATCTTTGAAAAACATAAAGTAGTTCTTCATTTGACAGTTTTATAGCCACAAATGTATACAAGTACATTTCAAACATGAATTCTTTTACCTCTGCATACTAATCTCTATGTAAGTTACCTTTGCTATGTTGACTGAACAGATTACATCTTGTATAGATACTCACAAACCAAATTTATATTTCTCTTTGATAGAAATAAATATTGTTTTATTTCACAATCTTGGTAAAAGAAAAAAACAAGAAAAAACCTCAACATTCATAGAGTCTAAGACAAATTTGATGACAAATTTGGTAAGTGTATATTAAAAAAGAAAAAGAAAAAACGGGGAAAACTGAGGTTGAAAAAATCTGTTGTAGAAAGCCTGTGTTAACTGTTTACAGAGATGATACAAAAGTTCTCTCTAGAGCTTCAACAGCTATTTTGGCCATAAGTGATGTTCCTGGAACCACAGATCAATGCAGAATGCTAATTTTTATGAAGGTCCTATAAAGGAGTTCTAAATCCAGACTTCTTGAAGGGAGCATGGCACCTTGTGTCAAAGTTATCTCCTCAAGTTACTGATGCTGAAATGTAAAGTTATAGTGTTTCATTATCAAAAGATGTAGATGGAAATATTCACATGCTACAAACGTGGTTACATGTTTTGACTGTGCTGAGGCATTAATTTGACAGACAGAAGACTGAAATACAAATTTTACAGGATAGCTAAAATATGCCAAAAAAAAACCCCAAAGGTAATAAGGATATGCATTAACATGAATGCTATGTCTACATTTGAAATACTCTCTTAAGGTCAAAATAAAGCTATTTATGTAATTTTTAAAAAGTGAAATATTATAACTGTTCTACACAAAATCTCTAACAGAAATCTTTGTATGTCATTTTTGCTGTTTTGCCTGTTAGAGGTCTTTAGACCCTAAGGTAGGAACAAATATTTTGATTGTAACGAGGCAAAAAGGAGAATGGGAACTTTCTCAACAATAAACACAGCAATAGTTGGAAATTATGGTTAATTTTACTATTTTTTATGGGAGAAAAGAAATAGGAAAAAGAAAATGACAAGAAATTAGCAGAGAAAGAACGGGCAAATTTCACAAAGCAGTCAGCTTTCCATTCCAATAATCAATTGAGACTCTTGATTAACGATTGCATGCTGATGTATGCAATTTTAAAAGCTAATGTGAAGCTCATACACTGTTCTAAGACATTCCACAGCAGAGTTGTATTGCTTTGGCTATGTGCAATTTCACCATTCCTTTAAACCTCAAAAACTTCTTTAAAAGTTGATAAAGCAGGTTTGTGCCTATGTTTTAGAGTATCTTACCAAATAAGGGAGGAGTTTTTACATGTCACTGATAAAAAGATATGTACTGTGAAAAGTGACTAGATCAACAGAACATGTGATACCAGTAACTGCTGTGTAAGATCTTGAAGACTGGGTGTCCTCATTTCCAGGCTTTTGTGAAAATTCTTACGCCACTTGTTCTACATAAAATTCAAAACTGTCTTAAGTACTTCAACACTTCAAAATCTTGCATGCCAATAAACAGACCTCTAAAAATTAAAAAAAAAAATAAAAATCAGTGTCAAAATATTTACCCAAATTTGCAGTGCATTTTCCTGTTCCTCAAAAAGACAAAACATTTTTTTCCTCAAGATTTCATTGAATATAGATTTCTAAAGACATTTTTGGGAATCTTTACTAATAAAGGTCTGTGCCCAGACACCCAAGAAATTGAGAAGGTAAATGAGAAGAAATATTTTGCAGATGTCTTGAAAAAATGCACAGACTTTATTTTGATGTCATGCTATTTCTTTTGGACAAACCTGATGGATTCCCTCATGCCAAGTCAGACATTACAATATCTGCCTTGGCATACAGAGTTTACTGCTGAAGATCAGATTATAGCTTTTAAAGGATCAAATGCTGTCAGATGTCATTGATGAACATTTCATCAAAAGCAGTTGTTCAGGACATAGTGATAAAGGTAGAGTGATTTGGAATTTAAAAGAAGCACACTGCTCCAAATACCATGCTCTAGTGGTGCAGAATGCTACATAACTATAGCACTATAAAACATTTCTTCTTCCAGTTTTCACTACATATATTCACCTGGAATATCAATGGATAAATTTATTCCTGCTGAATCCTTTCACACTGTACATCATCCCTGCCACTGCAGACAGTAGACTTCTATAATGCCTTGCCATAAAAGCTTGTGTAGGCAGAGAGTTTGAGTACATTTAAAGACACTGAAAATTCATGGACAAGATGTTAAATAGAATAATCAGAAATAGCCCTCTCACAATGCCAGTGAAATCCTCTGTCATGGCAACACAATGTGTATGGACTGAAAATACTGACCAGGTGCTGCCTGAGGAACATCTCCTTTTGCCATGGTCAGATAACACAGGGCTTGGTCAGATACAGAGGTGGATCATACATATTAGAATCTTTACTGAGTTTATATCATAAGATAAATAGTCCAACAATGTCAAACCAAGTATTTTATTGTGATGATATCTCTTCCACTGATAAAATACTTAAAGCAGATGGTAAGTAAGATCATTCACTCCTGTACAAGGAAAGAGTAAGTATGAGAGGGAGAGCTTCAGGAGGGGAAGACCACATAAGAGAGCACATGTGGAAGTGGAGACATACTAACTTCTCTGCTCTTTAGGGTGGGAGTCAACTGATCCATCTGATTAGCTCTATTGGCCATGTCACCACCTTGCATATGTTTTTGATTCTGTCTTCTCCTTTTTACTTACCCTGGCCTCCGTACCTTCTGTTGCAATGAAGGTATCTAACAAAATAGATTTGACCTGTAGTGAATAAGGCATTGTAGGTTTTCTGTTTAGAGTAAAAGACTCCTATGGATGTCTTAACTTTGCTCACAGTTTCAGCTAGGTGAAGTTATTTCCATTATCCTAAAGTTTAGCACTGGCCTATGAGACAATAAATGGCAGTTTATGGATAGAGTTCAATGCAGATGAAAGAATGAAAAGATCAACTCCCAGAGATCTATGGCCTCCTATGAACAACTGGCTTAAGTAGAAGGGGAGAGAAAAAGGTCTTCAGAGAAAATTTAGTTTTACCCTTAACCCTTACCCTCACCAATTTACAGAAGAAAAGACATATTCAGGAATAAATAGCTAAGCTAAAAACTTTGGCTGTAAATTACAGGATTATTTGTAACTGGGATCATAAGTGAATAAGTGAAATTGCTGTTTCTCTTTCAAAGTCAACTTTGGGCTAGATAGCAACATATATAACAAACACCCACATATGTCCAGATCCTACTGTGGGATGTGAGCTCTAGGCACTGATATTTAACAGAGCTATATCCTCAGTGTTGCAGTATTGCAGATAATTTCCATATGCTATTTTTGTCTGCTGACCTTCCATCTTCATTTTTTTCTTTTAATTTCTGTATTCTTTCCTTTTTTTTTTTTTTATTTTCTTTGCTTCCTAACTGATTTAAGGCAACGAGCAAATTTCTTCATTTTTATGCACTGGAAATTGTTGCACTAAAATAATTGGTAATACATTTCAAATTTAATGCTGCTCCAACTTTAACATGAAGTGCACAAAATAATTTTATGTATGCCATAAGAATGGCATTTGAATAAATTTTCTGCAAAACCCAGTTTTACTGTAAATTACACAGCTCAGTTTGCCAAACTTAAGTATCAGAAAATACATGGGATGAGAGTTGGATTTTTATTTAATGAAATTTTCTAATAAAGAAAAATGCTTTATGAATTTTTTTATGCTCAGATGTAACTAATGAATATTCACAAAATAACAGGAAAAAATCTTAAAAACCTTTAATTTTTTGAGGAACTAATAAAACAATTCTGATTCAATTTACTAAGGACCCATGGACACAACTGAATCCATTGGTTCAAATCAATGCCAGTGTTTTTGTCACAGTTCATGAATTACACCATTTGTGATATTTTATACTAATTACATACCATAGCTCAGTTACTGTAAACTGCAGCTAAAAAGTAGGACACTGAGAAAAAATAGCATTAAAGGGGGAGTAGAGAGATGAAGTTTCTTAAAGAATGTTTCATTTAGCATGTATTTCTCTTTCCTTACAATAGTTGAAGGGTAAACCTGATGTAATCCCAACTGTATTTTAGACTTCACAAATCGACAAAATTTAGTTTCAGCTACTCACAAGCCATACATATGCAACAAGCTCAGCTTTTTATATTTTCATTGTACTGTCCTTTCATGACAATGTGCATTAAAATGACTGCAGCTGTCACAGGAAAACCAAGATCCCTTAAATCTTAAAAAACCTGTTCAGCGATAGATGAAAACTGCAGTGAAATTTCAAGGAAGTTCAGTTTAAAAAATAATGATTTTTTTTTTAACGTGATTAATGGACTAAATCTTTTAATCAAGGAAAATGGTGTTTGAATCTCTTAGCCTGTGTTTTCATACAGTGATCGTTTTATTCTATGGTCAGAATAAGAAATAGGAAGATTTATTAGATGCTTACATTCTCTTTCTCATACATATTTTTTCTCTATACTCTATTTCCAAGCATTTTATCAAGTGAATCAAATGAAGATATTACCACATCTTCAATAAGTAGATTTTCTTACCTCTAATGGATTTTGCAAACAAAAAATATTGCAAATATTGAGCCTAAATTTTTCATTTTGAGTGCTGAATCCCATTAGTCATATAAAATTTAAGTAATTGCAAAACCCTCAATACGCTCCTCACTCTTTAATCACCATAACTTGAAATGCTTGAAAAATTATATTGCCCTTCATTCAGAAGTCTTCCACCTAAATCACATTAATCTTACCAAAAAGTAGTTTTTTCCTTTTTTTCCCCCTTGCTTTTTCATTATATTAATTTCCTCTTTTTTTCTGACATAATTCTATGTTGCTTCAGATAGAAATAAATGAAAAAGCCCCCAGTCTTCTCGCAAAATTTGTGGAGACCTGTTGCAGGACTTCTTTGCCTATGAGAAAGAGTTCTTTATGTAGCTTTTGACACTTCTCAATTTATCTTCTCCCCAATTTCCTCTAATAACATGATTTTTAAAGTGTAGTAGTATAACCTGTCTGAAACCATCCACATAGTTTTCTATACATAGAGCTGACAAAGACAATTTGTAAATTTGTAGCTTCTGAGGTATTTTGAAATATAATTGGTTAGTCATTAGGTCAACAATTTAAAAAAAAATAAATCCATAAGTATAGAGGTGTCCTTACTCATTCTTACATCAACTTTTTTTTTCTGTCAGTTGTTTAATTTCAGTATAGA
>JAWMRA010000090.1:40587967-40616067 GCA_035584735.1 Pseudotriccus pelzelni | reverse complement strand
TGGTGCAAAAGTTTTGGTACTTTTTCTTCTAAAATCACTACTGGATTTCATCAGCTCTGAGGTATTAGAATTACACTTTGGAGGTTCTTTTAGACTTATCTCCACCTTGAAAAAGAAACAAATTGTGAAAGCTTTGAAATTAGGGTTTATCTTTATTCCTCTCTTCATTTTTTATTAATTATTTATTATTGTATTTGCACTTTCCATACACAGTCTCAGAGATTTCAGAGATTTAACAGAGAAACTCATTTTCAAAGATGCTTCAATCTGTCCTATGAATTTCATTATGATCATGTCACTGAAAAAGACAAAGACATCCTCTAATATGCATGACACTTGCATCTTTAATGAAGCTTTATTTTTGCCATTCACTTTTCTTCCAAGGGGTTAACATTTCATTGCAAAGAATTAAATTGTTTCTACTAATAAACAAAAGTTTCTTGCTGAGTCCAGGGAGATGATGCCAGTGCACCCTGATTTGCCTAGTGGAGCTAATTTAACCTTCATTACAAATAATTCCTCAGGTATATTTTCATCAGTTTTATGTGAACATTTCATGGACACTGAATTTGGAATTTTTACACTTGCATATGAATGCTTTGCACCATTTAGTCAGGGAATATAGCACCATGAAATTTGCAGGACTAATCAAAACCATATGAATATTCATGGCTAGTTAATGAACTTTTAAAAACTTTTAAGTTTTATGCTCTTGTTGTTTGATCAACTCATATGTAATCCAACAGGCAAGGCAACTCATCACATATGTGATACAAAGATAAGTGAATAACATTTTGAATAAATAATTTTAAAAGAAGTCCACAAGGCTTATGGGAACATTAACACCCTTTTGTGGAATTCAAAGACCTTGTACTATGTTAAATGCATTATGGAGTAAATTTATATGAAGTGATTGTTATGTCTTTTCCTATTTGTTCCAGACTATTTCACTTTTGCTATAAGCATCTGGATACAATGAAGGTAAGAAATTACATGAGTTAACAGCCAGTATACATAGCGCTTTGCTAACAGACATGGAAAGTGAAAGCTACAGCGTATTTTTTGTCCTCTAGTT
Source organism: Pseudotriccus pelzelni (assembly GCA_035584735.1). Taxonomy (NCBI): domain Eukaryota; kingdom Metazoa; phylum Chordata; class Aves; order Passeriformes; family Tyrannidae; genus Pseudotriccus; species Pseudotriccus pelzelni. The sequence goes on along the minus strand of JAWMRA010000090.1, from coordinate 40,614,992 downwards.
ATGTATGCCTCTCCCATTCTAAAACAAAAAAACAAACAAACAAACAAAAACCAGAACCACAGTTTGTCTAGCTCATGTAGAGCACTAAAACAGGAAAAAGATCAATCTGCCTGCTCAAGTGATTGCTCTCTGTCTTTCATAGAATCATAAAATCAGCAGGGTTGGAAAGGACCTCTGAGATCATCAAGTCCAACCCTCGATCCATTACCCCCACAGTTACTAGACTCTGGCACATCCAGTCTCTTCTTAAACACCTTCAGGGATGTTTAATCATCACCTCCCCGAGCAGCCCATTCCAATGCCTGATTACCCTCTCTGTAACGAATTTCTTCCTAATACCCAACCTAAACCTTCCCTGGCACAGCTTAAGACTAAGCCCTCTTGTCTTACTGATAGCTGCCTGGGAAAAGAGACCAGCCCCCCCCCAGCTACAACCTCCTTTCAGCAAGTTGTAGTGTATGATCACATGTCACTGAGAGGCTACCCAACAAGCCTAGAAACACTGTTTTTCAGAAATTTATTTTCTCATTTTGATGGTTTACCAGACTCCAGTTCCCTGCCTGGGATATACATATATATATGTATAATTTGGTGCTATAACTTCACCTTTCTGACTCTGATAAATAGATTGTAAAGTATTGACTACAGACTAAATAATAAGGGCTTCAACTTGCACAGTGCATGTGTAAGGACTACCAGCATTTCAGTACACATGTAGATTGGTTCTAACTTTTTGACATCTATTCCTACTACACAATCCAAGTTCAAATGTAACTACAGCCTCAAGAAAAAGATTCATAATTAAAATAATTGTTTTCTGCTATAAATTAGTAGTAATTTAAAAAAAAAAAACAAAATCAAGGCATATTAACATCACTTAAGTACTGGCATTTTGAATATCAGATTAACTATAAATTTTATTAGATTTTAAATGGGAAATAATTAAAATAAAGGTAAATTACAATTTGCAGAAGCTAGTAAGATATATATCTGAGACTGTGAAGAAGAGACAAAACTTGTAAACATGTGAAGTGGTTATTCAAGTATCTTAAATTTACACACTTAGAAAGAAGGTATTAAACTAGGCATACTTTTATATGAATTGCATAGAGCCATGAAAAATGGTCAGACATTATTATTTCTCATAACATGAGAATATGCTGGAACTGAAAAATTATGTGGTTTTCTGGTTTATTAACCAAGTTACTTTTAGAATCACAGAATCTTGGAATAGTTTGGGTTGGAAAGGACCTTAAAGAAGATCTAATTCCACTCTCCACTGTGGGCAGGGATGCCATTCACTAGATCAGGTTGCTCAGGACTTGAACACTTTCAGGAATTGGGTTTCCACAACTTCTCTGGGCAACTTATTCCAATACATCAGCACCCTCACAGTAAAGACATCTTATCTGATGCTATCACTTTTCAGTTTAAAGTCATTAACCCTTGTCCTATCACTACAGATCCTTGTATCCTTACAGATCCTTACAGATCTTAGCCTTCTTGTAGGCCTTCCTCTAGGTACAAAGGCTGCAATAATGTCTCCACAGAGATTTCTCTCCCTCAACAAAACAACCTTAGTTCTCCCAGCCTTTTCACATAGGAGAGGTGCTTCAAGCCTTGGATCATTGTAGCCCTCCTCTGGACCTGCTCTAACAGGTCTGTCTGATACTGGGGGCCCCAGACCCACATGCAGTATTCCACAGAGCAGAGTGGAGAGGGAGAATTACCCCCATTTGACACACTACTTTTGAGGCAGCCTGGGATGCATTTGGCTTTCTGGGCTGCAAGTGCACATTGCCAGGTGATGTTGAGCGTCTCATCAACCAACCGCCATAAGTGTTTCTCCCCAGGGCTCTCTCAATACATTATCAGCCCAGCCTGTACTTGTGCTTGTGATTGCCCTGACCCAGATGCAGGACTTTGCACTTGGCCCTTTTGCACTTCCTGAGGTTCCATAGGCCCACCTCTCAAGCCTGTCAATGTCCCTCTGGATGGTATCTCTGACTGCACCATTCTGCTTGGTGTGATCAGCAAATTTTTGAGGGTGGACTCAATCACACTGTCTGTGTCGACAACAGAGATGTTAAATTTGGTTCCAAAAGAAAAAACTCTCTGGTGTCATAGCAATTTCCAAACCCTCTAGTTCATAATTTTAAGTACCTGTGTATATTGTATTGAAGTCAGTTTTGTAGAGTAATTAAATGTTTTTAACTGAAATTAACTGTATAACTTATTTGCATAAATGGTGCTGTGAAGCAATTTCAGTGTACACAAGGGACACACTGTTATTTCATCAAAAACTTAGTGTGCTTAATACACACAGATAAGACTTATAATGTTAATATTGTTATCATACCCCAGACTGTGATATAGCTGAGATTAGTTCAGTTGAGGGTAGCTCTGCAAATTTTACCACGCCATTTGTGAAATAAAACAGTGATGTGCTAATAGCAGCTCAGAGAATGAATATCAAAATGGAAATGCTGATTCCACTCCCCAAATTCTCCCCTTATCTTCAAAATGTGTGACAAATATTTCACCTTCTTTCCTAGAGTTAAGTTCTTAATTTTGCCTCAGAATGGTCTTTCCTTTCATTTTGCCCCACCTATATGCTCAAAAGAATCAGCATGAAGTCTCTGGCATTGTTCTGGCATCCTCAAGACTAAATTCTAAAGTAAGTGTTGTATAAAAAATAAACCACACTTTACTTTTTCTCATTTAAAAAATCACACAATTCTTGGCTAAAAAATATGATTTTTTGAACGTGTTACTTGGAACAACCGGGTATATTTTCAAATACCACAAGTTTTTTGCTTACCAATGGCATCAGTGGAAATATATAGAATTAACATTAGTTGATTCCAATGCAGTTGATTCCAATGCAGTTGATTCTTTTTAAGTTGCAAAATATTTATTTGCTTATATACTTTTCTGTGGTGGCATGGAAGTTTGTTCCATTGTTCTTGGAACAAATAAGAATCACACTGCAAAATTTTTTCCTTCCAACATTTTGGAAAAGGAAAAAAAAGAAGCTCTTCAATCTAAAAAAGAAGAAATTTAATTACCACATCTACTTATTCACTTATTCTCACTCAGTATCCCCTAATAAGATTCAACCACCTAAATTCTTACCCATCTTTCTATACCTACTTAAATTGCTCTTTCAAGATGGCTTTACTTTACCCTTGGCAACCCTAACCCACATCATAATAATATTAGTTTTAGAAATCTCAGAGAACATTAGATGTTCCACTATATGAACTCATATGTATCTATATCTACACTCATATTTGTGTTCATGGGATTAGAAAGCCCATTAAAAACTTTGTGAATAAACAGCCTGTCAGTCATAATTATGAACTACTAATCTTTTTCAAAACCAAATGGCTGACTCATGAAAAAACAAGGATCTGTTTCAGGAAAGCAAGATTTGCAGTACAGTTCTTGTAAGTCAAAATTCTCTCGATCATCAGCACTGAAATAATAAAGCAATTTCTAGTCATCTTAATCTTGCTTAAATCTTGAATTAGGTTTACTTGACTTACCAAAAAAAAAAAAACCAACCAAAAAAAAGCCTTTTCAAATCAAACGTTTGAAGTTATTACTGCAAAAGGGATAATAAAAACAAAAACGTAGTTCATTACTGCAAGAACAGATGGAAGAAAATTATTATGGCATCGCAGGTTTGCAGAAACGTGCTTGAGATAAGTTCAGTAACAGAGCATATAACCCCCTTTATTTTAATCATTGTAACAAAATCTTCAAGATGAATGTAACTGAAAAATTTTCTATAAATTACATACATATTGGTTTTGCCTAATTAGTGTGTAGTGTCTTAGAACCAGAAAAGACTTTCTCTGAGAAACAAATTACATGTTAAGGTTACAACCACACAGAGTATCCACTGATCCCTGCTGACTGGGACCATCCTGCTAGTCCTCTATCGAGATGGAATCCATCTGTAAATTTCCCAGTTTTCTCCCACTGCTCCTTAATATTTTCTTCTGCATTAGCCCACTGATAGATATGATGTCTACAGTATTTAGACAGTAGAAAGAGCATTAGGGAGCAATAAATAATTTTAAAATTTAGTAAAATAATAAAAAACCGCCACCTAAATAACTGTTGTTTCAAGAGGGTATAGAGAATCAAAGCTGCTCATGGTATTCTGGGTGGTTTATATGAATGATCTAGTTGTATGCTTCATCTTCTGTTTTAACCTTACCATACCTACACAAATAAAAACCCAAAAGTTCCAACTGCACAGTATAATGCTTGTTTACATTGTTCAGACTGTTAAGATCAGATAGACCAGGTAAGACAATTTTAGAAAAATAAAAATAAATTTAGCAAGAAGAAATTGTAAGCAAAATGGAACACCACCCATTACACAGAAGATCTACCAACCCCCCTTGCTATAAATGCATCACAGTCTAATTACCTCACTACTCCAAAATCTCTAATCACTTTCTGGCAGTGTCTTCTAATAAATGCCTTCTATGTGAAAAATAGACAAGACCTACTCTATGTCATTCTGCACTGTAAAACAAAAAAAACCAAAACAAAAACAAAACCAAAATCATATGAGATTTTTCTGTGCCATTTTTTAAAGATATGGAACATGGCTGAATGATAGGAGGGTATGGAATACCTAGCCTATTGGCATAGTCAGAAGAAAACAATTCTGTGTAATCTAGAAGACAAAAGAGCAGGAAATGCTAGATATGTCTCTGTCCTTCACACACCAAAGGTTATTAATACTGTTCTATTTCTGCAAGTCTAATAAAGAAAAAAAATGTTTTACATGTTCAACAAAATTATAACTTAGAACTAGAAAGTTTATTTCCAAAAGACAGTGAAGTATCTGAGAAGACTTTCAAACCACATTTTTAAAATAGAAGTAAGCAAAAAGTATCACTGAATTTGAATCCTAACACAATTACATCTCAGAAGCATGGATTCAAGGAGTTTCTCTCTCAAAAGCAACACCTTTTTATGCTAATGACATATAGTTCTGTGTTCTTTTCATTTATCCTCCAATAAGTTATGTTCTAGGAAAAAAAAAGCAAACAAACCAGCAGTTTGGTTTCGTTTTGTTTTTCTCTGACAATTCTCCAGCAGTTAGAAGACAATGAAGAAATCTGTGGTAGGTTTATGTATATATTTACCATAATTTATACACAAAGTTCTGAATTAATAAACTGATTTAATGAACTTTTGTTTTACAAGGAGAAAGTAATTTAGTTCAGTCTAGTTATTTGAGAACAGGTTGTGTGCAAGATGTTAACCCAGCATTTCCATCCACTGTGGAAATATTTCTCGGAAGTATTTTTCCTGCACGTAATTGCAGTTAGAGTCACTAGAGTCCCATTTAACAAAGCATTAAAGCTAATTCAGTCACTGAAATACCATAGGCTTCACCCATTCTAAGAAAAGGCAAGTGTCTCTTCTCAAGTCCTATGGTTCTGAAAATAGAAGTAGATTCTGAATAATAATAAACTTCAGCATTCCTAATTATGTTTCAGCCATGAGAACCACTAGAAATCCATTCTATCCAAAACAGTTTAGAAGTATTGAAAACTTCTATTCTAGCCCGAAAGAATTTATTTGCAATTAAATTCTATACATTCTGTGCTAGTTCTGAGACAGAACAGGAAAAAAAAAGTATGCAGGTATTATATATGTGAACATAATAATAATCATTAATATCTTCGTGTATCCTTAATGCCATAAAATCTAATTTAGTACACCATGAGTATAGCATATCCACATTTTATAGCATAGTATGCAATATTGCAATAAGATATGCCACACCATAATACCCATTTATACACTGAAATGGAAATGAAACTTCAAATTCATTGCTAGGTGGAGGAACACAAAATTCCATATTATGAAATAACATCTTCTTGCAATTGCAGCAGTGACCAACAATAATTCTACCAGAAAACTCCATAGGAATTAACCATTAACAAAGTTAGCAAAGAAATTATTTCTTCTTTATCCTTCTGACAATACAATTTCTACTGTATTGTTTACACTAGACTAAATGTAAAAATGAAATTACAACATGGAGTTTTAAATTCTCATTTTCTAATATCGACCATTACATCACAGAGTGGTTAAAAAAAGAGAACTTAGAAGTGGTATGAATTGTTAGGCTGGCTTCCTATTGCTATGTCATAAAGAATATAGGTTTGGTATGTCTGAATTTCAGACAGATTACTCATCTTCTACAGGTACTCAACGTCAAGGTCTGCAAGCAATGCAAGCAGCATAGCCTCACAAGTTTGTTCTTGGAGGAGACAATAAAATCCATAAAGAACTTCTCTCATGAAGAGATAGTCTGACACATAGCATATGCAAATAAGAATTTCACAAAATAGCACTTTGCATGTAGCACATTTATGGAATTGACATAGTTGCAATGCAGCACTGATCATTGCTAATCAACATAGCAATGTTTAGGGTTTAGAGAAGTTTAAAAGCTGCCTTTCACAGGTAAACCTCAAATGAAAGAAACCAGTGGCACTTGTTTGTCAGTTAGTAATTAGTAATTTCTGAAAAAAAGAGATTCCAGGGAAATCAAAATTTTTTTAAAAAAATCTGATTCTAATGAAAAAATGAGTTTTAAGTTAAAATTAGGTTTTTGATCATACAAGCATTTATTATGAATAAATAATTTTACCATATGAAATTATACTGAAATACATTGAAGAAATTTGTTTTTTCTGGTCAAACCTCTTGGTATAGTTCTCTAATTAAGAAAATAATGTTTTAGCAGAATTAGATTAATATCAAAATGCTGGAAAGTTGCCATGAACTTGGAGTTTATGCATCATTTCCCCCTTCTCTGCTATCTGGAAACTGGTACAAGGACTACCTTGAAGTTAAACAACTTCTCATGGCAATAGTAGAATTTACATGCACCTTGCAGTGTGCTTCAGGACAAAATAAAACAGGTGCTTTCTTACTGTACACGTTAAATACATTATGTCTTATAATAAAAAAAGAGTATATCAAAACTAAACTGAGCATTAACTACATAATTTATAAAATATCTTTTCAGTTTTCCAAGGTTTACATTTGTGAACAGGAATTTTTTTGTAAACACTACTAAAGAGAATGATCTTCACCAACTTGGTTTGGATCAAGCTTTTGTCAAATAAGTTCTTTAACATTTTACTTTTTTTCTGAATATCAGGAAGCTAAATTGTTTTTTTAATTAAGTATATTTTTCAACAGTGCTGTCTGCTCAGTAGTCATTGATGTACTGTTTACGATCCTCTGACTGAGGGGTTCATATTTTATCTAGCAGATAAAGAATTTGTCTTACCAGTTTTTTCAAAACTAGTGATTATATATGACACTTTCAGAAAGGATAAAAAACCCCAAACCAAACCAGACCAAAAAAACCCATCAGAGCCCAGTACATATATCTGGGGTTCCGTTACTGTTGTTTTTGGTTTTTCATCACTGCCAGGAGTAGAAACTGCCTGCTAAATTTGGGCGTTTCTAATTGTTGGTATCATTACATTTAAATATAATACTATGTTTTGCTATGTAAGATATAAGTAATTTTTAAGTATTAGAATGTTCATTTACTACCACTATTTTAAAGAAATTGATAACCTCAGTTATCAATGCAGCTCAGCTTGCTAAAGAGAAGCTTTTAGAAATAAAAAAGTTTCCTCCTTTGCCTTTACTCTGGCTCTTGTTCTATGAATAACAAGAAGCTTATTCAGCAAACTGTTGCTTAACCTAAGTCACTGTTACCTGAAGTAACTGAAGATTGTGACAGAAGACAAAGTTCTTAGAAAGTCAGACAATGAAGTCACTATTCTTCCTCAATCACCCCATAATATAATATAAATAAATAGACTTTTCTTGTACATTAATCCATGATGTCCTGTTTTATTCCTCTTATTCTTCAAACTAAACTAAACTAAACTAAACTAGACTAAAACAAATAGTTTAATTCTGCACTAAATTTAAGTTTAGGGTACTACATTTAGTATAAAATATCAATATCTAATATATCTAATTTGTTATATCTAATATCAAATATTGGACTTGGAGAAGTGTACACCAGTATAAATTTCTAAACCATAAAGAACTTCTCATACAAATTATATAAGAAATGGAATATATAAGAAATGGATATATAAATGGAAATGAGAGAATTTCAATGACATTTGCTTATTTGTCATTTGTTCTCTATTCAACAGGAAAAAAAGAGCAAATGCCAATGTTTCATGACCTTCACGCCAGTAGTTTGGTCTTTGGGGCATTAAACCAATTCTATTAATGCTGGCATAGAAATATCTGGCATGATCCTTAGTGCCATTCCCTGAAAACCTTCACATCACTAACAGCAGACAATACTGTTTTCCATAATAAAAGAGGTTTTCTTTTTCCATAAAGCGGAGGTTTTCCATAATAAAAGTTTTGTTTAAACAGTTCAAAGCACAGTATTTTAAACTTTTCTCACTAGACATTATACCTGTCAAGGTCACACATTTACAACAACTTCAAACACATCCCATCTATAGTAATTCTACTTCTCTACACATACATTCCCCTAGGCACTTTGACATTAATTAAAACAAAGCAAAAAAGCCAGTAAAAAAAAGTGGTCAAAGAAATGCAGTTACAGAATTCAGTTCTGTCTTTCTACAGACAATATTCTCTGAATACGCAGATATATGTAAAACAAAATGTCACTCTCATATTCTACAGAAATGATATTCAGACTTCCAAAAGCTTAGATGAAGAACCTGCTGAGTACAACATTTTTTTTATTTACATTTAATTCATATAACACTTGGACACTTTGACATTTATTTATAATTGTGTGCTGTTTGAGCTACTCCAGTTATACTAAGAGAACTAAGAAGTGCTGTATAATTGTACATAATCGTTGAAATTTAGTCTGGGTTCTTCAGGTACTAAAAGACTTCAAGGGAAAATATGCAGTCTACCTACTCTTCAAAGTCAGATCCAAATACCATGAGCATTTCTGGTGACCAATCACTTCTCAGATGAGAAAACAAATTGAAAAGCAGAAGAGTAGTTGATTTCTTATGTGTTGGAGAAGGCCAGGACAAGGAGGAAGCCTATACCAGGTGGAAAGGAGAATTCCTGACTGAGGAAAGCACAGAAGCTACCTCTGTTTAAGGACTATACTGCAGAGACTTTAAGCTAAAACCAGTTGTTAGTTTGATGCCTTCATTTGGAGTTATGTTTCCTCTGGTTATCATGGACTGTACCCCCTGGAACTTCCTAATCTGGCATTTTCCCCTCCTTTCCCAGTTATTCTATTGTTGTAAACCTCTCCCCTAAATGCATATGCATATTAACTCCACCTATCAAACACCCTTGTTTTACATAACCCCTCCCATGTTCTAGAAACGTCCCCAGACTACCCCTTAAAAAGCCCACCATTTTGAATAAAGGAGATCTTCCTCGGACCCGCGACCATGCAAATCAAACCCTACGCGTCTGGTGTCTTTATTCACGAACCAGGACACTTATGAATATCTTGAATACTAGTTATTACGATATAATTTCCTACAGAACAGAAACCTGTCAGCTAATATTCCTTTCTAATATTCCTTTTTTTTGTTAAACTTAAGTGGAAATGTTTAACAGAGAAGCTTGCCTGAGATCCACAATGAAAATGGGAAAATAAGTTGACCTAATTTGATAAGAATAAAATGAATATGACTTCCTTGCATATTCTTTCCTGCACTACAGCACAGAAGTTTAAGTTAACATATTTTAGAAATATTTGGTGACATTTCCTTCATAAGCACAGCTCTTACATCAATGTTATTTATTCATCAGCCACAAAAGAAAAATCTACATAGGTCCGGTGTGCAATAATTAAAATATTTTAAAAACTGTAACCAAATAGGTACTTCAGAATTGAGAATAAATATTTTTTCCTGTTTATCTTACAAGCATAAATATAAGGAAATTGCAGCAACAATTATGTTTCTTCAATAAGGCTTCTTTTTTACAACATTAGTGACACTTATACCCAGTTCTTCATTCTACTGAGGATACACTGAAAGCTTTCTGGAACTAAATTCACTGTATTTTAAATTGCTTAAGCTAAAATCATATCTTCTCTCAAAGACAACTTCTCACATAATTTCAATAAATCAAATAAATGAAACATATGATTGGTATTTAAAATTTTGTTTATTGCATTTTGATTACTGGACACATTTGTTAAAAGCAACATGAGTTTAACTGTAATGTACTGCCATAATCTAAGACTGCAGATTGTACCTTAGAATTGTTTATTTTTGGCTGGGTTTATTTTTCTTGGGGTTTAGACTCTGCCATGTATCAAAAGCTAAGTAAGAAAAATCAACAGTGACAAGCAGTAATAGCATCAGTTACACATTAAGCTTTCCTCCTCTTAAGGATGCCAAAAGGAATATTATCTTAGGATAAGATATGAGAGAGAGAATCTGTTAACTATAACTGAATATTACTCATATTTCTCAGATGGCAAGAAGCCTTATCGCATTTTCCTCTATGCTACCCTGAAGGCCTCCTTCTAATCAATTCACATAAAAACAAAAGCAAAAAGATCTTTTCAAAGGAAACTGAAATTGAGGCTTAATTTATGAGTTCTATCAAGAGAAGTAGAAATGCATCCTCATTAAATAGAAACTATGGTATATACTTATAAGCACAAAGAATAATTTCATTTATCACAACACCAAGAGATATTACAAACTTTACATAAAGACCTTGATCTGATGCTTTTACTGTCCTGTGGATGAGTTCTCACACACACTCTAACAGTTCTCTGCCTGTAAACAGGGCATGCACTGAGATGAATATATGGGACACTGTTCAATCTGTCTTTGTATCCTAGAAACACCTGGAGACAGCACTGCACTCTAAAGAGAAAAAAGTAACTGAGGTGTAAGTCCACTCAAATTTTTGGAGAGAAGAATTTAATTTTTCTTTACAACCTAGCCAATGACATTTTCTGTAGCAACTAGAAAAAATAAAGCTATCTATCTGGCACAGGCAGTAAATACTGAGTCTGTGGCAACCAGTGTTTAGTCCCATCCTTAAATGAAAGAGTAAAAGATTTATTTTTGCTCCTTCATCCCTTTATTGTTTTTTAAATGAAAAGCATTAAAAATGGCATGCATACAGTATGTGTTTGCAAAATATTTAAAAAATAATTTTTTCCTCCATTTTAGTCATGTGATAAACTAGTCCTCTCTTACTATTAGAAGATATGCATATTTCAGCATAGGGATGAGGAATGAAGGAGACAGATTTACTTCGAGTTGTAATTTCAAAGAATTCTAAAGCATACTATTAGAATATAACAAGGAAATAAACTGGTTTTATATTGAAGACATAAAAATTCTGAGTTTAACATAAAATTGTATTTCAGTAAGATTTACTGCAGTTCCATAAAACACAGAAAATTTTTACATAGATTTGGTATCAATGCATGCATATGTGCTTTGTTAAAAGTGTATCATCAGGCCACTCCAGCATACAGGATAAGTAAATTTGAAATCTGATAAGTGGAGCACCATCTTATGAAGAGATTATTCTGATAAAGATAAGTAGCTCACAGAAGCCTTTCATTGGTTTCTGGTTTGATGCACATATATGTCCTCCTTCTCTTTAAGTAATGGATGTTAAACATCCATATTGTTTTCCTTACTGAACAGGTGTTTTTTTTTTCCTGAAATGGAAGTGTTCCTATAAGTACACAACTGAAAATTTTGGTTTACTATGGTCTCTAGAAGTTCTATACCTACCGTCTTTCTCCACATCCACTCAAAAAGTATGGGAAACGCACACCAATGCATCACTGTCTTATATAATCTGTCAATGGGGTTATATGCCATTGCATATTTAGGGGCAAACATTGATCAGTTCAATTTATTAATCTTCTGAGGAAGAATTTTCATCATTAACTGATTTGATACTGTCCCACATAATTAATTGTCAATAAAATTGACAGGTGGACCACTTGTTAGGTAAGGAATTGGCTGCATGGTCACACTCAATGAGTTTGGTCTATAGCTTGATATGTGGGTGGAGACATTTGAGGAGTGGTACCCTTCAGCAGTCTGTACTGGGACCACTACAATTTAACATCTTTGTTAGGAACATGGAGAGTGGGATTTAGTGCACACTCAACAGGTTTGTGGATGACATAAAGTTGAGTGGTGTGGTTGATATTGTAGAGGAAAGTGATCCATCCAGAGGGACTTTGACAGGCTTGAGAAGCAAACCTCATAAAGTTCTACAGAGCAAAATATAAGGTCCTACACCTGGGTCAGAGTAATCCCAAACATGGATACAGGCTGGGCCATGAGTGGATAGACAGCAGCCCTGTAAAGATGTGCTTGGGGGTATCGGTGGATGAAAAACTGAATATGACCCAGCAATGTGCACTTGCAACTCAGAAAGCCAACCATACCCTGTGCTGTATCAAAAGCAGCACAACCAGCTGATCCAGAGAGGTGGTTCTGCCTCTCTACTCTGCTCTCACGACACTGCACCTGCAGTACTGCATCCTGCTCTGGGGTCTCCAATGTAAAAGAGACGTCAACCTGCTCAAGTGGATCCAGAGAAGGGCCACACAGTGATCAGAGGTCTGAAGCACCTTTCCTATGAGGACAGGATGAAAGAATTGGAGTTGTTTAGCATGGAAAAGGGATGACTCTATGGATTCCATTAGGAAAGATAGGGAGGCTTTCTTTATCATGTGGTGTAGTGATAGGACAAGGGGGAATGACTTTAAACTGAAAGATGGTAGTTTTAGATTAGGTATTAGAAAAAAATTCTTCACTACGAGAGTGGTGAGGCACTGGAACAGGTTGCTCAGAGAAGCTGTGGATGCCCCATTCCTGAAAAGTGTTCAAGGCCAGGTTGGATGGGGCTTTGAGCAGCATGGTCTAGTGAAAGGCATCCCTATCCACAGGTATTTGGAACTGGGTAATCTTCAAGTTCCCTTCCAGCCCGGACTGTTCTATGAAATCATTCTATGATTTTTCAAGATAGATTTACATATCATCAGAGAATGGATTCCATTATCCTTGGAGGAAATCTAACAGCAAAATTTTTGTTAGTATGTTACACTATCTAAAAATCATATGACAATGCACATTGAACTGAAAAGTCAGTAAGGGAAAAGAGTGTTTTAAGAAATTATTTTTGTCCTTCAGGGAAGATAACACACAGTATTTTTTATATAGTATCTGTCTAGATAATTGAAATAAATTGACACTATATATTATATTTCAGTGTAATTCAACACATCAAACAAGTAGACTTGGCTCAAAATGTTCATTTCCAGAGTGCCTAAAGGGGACAGTTACAACTTTTCTGCCAAACCAATTTATGCTGTGCTCAAACACTAACAAATTTCAAATGACAGCACATGCCTAAAAATTCCAAATTAAAACACTGTATGCATTACTTCTAAAGTGATTTATCACGCAAGTGATTGTGACTGACTGCATTTTCTTTTCCTTTTTTTTTGTTTCCTTGATTATCCTCTTAAAAGTTTTCTGCAGATGTGCTTTGCGCCAAAAGTGTGAACAGTAATTACAGTAAAGTTTTCTATAAACATAATTTCAGAAGCTGTCAGAGAAATAATTTTGATGTTATAAGCAGATTCATAGCATTTCAAATAGATTTAGGTCATCTTACAAGTATAGCTCAGGGAAAAAAAAAAAGTGTTTTTGGAAATCAAATACAAATTTAGACACTACAGCTCATTAACTGCCAGAACAAAAGTATTTCAGTAATAGTATATGCAAACACTTGAGATATGTCAATTCACTGTATTTTTATAGACCAATAGGAAATACTTTCAATGAAACTGTAAATAGTGCTTAGTGTTAAAAACTTTCACTTGGAGGAGGTGCAAGGTTCACGTCCACTACGGTTATGGGTGCTCATAAAAGTAGCCAAAAATGCTCTCCTCACCCCTGCTTCTTCCGTCAATAACTGTATAAATCTAACAACTTCCTAACAGCTTTCTCTCCTACCAATATGAAGTTTGGAGTGAAACTGTACATACTTTATCAAACAGTAAGAGAGAGGTCATGCACTGTCCCTCGCTCATTGTCAGTATGTACTTCAACAGAGGCTGTACAAGGCATGGCAGTAACAAGATACTCTTTCGTGAACCATTGTTGAGTACTGGGAAGAGATGTCAAGTCATTTTCCATGAAAATTTAATGTCCTATTGCTATGGCAACAGAAATTCAGGTTATAAACATATTAGCTGTTTTAAAAAATGTGGGGTTTAGGCTTGGATAGTTGGCAATACTGCCTTTTGATACCATTATTGCTAAAAAAGAGCACTAAAAGGACTTTCATTTAATATGCAACAGTTCTGGTGGCAAAGTGGCTTGAGCGAACTGCCTTCCTGATATTTTTTTTCATATGAAGAGGAATTTGCTTTCAATCCTTTAAGCATTTCTCTGCTACTTTGACTGCAGATACAAGATAAACGGGTATATGATTTTATTTACAGAATATAAATTACTTCAGGTCACACACTCCCATCTTCTATAATGAGGTATGCTGTTTGTAGAGAAGGTTATTGTTGGTTCTATTATGTGACCATAAAATGCTGAATTTTTCATACAGTTAAGAGCCTGTGGTACTAAAAGCCTTTGATAACTTACAGTTGGCTTGTGAAAAACAACAAACAAAAAAGTCTGACAGATTTGTTTCACTGAACTAGGAAGTCTTTTTCATTTGATCTCTTCAGGAAAGAAATATCTGTTTCAGACTCCACAGAAAAGAAAGGTGAGACCATATTTTACCAATAAAACTTGCTGTGTAAGAATATCCAAGACTTCCCTAAATAAATACCAGCTACCTATACCCTAATTGCATAATGATGTTTTATCACATTTGGATGAATTGCTGTGGCAAATGAGGATTCCTGGTGAAAATAACTCTCTAGTTCTGAGTTTCCTTCTTATAAGATTTGGAGGGGAAAAAAAAATTCTGCAAGTCCAAGCACTTAAAAATTTGGTTTCCATTAAAAACTTGGTGCCTTTATCTCTGATCATTAATCACTCCGTCTAGTCCATCAGCCCATCACCAGTGTGGTGTAAGTAAAGAGGAAATGTTACTGCAAGTTTCTTTGTTCATGACAGCCTTAATAAACTGCTGAGTTTGAGTGATGAAACTATGACATCACTCATGCTGAATAATCTAACTTCTCATCTATCAAGCAGAGACTAAATCGTTTCAGTATATTATTTTGAGGATATATACCTAATCTCTGGGAAAACTTACCATGTATCTCTACACCATACAGTTTTCTTTGAAGAAATGATATTAAGAAAAGATAGATGCATTAAATGACTTAACTATTGAAAATATCATCTAATTTTAATAAATAACTCCACAGAATGTGAAATAATAGAAAATCACAGAATAGTTTTTAAATGTAAAATTGTACAGTTCTGCAAAGTAATAACCGGAAACTTTACTGTGCTACAAATTGTGAATAGATATATAACTTCTGAATAGATATGTTGGCATAAGTCATCATCATCCCATGGGCAGGCTTTGCGTCTCACTTTGAACCTCATCTGGCACCTTACTGTAACGTAGAACTCTAGTTTTTTTAATTGGTTGTCTTCTTCTGTGATTCATAAGCATCACTGAAATGAATCAGGTCATTTATCAGATGTGCAGAGAATTTTCCAGCCACTTTCCTGGTCTCCAGACTAGTCCTTGCTTGCATCATAGCTTCTCAGTGCTATATTTTGACTCCTTCATTCTCAGTTACACCCTTTGTCATAGAGTTGCTCACTAGCAAACTGTTCAAGAAAACTCCAAACCAGATGTAATTGACACCTGCATATCCAGACTAACAATTTTAGTCCTTCTTAAACTACATTTGGGGAATGTCAGATAGGATAAATCACTCCTCTGGGCCCAGTACAAGGGAAATGACAGTCTATCATATTTGCCATTTTCCGTCTTTCCAGCACACATCTTGAGCCAGAACCTTCCTATCTCTGAGTAGAGAAATCTGAATGCTCCCCAAAGCTGACCTAGTAGCTACAGTAATTCAGTAATCATCAAGTGTATTCAGGAATTCAAATTTTGCGTGATGGTCCCTATTAGACATAAATCCCAAAGACTTTATCAGAAGACTTTGTTTTAAAATTGCTACTGTGAAACATATTGCATACACTGAACTGGATCTTCTTTTAAAAGGTCAACCCTGCTTTGGCAAAACTGAAGTTTATCTACCAAGCCGTATGTGATTGTTTTCTGTAAGACACCTGTTGATGTGTAAAACAAAATGCCATTATCTAGAATAATCCCTGTCAGCTTTTTCAGACTTTGTGTACATTTCACACCAGAAAACAAACAAAATAAACAACTCCCCACAAACAAAAAAAAACCAAAGCAAAATGCCAACACAAAAAAAGTCTGAAACAAGACAAAAATAAAGAAAAAACACAAACACCTACAAGCACTGTCACCAATAAAGACTGTTTTAAAAGGTCTGTTTGTGAAACACAGTGTGGATCTTGAATATTGATATTGAATTTAATCACATAATGAAAAGATCCTTTGAAAAATCATGGGCAGAAAAAAAGAAAGCTTTAGCTGAATATTTTCAATAGAATTTCAAATACAGAATAAACCAGGCAAATTAAGGTTGTGAATTCTAAGTACCTCTTCATAACTGGTTAAGAAGACTCAGTTTTAAACAACTACACTCACTTGAAATTATAATATGCAACATTTTCTAATGGATACAGAAGTTAAATATTTCTCTTTACAGGTCCAAAATTAATTGTATCCTGGTACTGCAGTCAAGATACCTAAGCTTGCATGTTCTGCTAATAGCATGGATTCTCATTAATTTCTGCGGAACTACGAACCAGCCAAAAAGACTGAGCACACAGATTTGATACTGACAAAATTACTTTTTGTTTTAGATAACTAAAACCCTGAACTCAACACCATATTTTTTAAGCAATGTCCTAGGATTTCTGTCAAAGCCAAAAAGCTAGACTTATTTGTAATAGCAGCATTTCATGAGCTAAACTCCAGTTCCTCATAATTCTACAACAAACTTGACTGTATTTGCTACCTTTTTTTTTCTATAGCTGGGATGAAAATTAATAAATGGAGCAGTAGGTAATAAAGTGTTTGCTATTGTACTTGCTTTTTTCAAATACAGACATTAATTTAGTGATGAATATGATATATGAAAGTCAATGATCTGACAGTAAGGCAGAATTAAAAATTACTGAAGATTAATTTAAATGGGATTTCCTACCATTCCCTCATGAATATATGAAATAAAACAAAATAAGAGTGATTTAGATTGAAAAGGTAATGAGATATCATAGTCTTACAAAAATCAACATTCTCAGAGGGTTGAAAAACATTCAAAAAAGTTTGACTAATTAATTTTTTCATGAATTTTTTATTCACTTGGATCATTTAAACTACCCATAACTGTAACACGTAGATCATTAAAATGGTTTCAATAGGATCAACATCTTTAGTAGTTTCAGTATTCTCTGTGGCATTAAAGCCACTTTTGAAAAGCCATGTCTGAAAAAAATATCAGAAGCATTTTGTTTGATTTAGAAGAAAATAGTATGTACATCAAATTATATCAAATATGAGTGGCACAATTACAGCAGTTGTCACTAAAAAGGCTAAATAAGAAGTGAAATTTCAGAAGTCAAATATTCTTACTTTTTATTATAATAGTTATCTGACAGTTATAATAAATTTAAAATATCATTGCAGCTTAATTTTTAAAATAACAATGTCAAAGACTTTTTTTTTTTCCTGGGTGCTAGGAATATAGAGTTGCATTTCAGATATAGAACCAAAACCAAATGAGGGTAAGTTACATACGCCCTAAGTACTTACTGTGTTTTGAGTTACTACAAATCGTAAAAGACAAAAGCCTCTCTACTTGTCAAAGCTGTGGCCCTAATCGTTAAACATTATAATTTTTGGAAATAGTTCAAAGACCTTGAAAGCACTGATAAAATGATATCTATCACCTTTATTTCTAATTTTACAATTACATTTAAACAGCCCTTAATTATTCTGAGATCCCTAAAACAGTATTAATCAGTCTAGTTAAGACCAATCATTTCACAACTCTTTCAAAATAATTTAATTACAAGACATGTGACTAAGTTAGGAAGCTACTTTTTCTTCTTGAAAATCAGTGGTCTGACTGGCTCTTTTTTAATTTGCTTAACAAACATTTTAGTTAACACAGTTATGGTGGATTTGAAATCAGACAAAATAGAATAATGTACAGCTGAAACAGCAGATATTCTGTGAGACTGTTGGCATAGTCAAAATCTCATTTTTAATCTGCAGCTTAAGGCAAACAGTAGCTTTCTAAAACATAGATCTGTATTAGGAAATAAATCCTGGACAGTGACACACAATTTTTTCCTTTAGTCTTTAAATGTTAAATTGATAGAATCATGGAATAGCTCAGTATAGAAGAGACCTCTGGTGGTCATCTAGTCTGATTCCCTCCTTGCAGCCGGGTAAACCAGACCAGGTGGCTCAGGCTCTCAAATCAAATAGGGAGAACATCTCCACCAATGATACAGTGCAAGAGACTGGATTGGTATATCACTAGATTGCTTAATTATTGTGTTGGATCTACCACCTTGTCTGTCTGTGTGTCAAGGAAGTGACCATAGTTGGGCCTGCAGCCTCATGGCAGTGTCGGGAAGCACATGGTCTGCAGCCATGGTGCACACGGTGGCCAGACTGCACATGGCAGTATGGGGAACCATGTGGCGGGGCTGTCAATCAATGAGGGTCCCTCTGATAGCCCCCCCATGTCCCGGGAGTCCCTGTAGTACCCTTCACTTTGGATAGGGGGACAGTGAGAAGTCAGTGGATCAGACGTCCCACCTGAGAGGGATGGCCATGGTAGAAACCATATAAACATAGGGACATAGGGTTCCATCTCTTCCTGCCTTCTCTCCTGGGATCTGCCACCTTCTGACCTCTTGGTGGTAACTATTTTTCTGTCTCTTTCTTCTTTCTTTTCTTCCTTTTGTGGGTAACTTAAAACTGATCGATTGTATTTCACTAAGCTAGTGGTTGCTGATTGCTAGGTACCTTTGTGTAATGCTTCTCCTCATCTATTTGCTCTCCTGAAAAACCTTTTACCAAAATGCATATTTTCTCACTAAATTAAAAGAAATTTTCTTGGTAAGCGCTTGTAGCATGTTCTCTTTATGCTATTCAAGGTACCAAAGAACTAAGACTCTGCAAAATTGTTGCGTGGCCAAATTATTGGGAGTCTAAATATCAGTAAACTGCTCAGCCAAGTGTGTGGCTTTGGGATTGGTTCTACATGCAGATTTCACAACCTCCCTAAGAACCATCCCTATGTTTCTCCACTATATAGCTCTTGTGGTTTAGGAATGGTACTCCCCAATTCAGTGCACCCACTGAGACTCTCCCAAACCACCCTTTCTCTCTCCCTTCCTCTCTGCTATCCCACCGCAGCAGGATGGAGTTGAGAATTGGAGGCAGAAGAGGTGAAGATCATAGGTTGAAATAAGAACAATTTACTGGAAACATCAATGAGATTAAAAAAAACCAACAGTAACAGCAAAAATATTAATACCAAAATTATATGAAAGAAAGAGTGATTCACATGCAAAAATGCCCACCACAGACCCAGAGACAGAGATCCCGTCTTCCTGGAAGCCAGAGAGTCCCTTACCCCTGCCCCAGCAATGGTGTGAGGTGGTACAGTATAACCCCCTAGCCACACCCACATAGATCCAGGCTCAGTTCCTCCATAGCTCCCGCAAAAAACAAGGTCTGTCCTGGCCAGAACCAGGACAATAGCAAGTTTTTCCCTATACCTAGTCAGAAATCTCTTCTGGAATCTTGTGACCCTTTCCACTGGTCTTTTGCTGCATACATGTAAGAGACTGGCTGTGTCTCCTTTACACTTTCGAGTTGCGAAGGTTGAAATAATATCTTTCCAAAACCTCCTCTTACCCAGGAACTAAGTTCCTTCAGCCTTTGTTAGTTCACCAGGTGCTTCATCCCCATACCAACTTTGTAACACTTGAATGGACTTACAAAAGTACATCCACATATTTTTTGCGCTGGGGAACCTAGAACTGAATACAGGTAGACCCTCACACATTCTCAATAAAGGATATCACTTCCCTAAGAATCCTGGCTAGCACCCTTGCTAAAGTAGCCTAGGAGGTGGAGGGTTAATTTGCCACAAAGGTGCAATGCTGGTTCCTGTTTAGTTCTTATTAAACAGGACACCCAGAATTTTCTCTGTCAAACTGCATTCCAGTTGACGATCTCCAAGTTTGTACTGGAGGGCATTTATTAATCAACAGGTGCACAGCTTGGCATTTCCCTTTGTTGAATTTCACAAGGAATTTGCTTGCCAGTTTCTCCACCTTTTCCACATTCCTATAAATGGTTATTCAATCCTGCCTTCCAGCATATTAACCATCCTCCAAACTGGTGTTGACATCATATTTGATGCTGACCACAAGCTTGCTTAGAGTTAACTATGTGGTGTCACAGATGTTACACAAAACATTGAACAATACTTACAGTCCTCTATCGACTCTAAATTTTAACAATTTGATTATAAGAGGCCACTTATAAAATAAGACCTTATGCCAAAGGTCTTACAAGTAAATGAGATCCAGTTCTCTCTTTTTAACACCCAAACTAGAGATCTCATCCCAGAAGGCAATGGGTTCAGATAGGTATAATTTGCCCTTGGTAAATCCCTACAAGCTTCTTCCCTTTGTTTTTGATGTCTTCAAAGTGATTTTCAGGAGGATTCATTACACAGTTTTCTTGAGGACTGTGCGAGATACCAGATTTATATCTCACTGGGCTGCTTGACTCTTGGGTTGAATCAGCCATCTTGTCTGTGTGTGTAGGGAAGAGTCCAGGCCTTCAGCATCAGTGGTAAATCCCACAGCCAGCAAGGCTTCCAGGATTGGAAGGCACATGGCACGGGAACCACACGAGGCATGTCAATCAACAAGGCCCACCTGGCAGCCCATTCAAAGCACACCCCCTGGAGCCTCTGGTGGGCTCCAGCACCCCTCACTCAGCCAGAAGGGCACAGAGTGTCAGTGAACAGGATGTCCCGCCTGGGGGCAGTGGCCACAAAGCCAAACCATATGAACAGACACATAGGGCCTCCCTCTTGGTCAGCCCTGAACCTGCCAGCATGTGACCTCTTAGTGGTAACTATTTATCTCTCTTCTCTCTTCCTTCTCTCCTTTCTTCTTCTTTCTTTCCTACCTTTACTCTTTTCTTCCTCTTGTGGGTAACTTAACACCGATGAATGGTATTTCACTAAGTTGTATGGGTGTGGTGTTTGCTGGTGCTCTAATGGAATGCTTTTCTTTGCTTGTATGTTATTCCTGTAAACCCTTTTGCCAAAACACCTATTTTCTCACTAAATTAAAAGAAATCTCTTGGGAAATGCTTGTAGCGTGTTCTCTTTTTGCGATTCAAGGTATTAAAGAACCAAAGGCTTTGCAAAAGTTTTCACATTGGCAAAAGCTCTTAGAGTCTTAAATAAAAATAAAACTCCTGGTAAAGCTTGAGGCTTCAGGACCAGAGCTTTACAGCCTGGTGTAAGGCTGAATAACCTGTAGCCCTATGGATCTTTTTTCTTATTTCTGAAGATGGCTATGACAATAGCACCCTTCCTGTTATCAAGAATAACCACCAATCAGCTTATACACTAAAATATCTGAGTATTAAAAAACTTAAGTGTCATTAGAAAATCTGTGTTCCTGATATACTGATCCAGACAAACATTTGGTCATAATTTGATTGCTTATTCTCTCCAGGAAACCCCATCTAAAATGTTGTGTTCAACTTTTCCACTGCTTCAGATAGCACTTTTTTCACTCTAAAGGAAGGGACAAATATCTTCAGTCAAGCAACACTATTACATACTGGTTTAATGATTAATATGATCCCATTGGATGAATTCTTGGAATTTGCACAATTATACGTCAGCAGCTTTGAAAATGGCAACAGCATAGGGCAACAGAAAACTGGATTCTTGAAAAAAGTCTTTTTTATTAAAACAAATAAAATGTTTATAATCAAAACGCTTCCAAATAGACATCTATGTATTGTTTTACTTCCATATCAATTAAACAGTTCAGAAACTTGCTCTTCTCAACTGTTTGCTTTGTATTTCCAAGATAAAAACAATCTCACGGAAAAACAAACTATGTAGTTGCCTTAGGTCCTTTACTCAGAGAATAGGCAGAAACTCAACTCCAGCAGAAAGGGAGCAACAAACTGAAATTTTGCTCCTCAAAAACTCTACCTTGCTGCCACTAGTTTCTCTCCCATCTGGACTGAAGGTTTTTGTTGTTGGATCTGAGATCTGTTACTCAGTAACCAAAAACATCCTTCCGCTTATCTTCAGCTCTTGTTTTCAGCAACTCTCCACATCTGTGAAGATCTTTATTGAGTGAAGGTAGTTTGCTATCCCTAATGGAATTTTCCATATAGTGCTTTTTGATATTTAGACCAGATTAATGGTTCTTTTATCTCCCTTTGTGGTCTAGTTTCTGTTCAGTTTTAACTCTTCTATGAATAGGTCATTTACTTCCTTCTTTTTCTCTTGCTGAAACTGTTCAGCAGATGCCAAATTTCTCAGAAGTGCCAGCCAGACTTTCTTAAGGGGCTTCACTATCACATTATAATATTATCACACTACAATATAACAATCATTAGCACAGTATGCCCAAGTAGGATGATTTTTTGATGGTTTCAAATATACAGGAAAATGGTAATGCCCGTGGAATAGAAGATATTTCTCTGAACAAGTTACTTGTTTAATGAGGAATAGATATTGCTGAAATTAAACTTCTAAAACAGTGAATTGAACAATGATACAAGTTTAGTAAAAAAGATTTAACAGCTGCTAATATGTTGTATTTAGCTAACATATCACATTAAGATGAACTTCATTTCCCACCTCACCCATGGGGTTTCATTAGAACTGGAGTTTGCTACAGGTAAAATGGAGGATATAGATTAAACAAATACATTGGTGAAGCAACTTCCTAATACTCCTAAAAATTACTAATAACTGAAGAACATAAGTTTAATTAAAAATAGTCCACAAAAGAAGTATAAAATAGCTATAACAGGATAAAAAATTAAACAGAAGGCTGTCTTTTTTCCTATCTTTTCTGGCTAATGAAGTTTCTAAATTATGCCTAGTTGATAACAGTTTAGAGCAAATGTAGTAGAAAATCATAAAGTTTAACATCTGCTTTTTTTCTTTAAATAGATAAATGTCTCCACCTGCCTGACTCTCACAATGACATGATCCCAAATGAACTTTCCCAGTTAGAATTGACAGTTATATCCTACAACTGGATACATTTTTTCATAAAATACTTTTTTGTCATCCTTATTTTGCAATAATGAAGATTTGTTGACTCTCTGGACATGATGCAAAGTTTTCAGTTTAAAAAGGATGCTGAGAAAAAAGAAACTGCCCAAAGGGTGCTGTGAACTGTGATTTTTCTTATTGATTGTTGCACTTTTCTTACACTGGTTTAAGTTACTCTTTTTTGTTGGTTTTTAATAGGCTATTTTTTCTTGTTTAAACAGATGTTTACACATATGCAAAGAAATGCTCAAAAATAGTAATATAATTATCACATTTGTTTATAACCTTAACATATGTTCCACAAACACAATGGTTTTTCAACTCATTGGAAAACCTGCAGTGAAAACCCAAAAACTATTTTGGAAATGATGAACATGTGTAAACTTAAGGTAGAAAAGACTCAGGGTATTTCAGACTCTTATTCAGAGAACAGTCAATAACGTAACATAAACAAAGTCTCATTAAAATACTCCACATACAGATATAAATGTTGGTTTATAATACTGGTGTTTTCCATTAATCAAAAATAAACAAACATCACAAAGTACAATGAAGAGACACACAAAACCTTTCCTCTGAGTAGGAACAACCCTAGCAAATGTATATAAATACCTGTAGGGAAGATATAAAGAAAACAAAGCCAGGCTGTTTGCAGTGGTGACCTGACAAGAGGTAAGGAGGGCGGGTCCATCTGAACATCAGAAAACTCTTTGTAACAGTGGGACAGACTGAGCATCAGCACAGGTTGCTCAGAGATCTTGTGTAGTTTCCATCCTTGAAGGTACTCAGAATCCACCTTGGGCAAAAGGCTCTAGGTGACTCTGCTTGAGCAGAGAGATCTCAGAGGTTCCTTCCAACCTCAGATGTTCTGGGATTACGTGATTCTATTAAAGAGACAAAAGTCTCTTCTGCTTTCCCTGATTTGAATTGTTGTCATATGGATTTTCATATTCTCCAGACAGAGATTTTAAGATGATCTCAATAAAGATTGGATTGCATATTTGGAAATTCTTTCCCTGTTTTACAATGAACTTTAATTTAAATAATCTGAAAGTCATAAATGAAAGCTGACTTTCAATTCCTGTAGTATTGCTAAGGGTGAAAGCAAATGTATTTCCCAGCAGTGCAAAGGCTCCTGGAGCCTTGTGTTAACAGTTCAACATGCACAAACCCTCAGTTTCTGAATCACATTAAGGCTTCTTGCCAGCTGAATTTCTCAAATCCATAGATGATTGTATATGAGAGAGGAGGCGGGGGGGCACAGATAGAGAGACACAGAGAGAAACACAAACAGAGACAGAGAAAGACAAGAAGGAGGACATGGAGAGAGACACAGAGACAGACACAGACAGAGAGAAAAGGATTAGATATTATTATTAACATATAACTGTAAACAGAACACATTAAGACTAGGAAGAATGACACTTGGGCTACTTGAATATGGCTGTGGTATTATGAGTTATGTTCAAGGTTGCTCAAAGAAGTTATGTTCAAGATTGCTCAAAAGATAATGAATTTGCTAGGAATATCCTCTACTTCAATAAACAACCTTTTTATTTAACGCTTATTATTATTTTCAATATTTTTCCTTAGAGCATAATTTTCTATTAAAAGTAAATAAATTATTTTGACACATAAATTCATTCAACACCCATAAATAAACTAAAACACACCCCTCAGTGGTGATTTTGGTTTTTTCTTAAAACAATAAACAAACAAAAAAGTTCCAAGAAAAAAGGATCTAGTATTGCTTGAAGTGGAGATCTCCTTTTGTAAATGTTGTTGATAGTTCACTGTATCATGATGCTGTTGACAGTGTACTATATCATCAGCTGCCTCAAACTATTAACCCCATTCAGAAACAAAACATGAATTGAACACTAAACATTTCAAGTGTGCATAATGCCAATCAGTGTTACAGAAAGACAAAGACATTTCAACTTGGCCTTTTCTGCAATGTGAAAATTATAGTTTTGGCACAGCAATTCGATGTGAAAACTGTAATTAAGTCTTTCAGGATATTCAGTAGATGTATCATTACTGTGTAATAGTATTTTTAGAACTAACAGATTTATCTATACAAATATACTAACAAATGCACCCAAATCCACTACTAAAGTATTAATATAACTGGAAGCAGTAAAAAGAAAATTCCATAAGCATTTTCTTTTGGAATGCTAGTAATGGCTATTACTTTTTTCATAATACTAAACAGGAATTTACCCCATTCTGTATTTAATATTGACTTTTTTATTTTTAAAATTTTTGTAAATGCTATATTTTCATGGATTAATATAATTTGTATTATTTTAATAACTTATTTTATATTGTTGACAAAGTATACTTTGTTACATTTTCCTTTTGTGCAGCACTGTCACTGTTAATATTTCTCAGAAAATAAATTAAAATACCTATATCAGTTCATAGGGCTGCAGCAGCATCTATCAAAACATAAGAAAAACCTCGTAAGAGAAACGAAAAAGAACAGTGGCTGATAGAATAAAGCAGTGTTTTATAAAATAGATTTTAAAGATATAATTTTTGCATAGTTGCTGTCAATCTTAATGTTAAAAACATGTATCCTTTAAATTAAAAGGCACAGTAGCACTCACTCATTAGAAAATTCAAAAAGAACACAGAATCATGCTTCTAAAGGAAGTAACACAAAAAGCTAAGAATAACAGCTATAAATGCAGCTTACATTCATTGAATCCTAATTATAACAGCACTTTTCACTCTGCTATTTGAATATTCAGAGCTACTATTAATTTGCCAGGAGCGGTTTTCATTTTCCACATATCTTCAGGACTCAAATTATTCTAGATACATTTTTAGAGTTTTAAAACATTTACACTCTGAATATATAATTTTACTTATTCATGGAGTTGAAGACATTTGTTAATGACATCTTCTAAAGGAGAAAAAGGAGAGATGATTAAGTAATAGGGTTGTTTTTCATTCAAATTATGAAACAAAGTAGAATATGGTGCATTATCTATTTTATACAGCTTCTATAATACAATATGTGAGAAGTGCATAATAACAGTATGCTTGAAAGCTTTCATGTCTTTTACCATACATTATTACTAGTAATACAAACTCACATTCAGAAACAGATAGTATATAATTAGTAGTTATAGTAGTTATATCTTCAGAACCCTGTTTATCACTGAATAATTAATACCTACAGCATATGTCAGCAAAACTCTGCCTTATTGTAGGTCAAATGTGTTCACGTAATAAAAAAAGAAAAATCCCAGGTTTAGGAATTTAAAATATCAGTCTTCTGTATAAACACACATTTTGCCTTTCATTAAAGATAAATCACCCAATCAAAGCAAGTCTATGGCTAGCCCACACCTCTAGAGATCACCAAGAGCAGAGAGGTTTAGATACAGAAGATTGCCCAGACAAGTTTAGATAACTACAGTGACAGATACTTCTCAGCCCTTCTGGACAAGTTATTCCAGCCTCTGATCATCACTACTGTAAAACAAAAAAAACAAACAAACAAACACAAAAAACAAATCCCCGCCCCCACAC
>JAWMRA010000090.1:40574732-40587867 GCA_035584735.1 Pseudotriccus pelzelni | reverse complement strand
AAACACAAAAAACAAATCCCCGCCCCCAAACAAAAAAAAAAAACAAACACAAACAACCCCCCAAAAAACAAAAACAAAACAAACAAACAAAAAAACAAAAACAACCAAACAAAAAAACCCAAACCAATAAAAAAACCCCACCCTGTTGTTACTTCTCATATTTAAACAGATATGCCCTCAGTACTCATGGTGAATCTTGTCATATCTCAGTGACTTTGATGTAGCCAGTTTATATAAACAATTCCTAACTTGATCCTCTTCCACCACGTCTTCCTTGATTCAGATTTTTCCATGGGTCTCAGGCACCTGGGATTGCTGAAAAGAAGTCTTACCAATGAAGATAGAGATGAAGAAGGCACTCAGTACTTCAGCCTTTTCTAAGGCCTTTGCCACCAGGTCCTCCTCCTATTCTTTCTTTTGCTGCTGCTGAACCTGTAAGTATAACTGCATTTTCTCATTTTATCAGCAGAAAAATGGAGACCTACTAAGAGATGTAATCAAGATCACAGAGAAAATTCACAGTTCTGGTGATTCCAAGAACTGTTCTTGGGGCTCATGCTCAACACTGCTGTTTCTCTGAAAAAAAATCTTAATTTAATGTGCATAATGAATGAAAAAAAAAAAAGGCCAAAAGCAAAGAAGTAGTTTTAAAGTCCTTAATAAGAGCAGAGCCTGTATAAATGAAACATCAATCATCAAAGCAAACAAAACCAATCTGAATGCAATCTTTTCTGCAACTCAAAAAAGCTTTTTTCCCCTTTCTTTAAATCTTTTAAGCAGACGTAACCAGAATCACAACCTGAAATGAAAACGGATACCATCTTCAAAGTGTTTTCCTTATTCTGTTCACTATTGTCCTTTTAGTCTTGCTTACACTGGAAATCAAAATGTTCAATGTTGTAAGAAAGTTTCTCACTAAGTACATTTTGCTTAGTATTTAGCATCTATTTGCCAAAATAGAAACCAGCCACAGTGGGTGATGATCTTTTAAATCAGAAAGGGAAAAGGTCACTTAAGGCTTTATTCTCTAAGGTGTTATGTCGCTAAGCACATGCTTTAAAGCTTTGCTGCATAAGTGACACTTTGCTCAGCACCTTGCAGAGCTGATCCTTAGCAAGGCAATAATAATGATTTACTTGTGCCACGATTTCGAAGTGTTTAAGAAAAAGCCTATATTTTTGAGGATTAAAACTCCTCATAGCTGGGATTCACTCAAGTATAGGAATTCATTACAAAGCCCTTCATTTTCTGGAATATGTTTGAGAGTATTTCTGAAACATGTTTGAGAATTTGGCAACTCGAGGGTCCAGGAACCCTACTTATGATTTTAACGTCTTCACCTACCTACCAGTATGTGGGTAATTTCTGCTAAAGGGTTGTACTTGCCACAGGTCTGACTTTTGCCTTCCCCAAACCATTATGTTTTGTCCATTTAAAGTCTTAGTGATTATATAACATTTAAGAAGTTTTGCTGTGCATTTTTTTCCTGAAATACTGTTATTTACTTGCATATTTATTTATATATACTGTTACTTCTAGCCAAAGGATATCCATATCACAGACTAAAAACCAGGTTAATAGCAGCATGTTCACTGATGAAGAGTTAGATTTCAAATATAATATTTCATAGAATCATAGGATCATTGAATATCTTGAGTTGGAAGGGACTCACAAGGATTTATTAGCCCTAGCCCTGCATAGCACAGCCCTGAGAATTACATTATGTGCCTGAGAGCATTGTCCAAACACTTCTTGAACTCTGTCAGGCTTGGTGCTGTGAGCACTTCTCTGGGGAGCCTGTTCCAGTGCCCAACCACCCTCTTCCTCTGGGGGAAGAACCTTTTCCTGATATCCAACCTAAACCCCTCCTGACATAATTTCAGTCCGTTCTCTCAGGTCCTATGACTGTTCACCACAGAGAAGAGATCAGTGCCTGCCCCTCCTCTTCCCCTCACAAGGAAGCTGTAACTGCAATGAAGTCTCCCCTCAGTCTCCTCTTCTCCAGGCTGAACAGACCAAGTGACCTCAGCCATCCTCATACGGCTTCCCCTCAAGGTCCTTCAACATCTTCACTGCCCTCCTTTTGATGCTCTCTAATAGCTTAATGTCTTTTTTATAATGAGATGTCCAAAACTGCACATAATACCCAAGTCCTGAGGCCACATCAGTGCAGAGTCAAGCTACATTTCACACAGCATATGACAATATTTCATACTCTCACATTTGTACTTTTTTTTTTATGGATAGAAAATACAAAGTAGCTTACAACAAATTAAATATCGTAGCAGTTGATTATCTCTAATTAATAATTAGGAATGAATTATATCTCTGGAGCCTCGGAGGCTTTTCTGTGATTGTTACAATTGATCTTTAATTGTTCCATCTAAAAATTAATTTCCTGTCCTCATTATTATTTTCTTTGAAATACTTATGAATAGGATCCAGCTAACAGCTATTTTGACTAATCTTCCTGAAGATGGTCTAAAATTTTTCATTACACTACAATTGCATCTGGAGAATTTTTAATTTTTTTTAATAAAAATGTAATTCTTATATTTGCTTTCTGATATATTTAATGTCAATTTATCATGTTTTCAAGTAATACAGAAAGTGTATAGGTAGTTTCTTCTAATCTATATAAGGCTACAAAGATACACTCTTACAAAAAGACTTCTTGTGAGATCCACATTCTGTTTAAAGGGCTGAACAGTTATGATGTAGCTGAGACAGCCACATTACAGCAGCTTGAAAGATGCTCTAATTTATGTTAACTAGTGCAGCCTCTGAGCAGTCGTGTGTCTTCTGCAATAAAAACACTGACCAATTTTTACTGCCCTGTGCTTCAGCCTCTTGTTTCACTGTGCTCCTTAAGAAGGAGGTAAAGGAGACAATTCTTTACACTTTCTGTTGCTAAGTATCTTGTTCTTCCCTTTAATAACCACTCATCCCTAGGTAGGACACCAGAAGAATAGTGGCAAAAAAAAAGCTGCAATTTTTGTATAGGTCATACATTGCAGGGGCAGGCTGGGGAGCAGACAATCTGGTTTTAATTTTATGTTAAAAAAACCAACCAACCAACCAACCAAAACAAAGAAAATCGCATCAAAACCCCCAAAACTAAACAGAGAAAAAAAAGAGCATCCAAAAACTAGGTTAGTTACAGAAAGCTTAAAGTAGATTGCACTAGATCACCAACAGCAAAGAAGAGAGAAACTGAGGGAAAACATTTATAGACACCCCTTCTAATGAAGTGCTACCTGAATTTAGGACACATTTCAGCTTCATCAAGTTTACAGCTCAGTGTGAAATGCTAACAGTTATATTATTTTTATAACATTTGTACCAACAAATCAGCCCATACATCTTATACATAACTCAGGCATTTGGGGCGTATTCTGACCTGATGCATTTTATAGGTGTAATGGAATATGTTTTCAAGAATTTGAAAGACTGATTTCTTTGTTTCAGCATTTCATTTGCTTAAAAGGAAGAAACTGGAGGAGATAATTACTTTTAATAACTAATGCTGCTGGAATTTTACTTGTTTTATTCACATGCCAGTGAGAATAAATGCCACTTGATAAACCAATTATTTCTAATTTGGAACCACTTTCAACAATTTTTACTTTCTATAATTTGAAGTGAATATGTATTCAAAACTAGAAAATGTTTGTCAAAAACTGAAATATTTTATTGTTTTTAGAATAAGTAGGGTTTATTAAACCAACACTGGAGATATTTTTCTCATGTGATTTTCACAGAAATTCCAGGAGAATTATAGTAAGACAGCGAAATTGATTATTGGTTTTGCTTTGTTTTCAATCAAAAGATTTATGTTAAGTACGTATTACAGACTACAAATGTTGTTTATACTCAGATATTCAATTAACGTGACAAAAATAAAAACAAACCACAAAATAATTACAGTATTTTAGATTTTAAAGGTATTTAAAATGCACTGCCTAATAGCATGTAGTGACTATTTGAGTCCAGTATTTTATTTTCATTTACTTTTTTATCTTGTTTCTGTGATTTTTATCTTTTTCTGTGATTCCAATATACATGAATGATAAAGGATTCATTTTTTTGTTCCAGAAATATAATAGATTTTAAAGACATAGTCACTAAAGCTAGCCAATTGGTTGTGTCACAAACTTTGGCCACAACAGCCTGTCATTTCAAGAGTGGTACAATATCTTGAGCAGATTTCTGCAACTTACTGTAAAATCAAGAGAAATCATAGAATAGCCTTAATTTGAAGGAATCCACAAGAATCACTGATCTAACTCCTGCCCCAGCACAGGACAGCCCCAAGAATCACATCATGGGCCTGAGAGCATTGTCCAAGTGCTTCTTGAGCTCTGTCAGGCTCGGTACTGTGAGCACTTCCCAGGGGATCCTCTTTCAGTGTTCAGTAGCCCTCTGGGTGAAGAACAATGCTAAAATAGTCAACTTTTGCATCCATGAAATCTCTACATTTCTCAGGTATTGAACTCTTTTGTCACCAGAGTACTCAGTCTTGCTTCTTTAAATTACTTTAATATGGATGGTTTCAGACTGCTTCCCAAATTTGAATAAAATCATTTTAATACACTCCTATGAGATAAAACAATGCTATGTGATATGTTCATAGCTATGTACTGTGATGCAGCTGTACTCAAACTGTGTCCAAGTCAGCTTTTGAAGTAGACAATGTGAGCTGCCTCAGTGCTGCTCTAAGCTTGATTGAATTAGTTATGGCTATTACTTCTCAAATGCAGTTGTATTGCATTTGGGACCCAGGCATGTATTGCTATACGGTTTTGCACTGAGTCACACAGACATTAAAACCCTAGCAGACCTTGACAGAACTCCTTTATTTGTGCTCTATTAGCACTATAGAGTTGCCCCAAGACACACATCTAAGAAAGGAAGTTAAGCACAGAAACGTTCACTGTTGTCTCAACTAATCTCTAGGCACTCCTGAGAGGATAAAAATGAAACAAAAATCATATATAATTTAGCATTTTTACGTGGCATTGACAATTTCACCCCTTCATATGAACAAGAAAATAATCAAATTCCTAAATAAAATTAGGGAAAAGAATGAGGTATCTAACTTAAATCCTGCTTAGGTACATAGGCATTTGGGAAAAGTTACAAAGCTTATAAAGAGGGGAAAAGGTACGGAACGTTTAACTCCTGAACTCAGATTTCTTTCTCCAATGAGTTAAAGTTATTACTTTTTTACTGTTCATTTTAGACTCTGTCTTCACTGAGTTAGACCAAAAAATGTCACTGAAGAAGCCTGAATATCAGTACTGTAATCAAATTAATTACCTTTTTTGTTCTAGCTTCTGAAGACTGACTTCAAAACTGAAGCTACAAGGTATTTTATCCTTCATTCTGCCTCCAGATGTATACATGGTGTTTGCACTTTAGCTGTTTTCTGCTTGTTGTTTTATTCCTTATCAGTCATCTTGATCAGTGGTAGTGACAATATAAGGAAAAAAAAGGATAAAGAAGAGAAGCAAGAGCGCTGCTTTGATTTTCACCTTTGATGAGGTCCATCAGAGCACTCCAGCCCTGGCAAGAACTAACCACTGTTGTTAGGCTTATGAATTACAGTAGTTATATAAAGACACCAAACAATGTATAATTTCATCCACTTTTGGATCTATGGAAGAGATAGCTTTGTGACCTAACATTAAGAATTGATACACAGGTGACACAGCGTATTTCATTCATAGATCATAACTACTTTTGGCCAAATTTTACTGATAGCCCCAAACACTGATAGCATTGTTCTATACAGACATTACTGCATTATTCCAGCTTCTGAACATGTAGAAATCCAGAAGAATTTCTACAGATAACAAATAAAGTAAGACTTTCCTAATTTTGTTAAATGTGTGTCCCTAGAATAGGCAAACTAATAACTAAATAATATTGTTTTCATGTCATTCACAATGAAAACACAGACTTCTTATTTGCTAACGATAGAGAAATAAGTGTGCATGAATACACCACCAGCATGTTCCGTTCCCTAAACCCCCTCCCAAAATTCATCACAGACACCTGATAAATAAGGCAACTTGAGCAAATACAACTCAGTGTTTGCTAAGTGTAAAAAACACCCAAACTATAGATTATCTTTGTGTCTCATAAGGATAATTAATTATATGCTACATCTTCCATTTTTACTGTTGTCTCAGGTGTTTTATAAAGCACCCAAAATAAATTTAAATATTCTGCTTTACATTGAAATGCTACGTTTCAGGCAATTGAAGTTATATGAAAACCTTAGTATGCCAAGGCTGCCAGAAATACATAAGAATAAATCCAATTATATCCACCATAATTACATTAATATACCATTTTTTTATTCTTCACATTTACTTTTTCATTCTTTTGAAATGGAAGAGATGAAGAATCCACAATCTCTTAATTTTCTAATTATGTATTTTTAATAAACATTTTTCATGAGCATATTTTTTGTTTTCTATTTTTAAAGCGGAGATTACTCTTCTTATATTCACTTCATGTTATTTAATACATATCCATGTAGAGTAAGGAATGTGACATAGTCTGTGATGCGAGAAAACAAAAGTATAGGTGAAATTTACTTGGCTGTACAATACATGTAACTTATTAATTATATTTTGAAAAGAAAACTAACTGAAATTGCACAATCACCTGAAAAAGACTCCATATTTTATAAAAAAACCATAATGTACATGAGACTATATGTGGGACTATGTAGCCAGAAATGTGACTAAGGGTAGATAGAAAGTGATTTTCTTGTCCTGGGAGTTTTACATTTTGAAACTTCTGTTCTACTTTGGAAGAGGAAAAAAAGTCTGTGATGCATTTTGTTACCCAAAATTCATAAAATGAACAAATTCTGAGGATTACTCTTTCTCAATTTATTTTGATTTTTTAATTATTATTTTTAAAGGTATAAATTCACGTAACTGCCTTCATAAAAATTGCTGAGTGACATCTGCATTTTAAAAGAAAATAACAAACTGAAATAGAAAAACCCTTCAGAACAAGGCAATGTAAATCCATATGTTTTGTTGTGATATTTCATCCCTTTAACTATTAGCAATCTAATTAAGTGAATTGGTAATGAAATTGATTTTGAAATCACATCAAGTAATTTGACATCAAAATCAAAAAATCCCCCTTACTACTTCAGTATCAATATCATATTGATCACAGAATTTTTCAACATCAGATTTATTTAATTATAATAAATCTTACAGATCAAAAAGTATCTGAGGCAGAGACAGTGCCAAAAGAAAAAAAGATGTGCTGTATAGCTATTAAGTGCATTTTAAGCAATGATAAACACCAGTTTTCAGAAATCATTTACAACAGGCTAATCCAGCAAAATTTCAAGTAATTTAACATACACATTACCATAACTAATAATAAAACAGGGTCAAATCTCGATGACAGATTTGCCATTTGTCCTTTATGTGACTTTTATATACTGCAGTAAAACATTTTTAAAAGCTTCATGATATTTCAAAATACCTAAAATAGATGCAACAGCTAAACTGCAACAGCTAAACTGCGGGCATTATCATAACATTTTATGCAAGATTACTATTCATGTGTGAATATGCTACATAACTCAAAAACCCCATTAGTGTTAGAGCTTGAACATGGTATGAATTTGCTCATGTATCGTACAAAAATAACTATTTAATGTAATTGAATGTCATCATTAAAAAGGAGATTACTTAATTTAAACCATTTTAAAACAGGAATATTCTGCTAATATATTTTTACTGTTACTCAAGATGTAGCTAAAAAGACATGCTATCTGAACATGTAAGTTCCAGATTGATTAGGATGGCATTTTTCTTGAACATAATTAGGCCAAATGAAGTGGTTTCTATGTCTACAAGCCTATACAGATAATAATTTAATGTGTTATAATATGTCTAACAATTCTGGATTCCCAACATAAAAGTTTCCTATTTTCACTAGTTTTCCATGTGATAGAAACCAACAGACTTACTAAAGAAAGTACATTCAAAAAGTAATTTTAGAAATATCATTGGACTTCAATTATTTATACATCTTGTCAAAACCAAATTTAGATCAATATTAGATCATTATTTGTCTCTGACATGGAATTCATCAAAATCAATTTATAGCTTTTACTTTCCATATGTACAACAGGAGATGCATTTTCCTCCTTTAAACAATTATTCTGTATGGTTTTCTATATGTCTAAGTGTATGCTTAATGTATTTCCTTACAAGTTCTGTATAACTCTTTTGAAAAAGCAACAACTAGCATCTAAACACATCTTCTCATCCAATTATCCACATTAAATATTAACAGATTATTGATGGTGGCATATTAACTTTTCTCTATCAATGTTGCTTGAACATTATGTTCTCCTATTTAATCACTGTTGACAGAAAGATAAAAATCTCGTTAGGTGACAATTCATACAGTTCTTTGTTAGACAAGTGGAACCACAGCATTCAGAGAAATGTAGTTTGTAACAGCCTTGAAAGAAAGACTAACAGATTAAGTTACTCCTCCATTAGGCCAGCCTTAATAAAAGCAGAAAGTGTTACAAGCTAACTCTCAAGAGAAATTTCTTTGTTTCTATGAGTGGTTTGTTTGTTTTGTTCTCATTTGTATTTTTCGATTTCTCTATGTTTATATATAAAATGGGACAAAATACAATAAATACAATCCAACAAGGACTTTGCACATGTTCAATATGGCCTGTTGTTCTTGTGTGTCTTGTTCGTATCAATCAAATTTTGAAATATTGGCTTATTTGTGTATGAATAAAATTTCAAAATTAAAAGGTTCAGAAGACACAACAGGAGTAGGAGGTACTCAGCACCTTCCAGGCTTACGCTTTTAACATAATTGTTGTGGATTACAACATATACAAACACATCTGTTGTTGGCTTTCACAAAGCAATTAATTATTATCAGCATTCTCAATAAATCATTCATGGCTACACTAGCAAGAAAATACAGTGGAGATGCAAAGGAACAAATCGATTCACAAAATTCCCTTCCAGCAATAAGTGGAGCTAATGGCTAGGAAATTACAGGTTTAACTTCTTGTCTAAATTAAAGGCCTCTCAGTGTAACTGTGTGGTCTGGAGAACTCCTGCGACCTATAGCAGGTCTCTGCCCTCCCTGAAGAGACAAGCAACTCCCTCTCTGATTTATCTGTTTATTCACCGCCCTGCACCTTCCCTGCATCAGGACATACAGATGAAGGTCCACACTGATGCTGTCAAAACTAACTATCCTTATTTTTTATTAAGGTGGGTCACCAGATTTTCTGCACTATTGGACATTAATAATTCATTTCTTTCACTATGTTTCTGACACTGCCCAGGAAGAAACACTTTGAGAGGAGATGAATATTGTAGGTGACAATGAAAGCTCTTAGTTGTTATCTCATTTCTTAAGGCCTCAGATCCACTCTGCTTAACACCTTCCCCTCCCCAAAAGGATACAGTCTACAGGAATTTTGTATACTGTGTGAATCCATGAAAATACTTAATCATTGCTCAGTCTGTGCTAACTCACCAGCCTTTCAGCACTCATGTCCTCTACCTTTTTTTAACTGTTCTTTGATTTTCATGCTTACATCTTTTATTTGTCTCCGGGACAGCTTGGTATTTTCAACTTTTCTATACTTTTGTTAATTTCGTGTCAAATTGAACATCCAGTTATTGTGCATTTTGATCTCTGATCACCAGAAAACAACACAAGTATTTCAGCCCATTCAGTCATTGATATCTCAATAGGAAAAATAATCTGATTCCGATTTTTGTCTTCCACATTTTCTCAATAGCAAAATGCTTTACTGAAACACTGAAAATTCAATTTTAATTTAAAGGTCATGCTTAGAAAATTCACAATTAGTCGTAGTTTTGTTAATTAAATATCCTTATTCTGTTACTGTAATCCAAATTTGCAAGAAATATGCAACTAGAAAATAATTGTTATGCTTTACCCTAAAAATACCAGTGTCTCCTTTAGCCACACTTTACAATATTTTTTGAATGACCCATCTCTTCTTATATGGTTTGCTCTATGATTAATGATGTCACAAGTGATGCAAGTCTACAAGAACAACACTTGTATGTCTGTTTCAATTGCCATACCAGCTCAATCACTGCAGTAGCTTTACCTATTTACAGACAAAATCTGTACTTATCACTTCTTTATTAGCAAGGAATCTTATTGATACAGCAATAGGCCTTGGTGAGGAAAAACCTACATTATTCAAACCCTAAGTCAAAATTCACATGTGAAAAGGAAATGAGAAGCATATTTAACAGATGTCTGCTTTATAAATTCTACATTAAAACATACAGGAATCTTCTTAGTAAGAGCTTAAGGCCATAATGAATCAATCACGACAGTTTTAATTTTCATTTATGTCGTTATCAAACAAATATTCACGAAAGAGCCAATAGGGTTAAGTGCTCAAGAGGGCTGAGAATGAAAAGAATTCTCGAAGGAGGTCAAAACATTTCTTCAGAAAGCGGTTATGATAAAATTACATTTAATTTGGTAATATTACCTTATAAATAAAATCACACATTTTGAGATGTAAAAAGTAACATGTACTTGAAGGATATTTTTTAATATTGGAGAAGGAATTTTTCCATTCAGCTTTTTCTTTATGAACTCTTTGTGATGTGACCCCATTTAAGAGAGATTTTGCAACAGATACTATCCTTGTCAGGGTGAATTTGATTCAAGCAACAGTTGGTGTACACTGTAATGATTTTAGCTTCTATGTTGAAAGAAGCTAGCTTTGGTGATTTACAGCCAGAGATTGAATCTAGCAGTTCACTTTAAATGCAATTTTTCATCAGACATTACATTATCAGATAGTTGCACATGGTACAGAAAAATATGTGGAAGGTTTCATTAATTCTTTGGTCTATGTGGCTCTATTCTAATGATATATGGCTTCGACATGAACATTACACCATGGACTGATTTTATTACCTACAGTTCACATGGACATGTGCCTGTAACTTTTACAAAAGACAGGAACGTCATCCTAAAGCAGTTTTAGCTGTGAAGTTTCTTGCCTAATACAGTGACTTTATTTACCTGTCTCATTAATTCAAAGGCAAGTTTGCAATATAAGAAAAAAATGACCAAGTATTACATATGTGTCAAAAAATTTCACAGAAGTTTACTGAATTAGCTAGACTACTAATCAAACACAGCAGCACGAATCTTTGCATATTTGAATAGTTTAGATAGAAGATATTATGGCCCAAGAATGGCTTGCCTCATGAACAGACTCCTTTTGTTTAGGTAAAACCCTTCAATAAAATTTCAGATCAGGCTCTGAAGCTCTCCCAGTATTCTAAGTCTATGTCATTTGTTTCAATGTCACACTCTGCCCCTAACAAATTAACCAAGTAGATTCCATTGTACACAGTATATAAAGAATTTACAGAAACTGTAGATCTGCGATCTAATCTGATAGTACTGTAAGGTACAGTCACCTATCAAGTCCCAACAAGTCCACACTTAGATTTTAGAACATCCAACAGGAGTTCAAAGAGAACTCATTTATATATTTATTTATTCTATAAAAATTAAGTAATTTCTTTAATATTTACACTGATTTTTTAAAATAAACATATTTTTTTTAATGCTATAAAGTTACCTATTACTTATAGAAGGGGTTTTTGTGTGTCCATAGCTAGCAAACGTTGAAGATTCTTGGAAGTCTATGCTGCTACTGGATAAATTTAGGATTTTATTACCCATAATTCCCAGTGAAATTTGGCGCAAACTAAATATTCAAGAATCTTTCATGAACACTATTAACACACGTCCTGAATGTTCTGAAGCAAGAACATATGCTAGATTATTTTTGTTTGATTGTTTTTTTCTTAATTTATTTTTTTCAAATAAGCAGCTGTGAGGCACTAACAAAAAGGGTATTGTCCCCAAGACCTAAGAAAGAAGATTTCTTACTTTATGTATATTGAAAGATTATAGAATAAGCACATCCAGAAACCTGATCAAAGCTTTTGATGCAAACTGATACAAATCAAAACTCAAATAAATATTCAAACAAAGATGGTGCTGTGTTTTAATGATGTAAAGGAAACAAATAAAAGATTAAGGTTTTAATTTTTATTTTGAGTTTAAAGTATTTAATTCCAGTACTGAACAAAAAAAAATTAAAATCTGAATAGGATTATTCATGCATAGCTTTATCATTTAATTCAAACAATTTCTAATTTTAAAAAAGTTTCATGTTTTATTCCATAGAGATGCATCAAACCCAAAATATTGCAGCAATTTCATTAATCAATAATTTTGTGAGAAAATATGTTCCATCATAAAAATTCTGAACAGTATAGCCTACTTACAGCAATTAAAGTCATGTAGGAGTAGGATATAATAAAACCTACATTTTGGAAATTCTGTAAAAGGTAAGAGTGAAACTATATGTTTATAGAAAATAAGCAACTAAAAAACTTATTATAAACTCAAAAGGACTGGTAAATTGCTGATAAGTCAAATTGCTCAGATTTTTAAAGAGGTGTCAAGTAATTTGTCATTAAAACATCACTGATGTTCAATGGAATTTGTGTACTTCTATACAAACCCACCCCAAACTCTCTGGCCATTAAGCATCTATTTCAATCTTCTTCAATATAAAATGTCACAAAATAACAGAATACGCCAAGTTGGAATGGATCCACAAAGATCATCTTGTCTAACCCTTAGATCTGCACAGGACCATCCCCAAGAGTCACACCATGTGCCTGAGAGTGTTTTCCAAACACTTGAACTCTGTCAGGCTGTGACCACTTTCCTGGGGAGTCTATTCCAGTGCCCAACCAACCTCTTCCTCTGGGGGAAGAACCTTTTTCTAATATCCAGCCTAAACCTCCTGACACAACTTCAGCCCATAGCCTCAGGTCTTCTCACAAATCACCAGAGAGAAGAGATCAGTGCCTGCCCCTCGTCTTCCCCTCACAAGGAAATTGTAGACTGCAATGAGGCCTCCCCTCAGTCTCCTCTTCTCCAGGCTGAACAGACCAAGTGACCTCAGCCACTCCTCACACGGCTTCCCCTCAAGGCCCTTTATCATCTTCATTGCCCTCCT
>JAWMRA010000090.1:40556736-40574632 GCA_035584735.1 Pseudotriccus pelzelni | reverse complement strand
TGCTTTGCCTGATGCCCCCCAGGACATGGTTGGCCCTCCTGGCTGCCAGGGCACTGCTGACTCATATTCAACTTGCCATCAACCAGGACCCCCAGGGTCCCTTTCCACAGCACAGCTTTCCAGCCTCTCATTCCCCAGTCTGTACATAAATCCCCCAGTTCCTCCATCTCAGATGCAGAATCCGGCACTTCCTATTGTGGGACTTCCTACAGTTGGTGATTGCTCAGTCCACTAATTTGTCAAGGTCTCTCTGTAAAGCCTCCCTGCCTTCAAGGGACTCAATAGCTCCTCCCGCTTTTGTGTCATCTGCAAACTGCCTTAGTATCCCTTCCAGTCCTGCGTTCAAGTAATTTACGAATGCTGAAGGTGTTGAAGAGCACGGGGCCTAAGATGGAGCCCTGCAGAATGCCCCTAGTTACATGTTTGACTACTCTCACATTTTCTATAAATTTCTTATTTGTAAGTGTTCAAAAACATCTCATCTGATTCTCCGCTAGCAAAAAGTGTGACTTAAGGCTGTTGCTTCAGTTACACTTTTTCTGAACTAGATGATGGCATTATATTTCCAAATTATAAAAGGATGTCAACAGTAAAGATCATCATGCAAGTCTATTCACCAAAGTGCAAAGAACATACATGCTGGGTTTTTTTCTCTGGGTGCTACATAAAATTTTCCCTAATGAACAAAATGACAATACCCACTCAGTTTACAAAATATATCTGTCATCTCTTAAACTGAGACTATTTGGCTTTTCATTAGTCATAACTATTACTGGGCATCAGAAGTCAATGATACTACAGATCAACACAAGCTATTATGCGAACTCATCACTTCTCTCAGTAGTAAGAACTCATTTCACATACAATTTTCACATTAAGCGTATCTATCACATCTGTGTTAGTATACTCAGATTTAGGGCCCTGTAACCATGTACTGTTTCCCAACATAGATAAATGAGATGCTTGTGATAAAGGCTTTTTAAAGGGAAAAAGAGTGAAAAAGTTGATACTTACAAGCAAGTGTGTTTTGCAAAATATGTGTGTCTGAGTCACCCTAGAGATGTTGGCAATTTCCTCTCTTCTAAGAATGAAAGTATGAAAATCAGAGGGCATTTTTCAGAAGACATTCATCTTGAGCAACATTTGAATCAAGGTTATTTTCTTAACCCTTATTCCCACAAGCTTCTTACCATCAGAAAACAACTGTCTACCACTGTACTGCTTTTGACTGTTCAGTGCAGTATGCAGCAGCATATTTCTATCTCCATATATAATACGCATACATAATACAGCATTCTTATTTCAAGAAATCCCAGTTTCTTCAACACTAATCATTATATTAATCTATTATTTTGTTATGAGATCTGTTAGTTAAAAGGAGAAGCATGATTATTATTAAGAACAAAAATCTGATTGGCATATCTGTAAATAATTTGCTATTTTGTCTCCAGTTCTTATGGTTTCCTAAATAATATGTTTTCAGACCTTCACATAATCTTCCTGCTCTAGAAGCAGTAATACAAATAATCATATTTATAATTACATAGCACCAGGAGTGTAAAACTATATATAAGAGCATAAGTAAGATATTAAGAGCAGTTATAGCAGGAGGAGGAGAAGCTCTCCATTTCACAATCCTTTATGTTGCTTTTAAGACACAAGTTGTAGCAAAGCACAGTAAATATTAGTTTTCTTGAACTGGCAATTAAATTATATTGGTGAGTGGTATTGTGGCTGAAGAATTATGCTAAGATTCATGGATCATAAGTTCAATTCCTGTTTATATCACATTTCACCTTGATAGGAAATTAAAGCTGTGTGTAAAAAAATTCCTTCTATCGATGTTATTTAGAATATTTAGGTTGTTATTTCTTCAGACACTGATAGTTACTGAACTGCAAACCCTCTTCTTTCCCCGCACACAAAACAATAACGAAAACAGTAACTGTATTTTAGTTTGTAGGCTTATAAACTCAAAATACGAATGTTCAGTTAAAACACCTAAATATTTGCTTCTACTTTCTCTCATACACTGTTGTAAACACTGGCCAGGATAGCCATATTAAAGCTACAGCAAATCTAAGTATGTAAACAAACGTCCTCATTAAATATTGGCCTTAAATAAATCAGGCATTCTCAGACTTCTTATAAACAGGTTATAAAAAAGCATGGACAATTTCTCCACAACACTGCCAATATAATAGGATCACAGAATATAAAGAAGAAATATAAATCAGTCATGTGAGAATTATGGATAGTTACTGTTCAGAATAAGCTTAGTCTCTTTTCACAATATGCTGTTCTTCTGGCTCCGTGAAAACCCTGAACTCCAATATTCTTCAGAGAATACTGCCAAACTTCAAGATCTTTCAAAAAAATTTCTCTTCCTTCCTTACATGAACAAGTGTTGTCTGAATTTTTTTTATTATTTTTTACTTTTGCTTTCAGGCCTTTCTAGGCTGCATATTGCTTACCTTTAGGCTACACTCAAATTCCTCAGTCATCAAGGGAAAAAAAAGGAAGCATAAAGCTTTTCCTACTCCTTGTCCCTTGAGTCAAAGAAAGGCAGTATCACAGTCTTCTTCTTACTCCCTTCCTCCATATGTGTTCACTTTAGCAGCAGGGGAGATCAGAGAGGGCAAGAAGCTTATCTGTCCCTGCTTCTCTAAGAGCACAAAAATGAGACTATCCCTCAAGGTTCCTTTCACTCTCAGCAATGAGGCAAAGTGAAAAGGAGAAGCATTACATATTTCTCAGGCACTTTTTGTGAACTGAAAAAGTTGCAGAAGTTTCTCTAGCTAAGCGTGACTATCAGTTGCACCGAAGTGCAACTGACATTAGAACAATTAATTCTTCTTTGCATATGTACAGGTTCCTCTGGGGTCCTATTTGGCTTCACGCTTTTCAAGGCTCAGTTCACTGGTTTTTATTAAATCTACATGAAGGGGCATTTATTCGTTTTTAGTCAACCCAAATTTCAAAATTGTTTAATATCCTGTCAGGAATGTAGAGTAGTATAATGACATAATGCTTCAAGATTTCAAAATCTAGTTAATCCACCCATAATGTCACTTCCTCTGTTGGGAGAATTATGTTTTTAAGAGTAGTTAGATGTTTTAAAATCATATCAGCAATGAATAAGTGTTCCCAGGGAAATTTGACTGGTTTAATAGGATTTATTTTCAGTAAATGAAGGTAACTTTTGAAGCCACAAAGCCTTACATAGATCACTGATGATTTCAGAGGGCAAGCATACAGGGGTGCCATCAGCAACAGAGGAAACACTTTTCTTAGAGTAGTATACCTAATTTCAAGCACTGACAAGACTATTTTCCTTTCAAGTCAGATGAGTGCATGAGAAGTAAAGGGCAGAATATATACAAGCCTGTAATACTATCTGTCTAAGGTCTGCAGCTACTGTATTTTTCTTTCACAAGAAGCCCATAAATTTCCAAAGCTGTCTACAGTAATAGCTGTCTTATACTTTAAAGATGCAACGGATGTCTCAAACTTTGGATGACAGACCATTTACAAAAACTGCTCTTAGTGGTATTATACAACTACTCTGGAAACTTAGAGGCCTTTCTCTGGAAAAAACAATCCATTTCAATGATTTTTGACAGTCTAATATGCACAAGTTTTAAAAAAAAAATGAAAAGAAATATAGAAATCAGGTTAAAAGTAAAGGTTTCAAGGTTCCATATAAGCAAAGAAACCAAGGCCATATACTGCTATAAAAAGTTTTCAGCTTCACAGGGGGGCTAGAATGTTAAACTTGCTTGTTTAGCCAAAAAAATACACCCTCAAGTTTGAACAGCTACATTTGATCACAACAATATTCTAATGAAAACACAAGCTTCTTGGCAACTCATAAAACTCTGAAGCTTGCTCTGTACTAGGTTTGAAAGTATACGCTTGCCAAAGGCATCCTTCATGCTACTGAATTAAACCAGCAGGCTGAGAGCTGAGGTTGTTCAATATGGAGAAGAGAAGGCTTCAGGGAAAAACCTCATTCAGCCTTCCTACTTTAAGGTGGCTTATAAAGAAGAGGAAGAGTGAATTTTTATACAGGCATGTGACAAGACAAGTGAGAAGACAAGGGGCAATGGTTTTAAACTTAAAGAGGGAAGGTTTATACTAGATGTTACAAGGAAATTTTTTACTGTGAAAGTGGTGAGGCACTGGAACAGGTTGCTTAGAGAAGCTGCGGATTACTCGTCCCTGGAAGTGTTCAAGGCCAGGTTGGATAGGGCCCTGAGCAACCTAGTCTAGTGAAAGGTTTCCGTGCTCATCGCATGATGGGTTGGAACAAGGTGATCTTTAAAAGTCCCTCCCAAACGATTATGTGATTCTATGAATCTCCAGTTCATAGGACTGTATATGACTGTACTGGGTTTGGCTGGGATACAGTTCACTTTTTCCATGGTAGCTTGTATGTGGCTGTGTTTTGGATTTGTGCTGATAACGGTGTTGATATCACACTGATGTTTTCATTATGGCTGTGCAGCACTTACACAGGGTTAAGGCTTCTTCTACTCACACTACACTACTAGAGAGTAGGTTGCACAAGAGGCTGAGAGGGAGCTCAGCTGGGTCAGCAGCC
Source organism: Pseudotriccus pelzelni (assembly GCA_035584735.1). Classification (NCBI taxonomy): domain Eukaryota; kingdom Metazoa; phylum Chordata; class Aves; order Passeriformes; family Tyrannidae; genus Pseudotriccus; species Pseudotriccus pelzelni. The sequence continues at coordinate 40,570,029 of JAWMRA010000090.1, read as the reverse complement.
CCCAGGTGACCAAAAGGATATATCCCATATCATATGGCATCATGCTCACAATAAAACTGAGGAGGAGGACAGTGCAGGGTCCACTGCATGGGGACTCACTGGATTTTGGTCAATTGGTAGCGAGTACTTGTTTTCCTTTGCATCACTTGTTTTAGGTTTTATTTTCCTCCTTGTTTTTTTTACTGCTCTTTTCTCTGTACCCTTCAATTTAAAAAAAAAAAAAAAAAAAATTCTTCCTTTTTAATTAATAAACTACTGATATTTCAACCCACAAATCTGTTTCTCACTTACACCCTTCCAATTCTTTCTCCGTTCCTTTGTGAACTGGAGAGTGAGTGAGGATGTGAGTGGGGCTCAGTTACCAGACAGAGTTACATCAGGACAATGGCCAAGGGGACAACCTTAAAAGGGAGAAGCTGAAACATTTCATATCTACAGAAATGAAAGAATGTCAAAATTTCCTCGGATTTAAATAAGTAATATACAAAACCTAACAAACACATTTTCCAGTCTGCAGAGTAGAAAGCTCTCCATGTTCCTTATAATAAATATGGGTCCCCAATACACTCTGAAAGTTTATCAAAGGAAAAAAAGCAAATTACTAACAACATTCTTATGTTGGTCCATGGGAATCTTGTGATAACTAGAGATAAAATTGTTGCAGTTTTACCAGACTACTCATAAGGAGATTGATGACCTCTAAGAGTCTCACAAAATTAAAAGTAAGACACTCAATTAAAAGTAAGACATCTTGCCACAAATCCTGAAAAATTTCTAAAGATGTTTTTATTGGATAGTTTTGATTATTTTTGTATATTTTATATCTGCTATTAATTGTATCTTCAAGATAACACCAAGGAAGAGGTATTTGGTTTAGCTTCAGTAGAGACTTACCACTTTTATGTTATGTTTATGTTATTTTGAAGAAATAGGTTGCAACCAGGATGGCCTGAACAGCATTTTTAATTGTCAAAAAAAAAAAAGTGTTCTATAATGAAACAGTGTAATAAGTGGGAGGTGATAAATAATAATTTAAATTGTTAATGTCATATGGATCCACAAGAGACTAGAAACTTCAATAAGCTATGATGGAACATTTAATACTAATTTACTTCTTAAATAATAAAAGTAAGTTCACTTCCAATACAACCTTTAATGGGAATGAGCTCTAAAAATGTTCTATGAAAGAGTCTCAATTTAATAGCTGCTTAAAATAATTTCCATTAAGACTGTAACCAAAACCTACATTAAAGGTTTAATTAACTACAGAAGCAGTCAATTAAAAACATGAAATTAAAGAGTTACCCCCTCCCGTAACTGTGATCCTGGTTTTTTGTAAGTAACATGATGTAGTTAATGATTTTAATCTGCTCTTGCTCTAGCCATGACATTTATAAAGCGTACTTGAAATCACATGCAATGCATATTAATTAGTAGTCACAATTATTGTTTGATATCTTAATTATCCAATATATATGAAAAATAACTTTTTTATTTTCATGCACTTATTTTCGATGGTTCACCATTTCTTTCACAGAAACAGGTTTTGCTAACTAGAAGCATAATTTATTTTTAATTCTGTTTGTTGCACTTTACTGTCTAATCTCAGAAACAGTGTTTAAAAAAAAAAACCAACCCAAAAACCAACAACCCTGAATTTCTTGCCAGCATACACCATAATAGTATTTAAAAAAAAGGAAGAAATTTTCTAAAAAATTTTAAAAATAAGCTTTTTGTTAAAATAAATGAACTTAAAAAAAAATTAATGCAACCAGAACCAAAATAACAAAAAAAAAATACTTTAGTCATAATCAGTTATTGATTTTCATATACAAAGATGGCAAAGGAACCTAGAGAAATGGAGATAATTTTAAATGAAATCAAAGCACTGGATCAGTAAGTCTAATCTCAATCTGCGAGAAGGACTGTTGTTCTGAGGCTTTTTACTGGGAAACAACTAGAGACACATATCACTAATATTCAGCAATGTGATCTAATTCCTCTATTAAGCACTGGGCTCAAAATTTTTAAGTTCTTAAATGTTTTAATTACCTTTAAGTACTTTAAGTCTCAGAGGATTGAATATTAGTCTTGATCTTTTAATTCATTCTCCCTAATGGACTAGCTCTGTCACATCTCTCAGACAGGTTCTTTCATATGTTCACCTTCAGTAAGGGTGTCTATAATTCCATGAGCCAATCTTCCACCATGCAAGAATTAACACAGGGCAATGGAGAGCCTCAACAGCTCAGTTAACTTCCCCACTAAGGATAACCTAGGACTAGTCCATGAAACTCTTAGTTCTTAGTATTCTTCTGCCATTTCCCAAAAGCCAAGCATTTGCTGTAACGGGGATATTCTTGGATCACTTCTGATATTAGTCAGAGATCAAAGGAAATGTAACAAATAATCTTATATTAAATAACATAAACATAAATCAGTCTTAGCCTCTGAATTGATGAAGACACTAAAAATCCAAAAAGTAAATCACAATCACCTGCAGAAAGTTCTGAATAGTGACTCATTAATGGTCTGCAACTATATTTTTGTGGAACTATGATAATATAATCTGTTCTCTTTACTCAATCAGAATGACAATAAATGACCCAAATATATGATTTAATTATACTTGTTCATATTTTATACACAACCGCAAACAATGGAACACAGGACCTTAACTTGCTGAGAAAGCCATCAACAACATGGTTGAATGACAGATTTTTTAAGTGAAAAGAAGGTTTCTTTGGATTTAAACTGACTTTAGTTTCACAACTAGTATCCCAGTATGAGTCCTGAGCAACTCTGTCTTGCTTTGGGGAGTTTAAAAAGCGTTGGTTTCATCAGGGGACACTGAGGGGCTCCTTACAATGCTAGGAACATAACAGGGGCTCAACAGTGAAGTATCAGTGCTTTCATGCAGTTGCGGGATTTGTATGAATATTCTACGTGTAAGTTATAATAACGCATAGTGTTGATGCTATTTCTATGGCTATGAATCAAATATTAACTTAAAGTAGTGCAAAAGTCTTATATGAAATAGAAGACTGAAAGTACATGTAATGTGCTTTAATATATTTTTGAATAATTCAGTCTTCCATCATCTTAATTACACTTTTACACCTTCCTGATAAGAAAGCTTAACAACTTTTTCCACACTTCAAGCTGTGAAGTGTGTTCATATTAAGACTCTCTAATGTGAAATACAACACAAATCTGAAGAACATCTTTCAGGCAGAATAAGAAAGTTTCCAGGTTTAACCTGCAAAAATAAAACAAAACACAACAAAACCAGAAGCCACACAGCAAGCAATTGTAGCTTTGCATAAATCACATTTAGCATGAGTAATGTAATCATTATTAAACTATGCAATTTCTCAAAAAAAAATCAAAGAAATATTGTATACATCCATCTACAAGTCTGTATTTAAAATAAACACAGTATTTTCTCCTTGTGTATGGTTAGTAACACTGTTGGTATAAAATTATGCAGTCTATTGAAGTTATCTCCTGATGTGTGTAAAGAAGATGAATTTTAATTGTTATCAGAAATCCAATTTACCACTGAGTGTAAAATGAACACCTTTGGAGCAGTTACTATAATGAAACAACATATCAGACATTCCTGGGGAAATGAACGTTTTGATGACATAAATGACAGCTACAAATGTATTCTCAACAGACTGAAAAAAATAAAGAAACAGGTCCAGTTTCACTAAAAGTGGCAGCTTTAAGCACCCTATTGAAGTCACATGTGATAAAATGAAGAAAAGACAAGATAGCTTGTGTAAAGGAAATACATGCCTCACAAATTTAATAGACTTCTCTGAAAGGCTCAATAAACATAGAGATCAGAGAAAGATCCAGTCAATAAAGCCTGTTTAGGTTTCTGAGAATTATTCAACACAGTCTTTAACAAGTTTTGAGGAAAGTATTGTCACACAAAAAGATGGAAGACAGTTATGTAAGTAAATAAGCAGTTGAGGAAAAGGAGACATAGAATCATAGAACCATAGAATTGTGGAATCATTCAGGTTGGAAAAGGCCTCCAAGATTATCAAGTCCAACTTCAATAGAACACCATCATGCCAACTCAATCACAGCACTAAGTACCACATTCAATTATTTTAAATACTAGGAATGGTGACTTCTCCACCTTCCTAGGCAGTCCATTCCAATGCTTGTCCACACTTCCAATGAAAAAACTTTTTGTGATTTCCAACCTGAACCTCTCCTTGGGCTAATTCCTTTTGTCCTGTTGCTAGTTGTCAGAGAGAAGGGACTGACCCCCACCTTGATACAACTTTCTTTCAGGAATGCAAGGTATCCCTGAGCCTCCTCTTCTCCAAGCTAAACAACCCCAGCTCCCTCAGCCATTTCTCACAGGACTTGTACTCCAGACCCTTCTCCAGCTTCTCTTCCTTCCACGGGCACACTCCAGCACCTCAAAAGTCTTTCTGGAAGTGAGTGACCCAGAACAGGACACAGCACTTGGGGTGCCTTCTACCTAGTGTTGAGTACAGGGAGGTGATCGCTGCCCTGGTCCTGCTGGCCACACTATCACTGATACAAGCCAGGATGCCATTGGCCTTCTTGGCCACCTTCTTGGCCAACAGGCTCACGTTCAGCTGCTGTCAACCAGCACACCCAGGTTGTTTTCCACAGGGTAGCTTTCCACACACTCACCTCCAAGCCTGTATCACTGTTTGGGATTGTTGTGACCCAGCTGCAGGACCTAGAACTTCACTTTATAGAACTTCATCCCACTGGCCTTCGCCCATCAATCCAGCGTGTCAGGATCCCTCTGGAGACCCTTCTTACACTCCAGCAGATCAACACTCTTGCCAAACTTGAAGTCATCTGTGAACTTATTGAGGATGCATTCAATCCCCTCATGCAGATCATCAATGAGGATGTTAAAAAGGACTGGCCCCAGTACTGAACCCTTGGAAATCCCATGTGACTCACCACCAGCTGGATATAACTCTATTCACCACCACTCTTCTGGGCCCACCCATCCAGCCAGTGTTTAACCCAGCAAACAATGCATTTGTCCAAGCTGTGAGAAGCCAGCTTGTCCAGTAGAATGTTGTGGGAGACAAGTATCAAATGCTTTACTGAAGTCCAGGTAGACTATATCCACAGCTTTCCCTTATCCACTAGGCAGGTCACCTGGTCATAAAAGATCAGGTTGGTCAAGCAGGGCCTGCCTATCCTAAACACATGATGGCTGAGCCTGATCCCCTCATTGTTCTTGTTGTACAAGTGTAAATTATGAATTATAAATTATAATTTTTAACTGTTGCCATTGATGACTGTGTTGATACTGTTAAGTTTAACAGTTTCACAAATGAGTCACAAAAAAGGGTGAACTGTCCAATTATGACATTTAATGACTGTATTAATATACCAAGTACTAAATTTGAACCATGGGTGTCACAAGAGCCATAAGCAACTGATTAAAAAAGCCACTGAAATTCAACATACGTAACTCTAAAATGACACGTGGGGGAAACAAATACACACTTTTTACAAACAGAGAACTAATTACTACTACCCTAAAATTTTCAGTGAAAATACAAGCTCACAGCTTAGCCATCAAGAGTGCAGACTGAACAGTATGAATTATTAGGGAAGGAAGACTGAAGAAAATACACTACAAAAAGAAGTTATGTTATTCACCCTTCCAAATTAATGTTAAATTTCCATCTCATGCTCAGAAAGAGTGCAATTAGCCTCAGAAAGGTACAGAGAACTGTGACAAAGATACACAGTTAAGTGAACGGCTTTTGTACAGGAAACAAGTATGTAGAACAGGACGTGAAAAGTAAGACCACCAGGTGTGAGGGATGTTTTCCTGAGTAGAAGATACACATAACACTGAAAACTAAGAGGAAAAATGTTCTCTGCCTAGGAAGACAAGAACTCTTCCATACATTTCAAAAGCTGGTGACAAGTGTTTCATGGGAGGACTTACCACACAGTCTCCTTACGAAGAATCTAGAAAGCCACTGGGACTAAAAGAAAGCTGCCTTAAATTACCAAGAGACCTGTTAATCTCTGTTAAGTTGTGGCAAGTGCCTTTGGATTCAACAACGCTGTACTTTATGATGACAAAAAAACACCTCACTAAAAAAAAGATTTCCGCATTCGTCTTGCAAAGAACACAAGTACCTTGCAATGACCATTTACTGTGCAGTCAAAGAAAAAACTAGTAATTTTGTCTTCAGAATAGGGTATTAAACCATGCAGAAAATACAGCAGGAGTGCATTCTCTGAATAACAAATGAAAAACATATCAAACAACTGTTCATTAAGCAAGTACTGCCAAATCCATGAATCAAATGAAGCAGGATCTTACAGAAAAAAACACAGCATATAATTAGACAATTAAATGAGGATATAATGCACACAGACAAGAAGACTAAATAGAAGTATTACAGGGAGCCCCTTGTTTTGTTTTATTGTGTTAAATCTTTCAATCCAAACAGCATTGTCCAAAGATAGACCTGCTTATTCTTTTTAGCACACTATAATCTTTGCAGGACTTTCTATTAAACAGCATTTACAACCTAGCTCAATTACACTAGAGAAAAATACAGAGAAGAACACATTTACCAAGAGTAGCTTCATCAACCCATAATGTTTTGCATTAATTGGAGCCCTAAACACCAACCAACTGAACCTGTGCGTGGGACTGAACACAGCCATGTAATGCCATACTACATGCTGTAGGTTATCTGAGACACTATGACATAAACCTATGGGGGACCCATTTTTTTGTGGTGTGGCAGCACATTTTTAGGTCCTCCACAAAAACCTATGTACTTATATTTAAAAAGCAGTTTTCCCTGTACAAAGCTAAATTCATGTATTCATCTTCCTGCTTGAAATAACAATCAGGAAACCATAATGCTGGTCAGTATACACCAGAAGCATCTGAAATTTATGTTTGTAGATGTGCTGTCTTTCTTTATGGCAAATGCACAATCATTAGTCCTTGCTTTGCACCTTTTCTGTGTAAAAGGTGCCATATGCAGCAAGCACTGTCATGGAAAAGGACAATGCTTAATGTTTGCTGAATAAAACAAAATTCTAATAAAACCTGATAAAATCACCACAGGCAAGGAAAAGAAAACCAGCTGTCAAGTAGAAATAAAATGCATGTATTTTTGATTTTGGAAATTTAATTTTCAGCTAAAGATCTTGCCTATGGTTCATTTTCTACAAAGCCTGTACACAGTGACTGGAAATTCTGTTTCTGCTTACTTGTTTTTCATGGATTAATAGCAACAGGTCAATATCTGTAAGTAGAACCAAATATTTAAGAAAAAGACCGGCAGTATATCCATCTGATTTTAAATTTGCATCTACCACAATCTTAAAATCCTTTAGCTACAGTAGGTAATCTGTAAACTGCTGTATCTACACAAAGGAAACCAAAACCAAAACCAAAACATGAGAACAATAATACTCCTAAAATTTATTTTCAGATCTGCGAATCAAAGTTGTTAATATCAGTGCAAAATCTTATTAATGTAACAATATATTTCTATTCTTTTCTAAATAATGGCTATTTTGGTACTCACTGGAGACGTTACTATCATAGATAAATGGTCTACTCCAAACTCAGCATAAACTAAGTCTATAAATATGGGACAAGTATTCCATGAAAAGCCACTATTCTGGGTTGATATTATTTCAGGAAACTTGTTTCATATCTGTGTCACGAAACCATTCTGAAACATTGCAATGAAATCTCCCGGACAAGAAGACAGTGTCTTCAGAAAACTTGCAGATGATCTTCACTGTGTAGCATCAAGAAACTTACCAAACTATCATTAAAGTTTTTAGTGCTTTGTGCCACAGCCACTTGGATGAGGTGTCTCACATTATTAGTTCAGTGACTTTATTTTTTGAATCAGCACAGCAGGCAGCCTTGATCCTCTGCAACAATATAATCCGCTTCCTCTAGTGCCTGCAGGATGTCATCTGCAATATTTGAGCTTGGTTTTATTGCTACAGCATGCACTGCTCTCCTTTCTCCTTTACATATCTATTCTCAATCCCTCAGGAATGCTGAATGCTTCTAGTCTGAGACTGAACTGACAGTTTTTTCCATAATCCTTTTCAACTACCTCTGTTTCAAAACACAAAGAAGTGCATGAATGCAGACAGCAGAGGGGCTTTGAATCTATGACAGTGCTCAGGACAGAAAGTGGACTCCTTCCCTAAAACAGAGTTACTGTATTTTCCCAGGGTGAGCCAAACAGACTACCAACTATTTCTTTGATAGACTGCTAGCTCAGTGATATTAAATATATCCAGATCAGCTTTCTTGTGGTTTATAAACACAGGTGTGTTCAAATACTGGATTAAAGCCTTGGTGATCAGAAATCTGTAATATTACAGTGAACTTTTTTTAGTTAAGCAAATGCAAGTTGAGTTGATCTTCTGATTCTATTCTACAGTGTTTTCCCAACTACATATGATCTCAAAGTTAATAAATTGCACATTTCCAGTGAAAAATTTAATTTTTAATGCAAGGCAGGTTCATTAAGAGTATTCAAAATAAGAACTTGTGGTGTTAACCTTATTTGATGTCATACACAGCTTAGAGGCATCTGAAGTCAAAACTAAGGTGTGTAACTTTTCCTTCACTATTGTCACCATGAAGTCCTGAGTTATACAATGGCCTCCCTGTCTGAAAAGGTACAGTATGAATGATCTCCCAAGCTCTCAAAGTCAAACCATTTTTATGTTGATTTCTGTCACATGAGAAATACAGTTAGTCAGAAGTAGCCAGATTATTATTTTGGTCCTCAGTCAAACAAATTCCAGCAACCTGTTCCTTCCTAGCTACCAATTCATGCAGTTCCTCTGAGAGCTAAAAAATGGGAATATGCCTTATAATAGGAGTCTTCATTGACTCCACAGGCAACTTAAAACAGAACTGGACATTCAATAGCCACTCAAGGTATTTCAGCTTTAAAACGTAAGCGCCCAATATTTCACTGAACCCTTTTTTTTTTTTTTTTTACTCCATAGTATCCTTCTTTAAGGTTTGACAGGGCAGTAACTTGGACAGATGTGTTTGAATTACCCCATTTTCAACTGCTTCCATATTATCCATAAAGTATGTTATCACATAACAGTCTTCTCTGACCACATATCATCCAACAGATATGACTGGCTCCACTGTTTATTCTTTTAAGATCAAACCCGTGAAAAACATATCTCCTTTGTTAGGATTAAAGGTCATAGACATTATATGCTATCAAGTTAATGAATTCTGAATTTTTCTATTCAGCTATACATGAGTATCTTATATAAAGAGGAAACATAAAACATTACCTGCATTCCCTTACAGTTTACATCACTTTTCTATCTGCAGACAGTTTAGATCACAGACTGTGATGGTCACATGATTTTAAGTTTCCCTATGCTGAATGTAGGTTTTAGACACTAAGTCCACTTCGGCATACTCTATTTTAGTCTGAACATTTCTTAGCTCGGCATAAATTTGTATACCAGATGCTGCCTTATAATTAACACACTGGGATTTGAGAGCTGTAGATTTTTCTGGTTACAAACTTTCTATCAAACCAACATCTGTGATTTATGCTTCCAACTTCCTTTCAATACATTTACATAATCTGTTCAATATAAGGAGAGATCATAAACTCTCCTTGCATATTTAGAAATAGATTCTACAGAGAGAGTTAAAACCAAATCAAAGAATGGTTTAAGCTTCTCTTTTACAGTGACAGTTACTTTAAAACACCTATAATCAAATTTCTATAGAACAAAAATAAATTTTACAATCATAGAACCATATAATCCTTCAGATTGAATAGGACCTTTAAAACCAACACGTCCAACCAGAAATCTAACACTGTCAAGTCAAATACTAAACCATGTCCCTAATCTGACATCCACACATTGTTTAAATTCCAAAGATCATGACTCAGTCACTGCCATAGGCAGTCTGTTCCAATACTACTTCCCTCTCAGTGAAGAAATTTTTCCTGATATCCAACCTAAACCTCCCCTGATGCAACTTGAGGCTATGTTCTCTTGTCCTGTCACTTATTAACTGGGAGAAGAGACTGACCCCCACCTGGCCACAATCTCCTTGTACAAGGCTCCCCCTGAGCCTCCTTTACTCCTGGCAAAACACTTCCAGCTCCCTTGGCCACTACTTGTAAGACTTGTGGTCCAGACACTTCACCAGCTTTTTTGCCTTTCTCTGGAGTCGGTCCAGCACCTCAACGCCTTTGTTGGAGTGATGGGCCTAAAACTGAACATATATTTCAGTTGTGGCCTCACTAGTGCCAAGTACAGGGGGACAATCACTTCCCTTGTCCTGCTGGCCACACTGTCACAAGTCAAGATGCCACTGGCCTTCTTGGCCATCTGGGCATACTCCTGGCTCTTGTTCAGCCAGCTGTCAACCAACACCCCCTGATCGTTTTCCACTGGGCAGCTTTCCAGCCACTCTTTCCCAGCCAGTAGCGCTGCCTGGGGTTGTTATGACCCAAGTACAGGATGTGGTACTTTGCATTGTTGAACCTCATCCCATTGGCTTTGATCCATTGATCCAGCCTCTCAAGACTCTCTGAGGACCCTTCTTACACTGCAGCAGATAAGCATTCACACCCAGCTTGGTGTTATCTGCAATCTGACTGAGGCAGTGCTCATTGCACTGTCCAGACCATTGATAACAGGAAGAAATAGAACTGTCCCAAAAGTGAACGCTAGGGGAAATTTTGCTTCCTTCCTAGAGAGCAGGAAAAAAGCAAATTTCTGTTCGCTCGGGAACTACCATTCATGAAACAGGACATTCATAACTGAAATTTCTCTGATACTTGTTGCTTGTAATTTTGAATTTCCCCATTTTGTTTAGGAGTGTTTCAGTAAATAGGCTCTGTTTGAAGAAGACTGGTAAAACAGAGCACACCTGTGCATGGATCTGCAAGGATGAACTTGATACTGACCTCAGTGCTGCGGTTCTGTCCTCTAGCCCACACAACTGCTGTTGGCATATGTGCAGTTACATAGTTTTTTCTCTGGAGGACAGGCACAGCTCTCCTCCAAAACATCTGCCAGGGCCATCCAGTAAATTAAACTGATCATATTGAGGGGAAAGGTTGTTCGATGTTCTGAAGGACCTCAGGAAGTAGAGTAGAACAGAGTTGCTCAGGAAAATAAGATAGCCAGAGGCTTTTCTCTCTCTCCTCTTTTTTTTTTTCTCCTGGTAAATGCAGGAAGAGCAGACTGCCCCTGCACTCCAATTAATTTTTTTCTTATGCTCCCCAAAGCACTGGTAATTAACCAGTACTCCACTTTCTGCCCTATACTCAACTGATTAAATCAAACAACACATTTGGTCAAGTACATTAAAGCATATATTATGATATTAGGGTTCATTCTATCTGGTGAATGCTTCCATTAAGGGCTGAACCTCCACTGACTACTAAGAAGGTAACTTCACCTCTTAATTCTGTATTACCTGCAATATCTTAGATATTTTCTCTGTATGTCTTGGGAAATAATTAAATATTAGGACAACATGACTATATTAATGGGGATTGCAGACTATTAAAAATTAAAATTTTCAAGGGCAATAGGAGAAAATTAGAAATGTTGTGATGAAAGGTGTGCATACATGACTATCAAATATTATTGGAAATTAATACTTTCACAACCATGAGCAGGTTGCCTTTAATTAAAATAAAATCACTGACTTTAAAAATCACACAGAAACAAAAAAGAGGGAAAGAAGAATATTGAATTTTTACGTTCTGCTCCAATAAAAAAAAAGACAGAAATGAACTGAATCAGTTGCATGAGATAAGAAATATGAAAAACAGCAGAAAACCTTATTTCACTCTGAACACGACCATAAAATCACTCTGCAATATTTCTTTTCAAAAGATACTTTAAGTTTCTCAGCTGCCTGACAGTATACTTTACTCTGAGCATTATTTATTCACTTAAAAAAACCCCACACCTACCAGTTATTTTTAATTTTTTCTGGAAGAACTGAACAGTAAATTCTTAAAAGAAAGAAGAAAAAAAAAGAATAGAAATAAGAAACCCCAGAATAGTTCTTCTTCTAATGATTTTGTTCATTAATTTTGTATCTAGTGGTTTCACCAGGAAAATAAATATAGAGGATGTATATATACACACACACAAGCTTATATTAAAATTGTATATGTATCTGTCCCACTCAAACATTCACCCAGTTTCTCTTTTTGTAACACCACAAGTCAATATTTATTTACATTTGCAATAGCAAATTACTATCCTAATATAATGATAGGTGAACTAAAAACCAGGTTTGTCTCTCTGGATAACCTTAACTCACAGGGAGTATTCTGAATAATAAATAATTCTGGATAATTCAGAATAATAAAGGAAAAATCATTAACTTGAAGATGAATCATTTTTAATAGCAAAATCAGAGATCACTTGCTGCAGCTAAAATCCAATACCTTTAAGAAAGACTGGTTACACAGCTAGTACTATACATCTTGATTTATTAAAAGCCAGAGGCTTTTAATACCTGATACAGTCTCCTTAGAGAGATCTTGTAGCAGATCAGGACCTTTCTGCTTATAGTCACCACCACGAGTAGGGCCACTAAGAAAACTGGTTACAGTGTCAGAGCATGGTGTTCACTTGGGGAACTGAAATTGAGATGATGTTCAATGGGAGAGAGAGGCAGGGCTGTTTGGGAGCTGTGTTGGCAATGGAAAGATACTGACAACCTACCAGAAGCTTCTCTCTGTAAGATCAGAGCACGGAAGGGGTTGCAGTGTCAGAGCTTGAGCTATAAACCCATACAGAAACGAAAGGGGACGCCAATCAAAAATGTTCTGTAATCCTGAACCTGCTGAGCATAGTTTTTCTTGACTTAACACTATCTAGGGAAGTCCCCGGGCAAACTAACTAGCAAAAGCTAGTTTAAGAGCACTGGAGTTCAGTGTATTTTTTTTTTTTTTTTTAGGATTTATTTTGGACTTAGCATAATTTGTTTTACAGCTGCACTCAATGATCTTGAGTCTTTTCCAACTGAAATTATTCTAAGATTGTATGGTTTTACATTACAATCTACATAGATTCAAAATATACCAAGAATCAGCAAGCAGTACAAACCAGCTATTTTCCTAGATCCATTAGTTAATTAGTTAACTAGGATTTTTAATAACAGCTGCACATTAAAAGATCATTTGAAAGTATGCTCATGACCATGCTCAGTTATTGGAAATGTGACATGTTGCCTTGCTA
>JAWMRA010000090.1:40518748-40530172 GCA_035584735.1 Pseudotriccus pelzelni | reverse complement strand
GCAGTGCCCCAAACTGTGCACAGTACTCAAGCTGAGGACGCACCAGTGCAGAGCAGAGCAGGACAATTCCCTCCCTCAGCCAGCTGGCGATGCTTTGCCCGATGCCCCCCAGGACACATTTGGCCCTCCTGGCTGCCAGGGCACTGCTGACTCATATTCAACTTGTCATTGACCAGGATCCCAGGTCACTTTCTGTGGCACTGCTTTCCCCAGTCTGTCCAGACATCCGGGGTTGCCCCACCCCAGCTGGAGAATTCAGCACTTTCCCATGTTGAACTTCATATGGTTGGTGATTGCTCTGTCCACTGATTTGTCAAGGTCTCTCTGCAGGGCCTCCCTGCCTTCTAGAGTCAACAGCTCCTCCCACTTTTGCATCATCTACAAAACTGCCTTAGTATCCCTTAAAGTCCTACATTTGATGTCACCAGTTTGATGTCACCCCATTCAAAATAACTCTGTGCACTTGACCTGTGCACCAACTGCTCACCCACCACATGATGGCTTTATAGAGCTATGTGTGGGACATTTTGTTCATAAGGATCCTGTGAGAGATAATATGGAAGGAGTTACTGAAATCCAGTGAGATTACACCAACTGGCTTCCCTTGATCAACTAGGTGAGTTACCCCACTTGTTGCAAAGGAAGAGGTATTCAGCAGTCTACCCTTTTTTGCTCTTGATTCTGCAGACTTTTTCTATTGCTTTTAATAATTTTTCTAAACTGATGAGTCCTATTACCAGCAACTGTACCTAAAAAAAGTAGTTGCAGCCCATATGTTTGATTGTCCATGTTGTGTTCTCTGAATCTTTTTTTCCTCAATTTTAGAGTAGTTACTTTTTTGAAACAAGCAACCAGAACTCCTCACATAGTCTTCAAGCTGTAGCAAACTGTGGATTTATGCAGTTGTATAAATCATACTCCCTGTTGTGTTCTTTGTTCCTTTTCTAATCTTTTCTAATATGTCACTTGTTTCTTTGGTTGCTGTCAAGCATTGATTTCTTGTTGCCTTGAAGTACCTATCTCAATTTCAAGGCCTTTTTTTCTGAGTATTAAAGATGCACTAAGCCCACCACTTAATATGGGAAACTGTTATCGTCACTGTTATGCTTCAATTCATATTTGATGGCACTGAATTTTGCCTGAAGTATTACTGCCCAGTCACTCAAATCTGTAAAGTTCTTCTGTTTATTCTTGACAGTCACCTCTCACCGTTTTTACATTATCTTTGTACTATCAGCAAACTTTCTCACTGCACTGTGTCAGTCTTCTTTGCTGCTGGTTTTATGAATTAATAAATTAAAAGATACCAGAACAAATACCTGCAGAACTACCACAGTGGGTTCTCACACTACAAGAACTTACCCTCTATGCCATGAATTATTTATCCCTATCAGATCTTCCTTTTTTCTCCACAGATGTTAAAATTTCTTAAAAAGTCCTTTGGGAATCTGTGTAGCCTACCACAACCTAAATTTCCTGACTCAAAACATTTGAAAACACTCAAAAGCAATTTAAAGTAGGATCTCTCTTTAAAGCAAGGTCGTTATTTTCCAAGTGTATTTATCCCTTGTTCAGCAATTGGTTCCCTCACTATAATGTTCAGTCCCTTGTCCAGTAGAGATGTCAGCCATACGGATCTGGAACTTCTTTCCAAACACTGGCAACACACTTCCCCTCTCCCAGTTCTCAAGCTGCAAGGAAGTTTTACATGCCTTTGCTGGAAATTAAGCTGTTTCAACACTGTGCTAGAATTCTTAAGTGCATACCATCCTATCCCACTGATCTACTGACGTTTATACTATTTATTCAATAGTATCAGTATGACAACATATTATGTCTATTTGTACCATTACATCTTCACTGTTACTGGTACCAGTCTTCAGTTGATCTTTAGAGATCTTTATTTAAGTCTGCATGATCTTGGCTGTGAGCACACAGAGCAGTCTCCCCTACATCCCTGAAGGATCTTTTTTTAATTCTTAAGACCTTCTTTGATTCCACAGCTCCATTTTTGGAAAGGGCAAGCCTGTAGGTAGTTTCTTGCCTTTACTATATTAAGTCTCTTGAAATTTATCGTACCAGATGTCTTTCTACAGAGTGCTTCTTTGCTTTCTTATAACGTTCTCTTCAGTTAATCCCTTCATGATAAAAATGGCACAAAAATTACTTATTAAAGCAATTAAGCCCTGCAAGAGTTTAAGAACTAAATGAACATGAATAGGATTCATATTGTCTAACTATAGGTATTTACAGGACTCACATCACTAGTCTCTGCAGGCTCCCTTTTGCTGGAAACAAATACATACTTCAAAACTGCAACTCATTTGACCAGTTTCAGACATTTCCTTATAGGAACTAGATACAAAATTTTATATAGATAGAATTATATCTCCATTATAAAGGAACTGCTATAGACCAAGGGTAACAGTAGAGAAACATCACATGCAGTGGAAGTTACTGCACTTTGTTCTTCACTAGCTGGGCTATTCACTCTTTGTTACAGCACAAGCTGCAGACTTGGGTCAGTAGGGAGTTAAGTCATTACTTTTACTGAAGACAAGACTAATACGAAACAGTTTATTTTAATATCGACCTCAGTTTCACCAGGTAACTCGTTCTGTTAATTTGGTATGTGGCAACTTGAAGGTACTGATTTATTTATTAAATCCTAATTTTGATTTTAATTTGATCACTTTAAAGTTCTGTCCAATCAGTTTAATAATTTAGTACAAATTAACTCACACATACACTCTCTCCTTTTAAAAGACATCCAAACAAGGTATACACAGCTAATTTTTATTCCAGCAAATACTGTACAGTAATGTAATTCAAAAAAGCAGAGTAATAGAAATCTCCAGTAGAAAACACACAAGGCTTTTGATACCATTTTCAAACTAATACTCAAATGTAGTATCTTAGCAGATGTTCTAGCCCACTTCTCAGTGACAAACACAAAAAATCATCAAGAACCAACGGGGTTCATCAAAGTACAAAAAATACAGCTGCTGTTTGATTGCTGGGTAGAAGAAATTACCTCAAAAATAATTCATAAAAGAAATATTAAAGGCTGTTATTCAGCCATTGGATAATCCATGATTCAAATACGAATGATTAGAGTGATACATTTTAATTAACTTCATACTCACGGTTTAAACTCGAGATCTTGGGTTTATTTACCACTTTATCAATGACATTAATTAAAACTTGCGCTGATATAGTGTCCCTGGAAACATATAATCTTTAAGTTTTTGTAGGAATATAAACATCTGCTACAACAAATAGAGATAAATAATGTATTAAAACACATCTGTAAGATTTGCATTATATAAAGATTTCATTTTCTCAGGCTCGCCATGCGTTAGATCCACAAACAGCATTCTTTTCTTATAATCATTAGTTTTACTAAGTCTGTGCAGTACACAGACTCCTTTATTTGTTGTACAAATAAGAAGAGGCTTAAAATCAATTTTCTAGACCCCAGGTTGCTTTTTTTTTCCTTTTTTTTTTCCTTTTATTTATTTTATTAGTTTTTTGGCATACATGTTATTAGACAGCTTTTTTGAAGAGCAGAAAACAGATGGAAAGTTAGGTTCAGAAAAAAATATTTCAACCATATAAAATATTACAACTCTTTTAAAAAGTCCTTAATCTCCACTCCTTTGAAAGACTGTAATGGTACTGATCTTTTGGGGGGCAGATTTTGCCTGGTGCAATCCACCTTCAAAGCTAGTTAGTTTCAAAGGTAAAAAAAGATAAATGTAAATATCTGCAGAGACCCATCTTTCCCGAGATATCAGTTGAATTCTGGATATTTTATGTGGTAATGCTACCGTCTGCCACATTTCTATGTATTCAGTTCTCTCAAAATCTTTCACATGACTTCACATCACAGCTCTAATAGTTCCTATTCTCATTGGCAAAACAGATATTTTATGGGCCTCGAGAAAGAAATGGAGAAACAAGCCCAGTTGCTATTCCTAGCTCTTTCACAGAATCACTGATATTTCACACAGATATTTTTATATCTGAGATAAGAGACGATTGTATGAAACAGACGTTGTTCCATGTATGTGCCATCTTTCTCATCTGTTCAATAAGGAACCTTTTGTGTTCATTTTTGATAGCTGTTAAAAAAATACAGATTCTTGTTAGCTTTGAGATTTTCTAACAAAAGCCAGTACACAACAGCAAAGTGTTAGCACTAATTCTAGTACTAGGAAATGGCTGCTTTTCTGACAAGAGCTGTAGAGAAGATATGTATTCAACAACAGCCAGTTTCTGGCTTACTCTGCTCCTCTGTTTCCGACTCTGTTTATCTGATAAGGGAGAAAAAATAAAAAAGCTAGAATGACAAGTTTTGGGGTTTTTTTGTTAGTTGCCTTTTATTTAACATTAAGAAATAGAAAACTACATTACAATTCTAATGAAATATTTGAAGCAGTACCACTGCACTATCACAGTACCTTTATTTTTGATCCATACAGTAAAAGGTGTCACTTTACTGAAAACATATGGACATTACCACCAACAGTGATAGTGAAATGGTCTCTTTTCATGACAAGTCAATGAATCAAAATTTTCTAAGCTGCCACTTTACTCTCAGAATTTAAGCTTGAAGTTACTCTTTTTTCCCTTAAATCTGAAGACAATCAGAAAACTTTAAATATGTGCAAACTGTTGACATAAGTAAAAAAGAGAAACAGAGGAAAGTTGTGCTGCTGGTTAACACTGTATCATATAAAACTAAAGAAGTGCTCAACTTCCTCCTAGTGGTAAGTTTTTTTGAGGTATCATGAGAAGTTGGTAGATTGGACAGAATGTCTGTTTTACCTATGCAGACCCTGTATCTCAAAGAAAAACTGAAATCTCAGGTGGTATTTAAACATAATATGGGCCAAAATGCTTCAGGATACCAGTATGCATTCAAAATCTACATCTTGATATTCTTTTACTGCAAAACCCATATACCCTTAGCTCACAAGAGCTCTGGTGATAGACAGGTAGGGTAAGAAGGCATTGCTACTTGTTACACACAATGTACTGCATACACTGAAGTCCATTCCAGTGACTACACTCTGATCACACCTCTGAGTTTTCTAAATTTTCATTTAAAGGATGATCACCTAACTTTTCAAAAACTACGTTTATATTCTGACATGGATCCCTACAAACATGACCACTGTGCCTGTGAAGTCAACAAATCTAGGGAAAAAACAGCCCAAGAAGACCATCAAAATCCATAGGATCACAGTTTGCATTTATACAGTCAGTGTCTTCTACAGCTTTTCAGTGTGTAAAGCCTGGGATTCATGATTGCCATATACTTCTTTCTTAATCTCCTGTACTTTCCTGTACGTATTCTAGGAAAAAAGAAAGAGTACCGTTGACACACACTTTACATTTACATGTTAGCAACATTTTTATACATTACTAAAGCACATAAAGAAATAATTTAACAAAATACATTTGATTAAGTTATTCCATATAATAAACAAGTGAAGAACTGACATAAAAGTAGTATGAATCGCAGTTTCAGGAACAAAGAAAATTTATTTGTG
This sequence comes from Pseudotriccus pelzelni, assembly GCA_035584735.1. Classification (NCBI taxonomy): domain Eukaryota; kingdom Metazoa; phylum Chordata; class Aves; order Passeriformes; family Tyrannidae; genus Pseudotriccus; species Pseudotriccus pelzelni. The sequence continues at coordinate 40,524,614 of JAWMRA010000090.1, read as the reverse complement.
ATTCATATTTAATTTTTTAACTATAACTATGTGAGTCAGTTCTTTAGCAGCTATTTTATGAGCAATAATTACCTGAAATTAAAAAACAAAGGTTATAATATGCTAAATGTAAGTACCTAATGAAAGATTTTCAGTTATCTTTGGTGAATAAATACACTTAAGACTTCATACATGAGTTAAAACTTCTGTTGCGCAGAACTTAGGAAAAGAATTTAGAAATGTAAAATAATACATTCTAATATTACACGAAATGTTTTATAAGTATAAAAGAAATATTTGCAGAAAGAAGTAACGGGTTCATATATATTAGTGAACTATTTCAGTTAGTTTTTTTTCATACTTTGAAATAATCCATACTTTTTTCTTGTACATAGCTATTTTCAGTGACGTTAGTACAACAAATCATTTAGGACCCACTCACTTGTCACTGGAAACAATATCTCTTGATATTTTTTAAAAATTCAATCTATAGTGTTTCTTGCCATTATTTTCCAACAGTTTTGCCACATTCTTTGTCACAGTCACATCAAAATGTGCCACAGAGGCTGAAAGATTCAGTGCACATATCATGACCCATGCTGAACACTTGACGTACCGAGATATTAAATGCAAGTGCTAAAAGCGCCCCTGCCGGTATTTTCCTGCAAATAAACACGTCTTGTAAGTACTGGTGATAAAGGTAAGTCTCAAACACGTACTTTTATAACACCAATGTACAGAATTATACAAATCAGAAATCCTAGATAAATGTGTATTATACATTAGTTCTTGTTTGTTTACTCGTGTGGCTAAATGCTCATGTTCATTGTGGGCCTCTCACTAGGTATCTCAGGTACAGCGTGATATCAGTATAAATGTATTCTTTGGATTCACCAATGTGGAACCTTCTAGAGTACTTACCACTTGTGGTTTACTAGTCTATCCCAGCACAGTCATTACTTTCTACTCTTCTTAATTATTATTTAATATTTACTTTCAAACAAAATGCTCTGCATCAACAGGGTAGCTACTGGGCTGCTCTTTTCTCACTTTATATAAGACTACTGATTCACTATTATATTAAACCTTTTCCCATTTTTAAAATTACACCTTAAATATATAAAACAGTGGCATAAAGTTCACTAAATCAAGAAAGGTCATTACCTAACCTCTGGCTAAGTCCTCAACTTGCATATCAAACTCAGGTGTTCCTCACCTCCCAAAACACAGTCCACAACTGCCACTTCTTTCACCTGAAGTGGCACTTAATGGAACTTACTCAAATTAGTATATATCCAAATGCTTAATATTGTATGAACACCTGGATGCTTGAATTAGTGTCTTTTCCCCATTTAAATTAAATTAGTTGTTTCACTTTTGATTATTTCTCCCAACCTTATCTTTTTTTACTATTCAGTAGGTATGTAACACTACAGAGAAGCAAAGTTTTTATACCTGACACCTAGAAATTTATAACTACTGGCTGAGAAATACATCAGACATGTTAAAGCTTAAACCAATTCAAAACACCTAAAAAATCCAAATACAATCACAATTAAAAATCAAGAGTTGAAACTAAGGTAACATAGAGCTTACCAGGATGAAGAATTCCCAGATTGTCTAGACTTTATGAGTTTGGAGATCTATATAATTTAGCAGATGCAGAATGCGCAGTTTCATTATTAGGTATCTTAAAATACTTAGGTGGCATGAACTTTTAAAAGACTGCGGTTCTGTAGAGATATTTACTCATCCCCAAATAAACCCACAGCTCAAAAGCCTGGCTCTAAAGCATCCTCAACTCACACTAGAGTCAAACAAATTCCTGTTCTCTAGCCAGAAGCACAGTATTTTCCCGAATGACATTTTCATGGTTAACTTAACACAGCAAATGTTATAGTAAGTGTTAGAGTAAGCATATTTCAACAGCAGTAATATGGTGCAGTTGACACACCTGAGCGACAGGATGCCACTTAGAGGAACCAGGACAAGATTGAGGAGTGAGCCTATCTGAACCTCATGAGGTTCATCAACACCAATTGCAAGTGGCTGCACCTGGGTCAGGACAACCCCAGGTATTAATACAGGCTCGGGGATGCACATATCAAAAGCAGCCCTGCCGAGAAGGACTTTGGGGTGCTAGCGGATGAGAAGCTGGATGTGAGCTGGCAACATACACTTGCAGCCCAGAAAGACAATTGTATCCTGGGCTGCATCCAAAGAAGTGTGACCAGCTGGTTAAGGGAGATGATACTCTGCTCTGGTGAGATCCCACCTACAGTACTGCATCCAGCTCTAGGATCTCCAGCACAGGAAAGTCACAGACTTGTTGAAGAGGGTCTAGAGAAGACACATAAAAACAGTCAGAGGCATGGAGCACCTCTCTTGTGAGGAATAGCTGAGAGGATTGGGGTTCTTCAGCATGGGAAAGAGAAGGCTCCACTGAAACCTTACGGTGACCTTTCAATACTTAGAGCATTTATAACACAGGACAAGGAGTAACAGTTTTCAACTAAAAGAAGGTAGATTCAGAATAGATATAAGGACCAAATTGTTTATGATGAGGGTGGTGAAACACTGGAACAGATTGCCCAGAAAGGTGGACATACCTATTCCTGCAAACATTCAAGGTCAAGTTGGTCTGAGCTCTGAGCAACCTCATCTACCTGAATCCACCCCTGCTTATTGTCAGGCTGCTCGACTAGATGACCTTTAAAGGTCCCTTCTAATCCCAAACATATGATTTTCTGATTCCATACTACAACAGTAGCAATTAAATTAGGGAGGGAATAACCGGTGGTCTATAATATTCAGCTTTGTCTACTGGCAACTCTGACTATAATTTTTAATAGTGACTGGTATTACAATAATTAGTAAATGAAAGCAATTTCCACCCATGCAAAGATGACACTACCAGTTTAAGTATCTTACCTATTTAATGAAATTAGTATTTGCTACAAACACATCTTAACAAATAATTTTGCATATTCTATTGCTAAAGCCTGTTCCTGAGATTTTTCAGGGAAATTCTGCATGGCTTGCCCATAGAGGACATCAGCTTCTTTGAGAGTCCAGAACCAGCACCAGGAGTTGCAAGACCTTCAGCCTCTTACTTTTCTCACCTTCTCTTAGCAGAGAAGTTACAGTAAATGGTAAGCATGGAAATAGCCACCTTTGGTCACCAGACTGCTTCTGAGGTCAGACAAATAAGCACCAGGTTGTTTTAATAAAAATCCATACATTACCCAGGTAAAAGTTTGTAAAGCAGAGGAAGAATGACATATTATTTCTCTCATCTCCCATCTCAACGTACTTCCCAACTGAATCAACTATTAAAGATTTACTATGGAAAGATCCATTATAATTAATACACTGATCGACCTTTCCAGGTGAAAGCAGAAATCCTTCATAGAAATTTTCTAAAATACATGTTCCTTCCTCTGAAGGAAGTTGATTTATGTGGATTATTTCTGATTGCTAACAAAGATTACATCTTTGCCAGCAAATTTAAACCACAAAAAAAATTCTATTTTGGTGAATTGCTCCCAGCACATGTGAATGGCATTCTTCTTGTCATAACAAACACAAGTAAGACTTCCATCAAATCTGGTGAAAATCACCATTCAGTACATTTCTCTTATTTCCATTACCCATTTTTCTTTCTCTGGGGAGAAGGTCAGCTACTCAGTCAGCCTATGACACCTGCATGGATTCTGGATAACCACTGCAAAATATTCTGTGGAAATGAGACACTGGTTTCTAAATAGGCCTCTTCCCTGGTGCCTTCATACTCTAAATAGATTTGGATTCTAAAGCGTAGCATAAAAGAAAACTCAAGTATTAGCTAGTCTTCAGAGGCTGCTAACCAATGTCTTTCTTCTATGCACTATACAAAAGAGACTTGAGAAACTTCTTTTTAGTCCATTTCATTAGACAACAAAATGTATGGAAGATGTTAATTAATACACACACACAGAAAAAAAACCACCACCAAACAAAACCAAAAGCAAAGCACCAGCCACATTTGGGTCTCTGCTTGCATGTGGGTCTCTACTCTACTTTGGATCGCTACTTCTAAATCTGTTTAAAAAAATAAATTTAAAGAAAATGAAACTTTAAAAGTTATCCACAAGAGACCCTACCAACCACTGGAATTATCGAGAATATTCACTCTTCTAAACCTACACAAGTTTAGTAATGAGCTTTCTATTTTTAGTCCTTCAAAGAAATGCAAAGTTTTAAGCTACCAATAATAACTTGTTTATGTTTGGTTTTGCTTTTGGTTTTTTTTGTAATTTTTCTGCTAAAAAAAACCCAAACAAACAACAAATAAATTTATATAAGGTCAGCTTAGGCTTTGTCAAAGCAAAGAAATGACTTTTAGTTTGATCAGGAATCAAAGTTCCAGAAAGAAAAGTGTTTTAGTTTCATGTTTTAGTCTGTGTATACATATAAGTACATATTTTCCAAATACATTACACACACACATTATATGAACATATGCACACACTTCTTTCATGTAAGCATAATGAGTGTGTAGAGGTATGTGTAAATACTCTCCCAGTCAATAGTTACTACCTGGAAGGCCAGGGAAGTTGTGAAAATGTAAAGCAAATAGCCATTGCATGATGTTTACTCTTAGCTTTGAAAGATCTCCCTAAAACAAATTAATCTTATTCATGTGTACAACTTGTGACTCTTCCATTTTTAATATTAAAAAATATAATTATGACTTATGAGAATTTTAATGTATTTGTTTTAATGATAGAGAAGACTATTACTGTCTTCTAGTCTTAATTCTGATTGTTCTGTATTACTCTACCTATAGATTCTGTACAAACAAGTTTTTAAATTAAACAGAAAACAGTCTTTTACTTTAAAACAGTGAACCCAATGTACAGACTTCAGGGATAATTTTTTTTTTTAATAAGCTTTAAATCTGTAATTGTCATGTGTGTCAGTTTGTGTTTGACATATCTGTCTGCCAGCAAGAGACAGTGACCACTTAGAGTGATTACAAAGTACACCAAATGTAGTATATATGTCACGTCTCCACAAGAGCTTGTTGGCAGCTTTGATCGACTTCTTTTTGATTACACCACAATCACCTCATTCCACTTTAGCTACTCTCACTCTCTCTCCAGGAGTTCAGATGTCATTGCTGTATACCTTAGCAGATGAATCAGTTTTCCTTTTGTTAAATCCTCTTCCTGGGAAGATGAATCTACTCATTGATTTTGACCAAAGACTGGGTTTTAAAAAGGGTAGAAGAGACTTCTGACCTTTCAAATGATCAGATTAAGGTGGTTATTTTCACATTATTAAGTAATCAGGGAAGAAATACATTAAGCAAGAGTTTAGTTCACAGGCTGGTTTGCTGGCTTCTAAAAACTGTTGTGCACTGACAGCTAACCTAGATTCCATTTCTTCCTTTTCCTCTGAACCACAAGGGAAGCTAAAATGCATTTTCACATTGCATTTTGCCTAAAGGCTCTCAGTAAAATTTAATTTTCTTACTGCATTGATTTTTCCATTATAAGTTGTAACAGTCTAATGATATCTCATAAGAATTTTTACTGTTGAGAAAAAAGGATGTGAATGATTTAGCAATAGTAACTGCAAGTGTACAGGATTTATTCTTATTTTCTTAACAACTTTCCATCTGGCTTTTTGATGGGCAGTTTTTGAAGAAGTCTATGTTATCTTACCATCCATTGAATCACCTTAAGTTAGGTCCTCAGACTGTTTCATAAAGGCAATACGTGATCCAGTTTCCTCAACACTTCTGAAAATCAAAATAAAGCTTTCTAATTCTGGAGCTGAAAATGGTGATTAAAAATTAATGGGCCACATGGAAAGAATACAATTCACATACCTAAAAAGCACA
>JAWMRA010000090.1:40504501-40515636 GCA_035584735.1 Pseudotriccus pelzelni | reverse complement strand
GAAGAGCAGCTGAGATCACTTGGTGTGTTCAGCCTGGAGGAGACTGAGGGGAGACCTCATTGCAGTTACAACTTCCTTGTGAGGGGAAGCGGAGGGACAGGCACTGATCTCTTCTCTGCAGTGACCAGTGACAGGACCTGAGGAAATGGCCTGAAGTTGTGTCAGGGGAAGTTTAAGTTGGATATTAAAAAGAGGTTCTCCCGCATAGGGTGGTTGGACACTGGAACAGGCTTCCCAGGGCCACAGAACCAAGCCTGCCAGACTTCAAGAAGCATTTGGATGATACTCTCAGGCACATGATGTGACTCTTGAGGATGGTCCTGTACAGGGCCATGCAGGAGTTGGACTCAGTGATCCTTATGAATCCTTTTCAGCTCAGCATGTTCTGTGATTCTGCGATAATAAAGTATACAAAAACAGAAAAAAAACCTAACAAAAGCAGTCATTCAGAAGGAAGATAATAATTCAGATAAACCATACATCTGAATGCTACCAGCATGTGTGGAAATATTAATTTAAAAAGAAAAAAAATTATAAGGCTTCAACCTAAAGTCATCTAGCTTTTATGCATACCATACCACTTCTTTTTGACTTAGTCAAATATCCAATTCCAGTTATTCAAGTTCACAGATATTTTCAGACGGAAACTGATGAATAAATGTAAGTCAGCAATTTAATAAATGTGTAAGAATAAAACACTGGAAAATTAAAATACAGTTTTGTACAAATTGGTCTCAAACTGCTTTCAAAAAAAATTAAAAGTACACCTTTAAGGTAACTAATTTCAGATTTGATAAAATTTGTATCTTAAAATGAAGAACTCAAGATTGTATTGGGTGCATCAACCATTGAAAAAATGGAATCAGAATTCTGCTGTCTTCATACAGAAAAGTCAAGTCCAGTTTCTTAAGGTGCTTCACAATGTGTTTTAGATCACAAAAAATTCCTTTTTTGATGTATGAAAGTGCTGAACACAGAAATATCTAGTGGGCTTTTACTAGGGTCATTGCTGCTAAGACCTTTGTTGGGTTTTAATTTTTACAAATTATGTAGGTTGTTAAATTTGCTGAAAATATAAAATCCAGAAGCAAACTGCATCCTTAGCAAGTGGTAAGTCAAATTTAAATGCATTCTGATTTTCTCTGTGTCCCAGTTGCCAGGCAGAAATTGAAATTTAATGTTGACAAATGTAAAGCAATAAAAGCTGAATATAAAACTAATAAACATGAACATTTTATGAATAGATTTGTAACAAAATAAGAAAGTTGACCTCTCCTTTAAAAGAAAGAAAAAAAAAAGATGGTGAATGAATATTCCTTTTCATATATCAAAGCAAGATAAGGAAGCAATTTAAAATCCTTTAGAATCGCAGGTTGCAAATGTGTCATGTAGCACATTCATCTGGCAAGCTCTTGGAATATTCTGTGAACTTTTCATCATAACATTAAAAATAATACATTTTTCACACTTAATCATTACAGAAAAAAGTAAAACTAGTCTAATTTTATAGGTGAGAGTTTGAAATAAATCTGAAAAACAAACATATTAAAATCACTGAAGTTTTCTGCAAGGTTAAGGAAGTGATTTAGCATAGTATATTGATTAATCAAACAGACTAACTTCAGAAATATTATTGGGGAGCAGACGGAAATACTCTGAGTAAGACTTTAATCATGGTAGTACTGAAGGGTTTGGGTTGGAAATGACCATAAAGTCCCAACCTTCCTGACATGGACAGGGACATCTTGCACTAAACCAGGTTTCTCAGAGCCCCATTGAATGAGGTCTTGAATATTTCCAGGGATGGGGCATCCATGGCTTCCCTGGTTAATCTGTTCCAGTGCATCACCACCATCATAGCGAAGAATTTCTTCCTAACATCTAATCTAAACCTGGCATCTTTCAGTTTGAAAGCACTGCCACTTGTACTACAATGACTGCTATCTTGTGAAAAGTCTCTTTCCAGCTTTCTTGTAAGCCCCGTTTAGGTACTGGATGGCTGCAGTAAGGTGTCCCTCGAGCTTTCTCTTCTCCAGTGTGAACAACCCCAACTCTCAGTCTGTTTTCATAAGACAGATGCACCTTTAAATAACGAGCATAACCTGTGAAGGACTGGAAAACAAAAATCATACTCCTGGCCTATTCTCTTCCTTTTGCTAAAAGGACGGCTGGGAAAATCTCATATATAGACAGACTAACCTCTTGCTTGTTACCTTTCTTATAATAGAATAAACTTTGTATGGAGATTACCTGATCTACTGCTTTGTTTTCAGTATGTTCTTTCTCATTCACATTAGGCAGGAACAGATAAAAACTGGAACAAATGGTGATATCACTGGACTGTACCTGCAACAGATACATCTGGGTTTGCTTACCAAATCACATATCCCTGGTTTAGACAGTTTGCTTAACCTAGGAGTCTACTTCTTTTGGAACATCTCTTTTGAGATTTAAACTAATAATCACAAACAACAAGACATTTCACATGTTCTGGACACACAACATTTCTAGATCTTTCCTCTTTTGCTCCTGTACTCTTAAAGTTTTGTAGCAAGTCTGTTGTCACACAGATTACAGAATGCTCTGGCTGTGTCAGGAACCCCATTCTTCTGTATCAGGGGAAAAACCCCACATACATAACAAAGCAGATTACAAAAATATTTACATAATAAAAAATGTATTTCTGTTTCTTAGTTTGTAAGGCAACAGCAAGAAACCAACATGATACATGATTATCTATCTGAAGGTGTTTATCACTACATTCAGATGGGGTCAGTGGTACCCCACTTACACATATGTGCACAACTGCTCTTCTACACACACACAGACACACACAGAGTTTCAAGAATGTTCCTGTGTTGAACTAACCTCTCTTCGCATATCTTACTCTGTTGAACCATGATTCTTTGGAAGAAATTGTCAACAGGGACTTCATCTCAACTTTCTTTTTCCCATTAAATTTGTGGTATTTTAGAATCAAGACAAATGAAAAGAATTAATTATTATGAAATATGTCCTGCAAACAGTAAACCACTGACACTTGAGACCACTGGCTCTAATCCTCATCAGTCTTCCATTCTATTCTGGTTCCACTCACATTTGCATTGTAATAGCTTCATAAGAAATGTTTACCTCCAGCACAACAAGTTGCTGAAAATCTACAAGGAACAGAGTTTCATATTCTACAATAGCAAGACAGAAAGAAAACTGTTGCTTCATAGCATATCTTTGCTTGCTTTTTTTTCTCTTTTTAAACTTATTTTACCCATTTCCATTCTGCTAGCAAACATGTTCCTTTTTCTAAATGTCTCCATACAGATGAACAAAGACAAACATAATCCATACACATTCGGAAAAAAGACCAAGACCGTCATACCTAACAAAATTACATTTATTTCTTTGCTTCAGAAAACTAACACTCTAAGTGAAAGTAAAAAAGCATTCAGTTTATTACACACGATGGGATTATCTTGGATGAAAGAAGTAACATATCAGGAACTCTAAAATTGCAACTCCTTTATTCTCAGCACTTTGACCAGGAATCAATATTGTAGTTCAGGGTCATTAAGTCAAAAGTGATCTCAGATGTCATTTTCAGCTGAACATAAGTGCATCTAAGATCATTATCTTTTGGCTCCTATTTTAGCAGTTAATCTCCACTCCTGAATACCAATCATTGTTTAAACAAACCAAAACAATGGAAAAAAGAAAAACGAACAAACAAAACTTTTTTCCAGTTGAATTTGTGTTACTTCCTTTCCACAATCAAAACAAACAAACAAACAAATCTCAATAAAAACCAACAAACCAAAGCCTGGAACCACTTTTTTCATTTACAAACAGGTGATTTGCATCAGTAATACTGTGCATTGCATTACTTCATCTTCACCTCTTCTATCTGACCACATAAGCATCTTTGAATACAAGTAAGCCATAAAAGAGACTTGCATACAGAATTCTGCCACTGCAGTCATTATTTAAGAGACATGCTTGCCACTGAAAACTATTTGGAGTATGACATAACACAGTACTAGTTTTCAAGACAGGAAAATTTGTTCCAATTTGAGAAAGCTTTTAAATTGACAAATGTTTATTACAAATGGCTGTTTTGCTTAAGCCATTTGATATCTAATTTAAGTTCAGAACTACCAGCAAAAATCGAATAAATGCCTCACACTTTTCTGATCTTGACCTACTTAACTGAAAAATCACGGAATGGAAGACATCAAGGTCACAACATCACCAGTTACTTATATAACGAGGTATCAGAAATGCTCCACCAAGTCATAAGTCTTGGAACATAACAATATGCCAGGGATACAAGAGTGTGATGTCTCAATACTGAAAGATAAACTTTATTTTGAAGAAAATTTCCATGTCACTGAATCAAAAGAAATAAGCTTTTTCCTTACTTTATCATTTGCATTTCAAAAACGTAAACACACAAAGATTTTACTTCTATGTTGTCAGGGAAAAGAAAAACATTGTGTAGCTTCCTCTTTCAGTGTCTCAGCACAGCTTGGCTAAATTACTTAAATAATACTAGTTTTCATAATTTATAATTCAAACCATATGTCAACCTCCATAGGAAGAAAAATTCCATTTTAATCATGTTTTTCAGTTCTTATATTTTTTCAAAAGTTATCTTTGCAAAACAGCATTGGACCTTCTGCTTACACTGATGTCTTCATTAACATCTGAATTCTTTTATATAAATTAACTATGGGCGAAAGGTAACTACTAAATATAAATTAATTTGTAAGACTGTAGTGCTTTTAACAGGTGAGTGATCTCTTAAAGTTCACTAAGCATTTTGACAGCACAAGTTAAAAATTGGTAATATCTATGCAAATTGAAAAAAACCCTCCAAAGACAGAGATATAATGGAGGAAAACAACAATGAAAAGAAAGGTAATCATCACTTTATTCACAAAAAGTACAAGTACAGTCTTTGTCCGTTAAGATGCTGTTCTGAGTTATATGTTATGTCATTCAAGTGAACTAGAATTTCTGCTCTAGAATTAGCTTGGAACCAGAACCTTGGTGTTTTATTAGAAAGGTGTCAAGTAATTTGCAGGTTCTATGGTTATAACAATCTGGGACAAAAAGTTCTTTTTAGAGTCTTACTATAAAAGTGAGATGTTTCTAGAGTAGTCAGCCTCAGTTCTATGTGTTTACAATATGATTTGGTGTTCCTTGGGAATGACTAGCAACCCATTAAGAGAATCTGCATTCTCAGCTGAATTGCAAACCAACCGAATTGTGTTTGGTTTTCATGACACTGGCTCATGACCATGTAACAAAAATTCATTCATAAATAAACAGTAAATATTTCCATTAAAATAGGTAGTATTTAACATCCTGTCTATTTTAACGGGGGGAGGGGGGGGGGGGGAAAGAAGGGGAAGGGAAGCAAAAGAGGAAAAAAAAAAATCAGTGTTATTTCCTAGTCTCCCTAATCATCACTCCAACACATTTCCAAGAATCTAATTATAATGCAGAATCATTGAAGGCTTTTCATCAGCAGGACCTGGGGCTTGGTACTCATTTCTGCTGAGTACAAAGCCCAAGGGCTCCTTAGATCATGTTGATTTTATAGTCTCTATATTCGACAAGCAACCACTGTGTTTTATGAGGTAGATTCAGGAACTGGAAAAACTGAACTGTCCCTGCCTATCAAGCTACCAGGAAAAAAATTTCACTTTTCTCCTCAAGTAAGAGAGAAAGCCTTATTAAGTGAGATAATTATCACTGCAATTAAGATTATAGGAAGAACTATTATTCTATTCAAACATCATTAGAGGTTTTTAGTAGCAATTTTCATAATTAAGGTTATACTTTTTCTATGGCCACTCCAAAATTTAAGCAGATGGGGTAGTATATCCAGTGGTGGGATCAGCATCTCTGGAAATGTGGGGAAAAAAAAAAAAAAAAAAAGTGTGGACAGGGCAATTGAGGACACGATTTAGTTGTGAGCACAGTGGCAATGGTAGGTTGATATTTGGACTCAGTGATCTTCAAGGTGCTTTCTAACCTTAAAGATTGTAAGTGCAGGACACTCTGTGTTCCGCAGCATTTTAGACCAATATAGACATCATCTGACCTTGCCACTGAGACTATTTGACTAAAATAACACAATGCAATACACTGCAATATTTAATAATGATCTGTGCATTTCTAGTGCACAAATCTTTTAATTACCACTTTTTGAAATCTTTCCAATCATTACATAATGGCAGGAGGAAGAGGAGCACACTATGTGTCAGTCTTTCCTCAGAAGCATATATAAAAGTCATGTTATAGCCTTTTCCAAACAAAAAATAACTCCTGAAATTATATTATAAAATGAGCCATTACTACTTAAAATGATACAAATTTACTGGAGAGACTTAAATAATTTCAGTTTGAAATATGCATCACTGGAATTATAAAGATTTCCTTTTTCACTAATTCTAACACTAATGATGTTTTCTTTCAAATACTACCATGAAAGTAAATAGCACAGACAATTATATCTCATTTTACAAGAGTTGCTCTAAAGTTGAATTAACATTCCAGTTTGCTATTCTGGGGAAAATTTTTTCACCATGAATTTACACACAGCATGCATTAAAATAATTTCCTTTTTCAATGCAGTTTTGGGAATAAGATTTGCCAGTAGCTACATGGGTAAACCAACCATATTAATTTGTATTTTTATAATCAATCTAGAGTTTAATAAACACATCTGTCACAACTGGGTTTATGTGGATTTTGTTTGTGTTTTGTTTTGTTTTTTTTTTTCCTGTGAGAAGGAATAGACACCTATATAACTGTTTAAACATCTTGTTTTAAGATTTTACCGGTTCTCACTCCTACAGGGCTACATGGGATAAAACTCAGATTATGCTCATATGTCATCTTTTTCTTCTTAGGTACTACAACAAGAATATATTTTACACGCAAAAAACCAAACAAACAAAAAATCAACCCCCCCAAACAAACAAACATAAAACCCCTAGGCTTTTCTGCTTAAGGATATTGAGAGGAAAAGTTACTCTCAATGTTAATATGGACTACGAAATAAAACAACACACAGACTCTTAATTATTTAAGCAGTTCATTCTTCTTAATGTTCAAGAAAACTGAGCTCCCAATTCGTTACCAACTTTGACTGAAGGCAAGATAAACAAGTTGAACGTGATAGCCTTCACAATCTCTTACCAAGATGTTCTTCCTTTTATCTGAGTAGTTATAGAAGCTTTAGTCAAATAATCATCCTATTTCAAAATTTACACAGCAAAGATTCATTTTTTACCTAAGAAAATATTGGATGAGGAGCTAAAGATAATACTGTTGCATCCTTAAAGGTTCATTCCACAATTGAACATTAATACAACAGCACAATCAATCACTAAACGTTCTCATATGTTCACCAACACAGACTCTCCCTCTAATTTCTCCCTCCCAAGGAAAAACCTCAAAGAAACTGCACTGCATTAGAAATTAAGAAACAGAAATCAAGGTGCAAACAGTAACACAGTATTTCCTGCTTAAAGAAACTTAGTAAACTAAGTAACAGATTCTCACATCATTGTCAACATTATTTTTAGCCATTATGACAAACCAAACCTTTGCACATTACCATATCTGGTATGTGAGAACTGGTTTAAAAAATATATTTTCAGTTATTAATGAGACCTGGCTGTTACAAATTAGGAGGAAACTTACTACAACAGAAAGGTTCTTGCAAACATTCTTCTGTAAGGTAGCCTTCCTGTCTTAGTTCCCCCCTAACACTGCTAAAAACACAACTTAATAGCAAAGCAAACAAAAAGAAGCATTCTGTTGTTTATTATGTTCCTATATTTTCTCCTTGTGTACCGAGCAAGAAAGTAAAATCTACTTCCTCTGAAATTTAAAATGTGGTCTTGCTTTCAATCATAAGGCATTATTATAATTATTATTAACATAATTATTAGACATCTTCTTCATTACCCCTGAATTCCACCTGGATTACAACTTCTATATGATTCAAACATAAATGACCACAAAAGATACTGTACTATTTTTAGAAACATAGAGTGAGGTTAAGTTATGAAAATCTTAACTTAGCATAGTGTATTTTATTTTTGTTTTGTTTCTCCAAATTAGTAAAATGTAGAGAACATGAAACACCTTAAACAGATGTTACAGTTTGCATAAACTAAGAAACCATACTACAGGCCACATATATTAACTAAATCATATGAAACAATATAGACTGAGTTTTCCTTGGGTCCTTTTTTCTGCTCAGGAAGCTGCTCTATTCTTCGTGATTATCAGGATAAATTTTCAAAATCGCTTCATCTACCGTTTATGGAAAATACTGCTGGCTCACAGACAAGATCTATACTCTTGCCTTGCTAAAGCCTTGATAGACAGGTTACAAGCAGAGACCTCCACTTCTTAGAGCAGTCTCTCATACATGCTAGTTGCAACATCCCTTACAAAACAGAACACTTACAATTTCTTTTTCAACAATCATTTAATGAACATAATATCTAAATGATTTCAGTAAATGCAGATTGATGCATCTCAAACTTCTGTCCAAAGCAAATGATGTCAAAAGTTAGATACAAACAATATTATCACCAAAAGACTTATCAACTCTGCATATACCCCAAAATCAATAGCCCTGACCCCAGAAGAAAATACTACTGCCCGTAGTCTTTCCTGGTTGCATAATGGTCAAAATGTCAATAATACCAAAACAGAAAACACACCTCACCTCAGTATATTTGTATTACACAGATCCCTAAGTCCATCTTTCTTTTCCAAGAAACAGAAAAAGGTGATCTACCAAAGTAGCAAATTTAAAAAAAAAAAAAGCAATGTGACATTACACAGTTCATCATATTTGTCTCAGAGGCACCAGCATAGTGTCAGAGCAGCAAAGCACCGAATTTGATTCTGTGGATGGACTATAATTAGTAGCATAAACTTCAGGACTCCATCACTATGTATATTTTTGACAAAAAGGGGAAAAATATAACAAATCAATCAATCAAAAACCAATGTATAAGCTTGTTTCAGAATATGAAGACAAGAATGATGTCACTTCCAATACACACAAATTCATATATGCATGATAGGGTTCCTAGGATGTCTCCAAAATATAATTAATCTAATTATGCTGATAGCTAAGCACAAGTGTTGATTAATGGAGCTCTCTCTGTTAGCATCAGATATAATTAGCATAACATGAAAAAATCCTTGCCTTTGGGAAAGGCAAGGAGGAAAGGCAAAGTTCTAGATACAACATCAGGATATAGACATGCACAACTCATAATCCTGAATGCAGATGAACATGCAATTGTATATGTGCTTTTTTTTGTGAAATACCTGTATGGGACTGCCTGGATATGGTGCAAGACAACATAGTCTAAGGCTGAGCAGATACCCTAGGGCATCTAAAAGGCATAAGGCACTTATGTTTAGGCAACTAAATCTCATCCTCACTGGTTAAAGAAAGCATCATCTGACTTGACACTGCACCAGAGACCTGAACAGCAGGACTACTGCTGAGGATTTCTTCCATTCCTGTTACTTAACCGTTTTCTACTCTCACTTTCCTTTCCTTCTTGTGTATTTCTAAAAATTCCTTTTTTAAAAATATACAATGAAACATAAATTGCATTTTTTTTTACAAACCCTTATTTAAGTAACCAAGAAATGTTTACTTAAATAAATGTCATAATTCATGCCTTCTTTACTTTTTTCAGCACTGATGATTAATAAAATTAACAGAACACAAATATTCATGGGCTTTCTTCCCCCTCTTCATTCAGTTCTCAAGACAACCAAGACATATCAGTACAGTGGAGGGGTAAAAAAGATGCAGTCTTTCGACTGCACTTCAGTGTTGCCCAAAGACACTAACATATCCACTTTATTAATTCAGTAACTCTAGCAGAATTCTACTGGTTACTTCTTCATCTCTCACCTAGATTAGGAAACATCTGATATTTACATAAGCTGGAGTGCTCCTTTTCCCATTTTTGTCAGTTCTAGAAAAAAGAAAGTAGGTTAAGAACATCACCCTACTTAAAAACAAATTCTTTCCCTGGGAGAAAGGGTCACTATCCTTAGGATCAGTGAGACAGAACAGAAATCCAGATTATGAGCCGATTTAATAATAATCAGCCTTCTGCAAAGAAAGGGTAGGAAAACAAGGAAGATGGGGGAGAGTGGGAAAGGATGGCCTCCATGCTGAGAAGAAAAAATATCATTCTGAGCAGAAAATACATTTGGATACTTTCCAATCTACGATATTATATAGAATATGATAATGAGAACATCTAGGAACTTCATTCCCACACTTATAGAAACCTCTGGAAACCTACAGCTGATGAGGAAAAACAGGTGCTGTAATACAATTATTACTGTCGTGACAAATACAAAGATCACTTTTCTTTAAAAACCTAGAATAAAACCCACTATAGGGAGTTTTCAAATGGAAGATTTTAAAATAGGAGAAATTGTGCATTCTAATTAGGTTAAGAGAGCACCACAACCTGTTTGCAAGTTGCTCAGGAAATTACTCAATTCTAGAATATTTTTATTACAGATTGTACAGAAGAAAAAAACCAACCAACCAACCAAAACCCCAAAACAATAAAACCACAAACAAAAAACTGCACAAAAAACCAAACAAACAAAATAAACAAACAAAACCCCAACACTTCCTGACCACTTTATTCTACCCCATGGCCTCCCACAGACAGCATTATTTTTGCACTTCTCCTCCTCTTTTCTCATACATCCATTACAATAAAAAATTTAAAACATACTGCACATTGCACTTTGTTCTACAAATGCAGACAAAATTAATTTGACCCCGCTTTTTAATTATTTCTTGGTTCTTTCCAATAAGACTGATTGTATGCTGTTGATCCAATTATCACTAAGTTGATTTTGCAGAAGACTATCATGGATATGGGCAGCGTGGCTATCAGTAACCCAGGTGTGGTGACCTACATACATTTCAGTTGCTCTTGAAGCTGTGCTGTTATACACTTTCTAGCTGAGGCATCACTAGGAAGTGACTAGGAAAGTGACTACGAGAGTGTCTACGAAAATCAATAACTGACTGTAACGTCAGTGGGGTGGGTTTA
>JAWMRA010000090.1:40473180-40495629 GCA_035584735.1 Pseudotriccus pelzelni | reverse complement strand
CCCGGGGGGCACTTTTACTTTGCCCTCAAAGTATCTCCCAGCAACGAGACCCGTTGGAGGCCCCTCCTCTCCCCCCTACCCGCTTCTTTACAGAAAAATGCTGGGGCGATGCTGTAAGGTTTCCAGTTCCACTGATAACACTACACTGTCTGAGAGCAGACGGGGTGGGGGGGAGGATTTTCATTCTGTTTAGAATACAATTTTGTGTTTGTGCTATTTTTAATTAAGATTTTTTCCAGAAATAGATCCCATCGAGATTTAATTTACGAAGGTATTTCTAACGCAGGTCAATACTGTCTTCCAAGAGGAACATTTGCAATCACTTGCCTTCCCACAACAATGCACAAATGCTTCTAACAGACGTTAAACCGTTTATGCAAGACTAAAAGAAAGGATTTTGGTATTGGAGTATTTTTGTGTTTTGTGAAGTTTGATTGGGGTTTTTTGGTTTAGGGGTTGGTGTTGTTTTGGTTTTGTTTGTTTTAGTTTTTATTTCATCTGCATTAAAATAAGACTTTGTTCAGTATGCCAGGTACCTTCTTATTGATTTCTGGGGTTTAAGAGACGCTTACCCCCCATGGGATGTTTTGAATGAAGGTGATTTCTTTCCATGATCGCGTTTCCCAACCCGTAGCCGTGCAGTTCTAGCTTGCAGGTCGCCTGCTACTCCAGGGTAGCTGAGCCGTAACCACCTCCTCGTGCTCTGGCACCAGATTAAACCTGAGGAGAGGCACTGCGCGGGCCTAAGCCTCTGCAAAAGCTCAGCGCAGTCAGAGCTGCCCCCGGGGAAGGCCGCGGGGTGAAACATCCCATCTGGGGCCGCGGGGACGGCGAGGAGCCGGTGCGGGGTGGGAGGGGCTCGGCCCGTGGGCATCGCACGGCAGCCGGTCAGGAGACGGAGTCAACCCGCAACCCGAAATCCAGGCAGAGGGGGATCTTCCTCGTCTCAGAGGTGGCAGAGGGCGCGCCGTCCGCCTGCGGGTAGGATTTCATCTCCGAAGTTCAACCTGCGCAAACTAGAGCGCTACCCTTAAAAGAGTACAGGCGGGGAAGGGCTCCTGGTACACCTGGTACTGAGCATTGCCGGCTTTTCTTTAAGGTTCACTTCCACTCAATTTGACCTAGTTTGAAGCACGAAGGTTCAGAGTTTGGGGGGAGGGGTGGGACGGACAATAGAAGAAGAATATAAAAATACTTCCCACCCCGTTTTTCCTCCCAGTGGTGCTTTACCCTTTGGTAGGTAACTTCTGAGTATTGCTTTAAATTACAATTAAATATGACATCGTTAGTGTTTTTAGAACTGATTTCATCTATACACTAAAACACTGCTAAATGCAGTAGAAAATTAGTAGAAAATGTCTGTAACATTTTAATATCCCTTATCAAATTGGAATTATATATCTTTCATTGCTATGTTCCTTTCCATCTTCATTCCTTTCCCCTATTTTTTTCTTGGACTTAGGTTTTTCCAGATTACTATGTCTTATTCCTGCATTTCACTGCCAAATTCTTCCAAGAGTATTATATTTCATGAGTACCAAAATCTTGTGCAGTATTATATCTTAAAGAGGTCACTTCATGAGAATGAGCTGTGAAATCCAAATGAACCACCTGTTCTCCACTCTGAGCATTACAATATGCTTTTTAAAATTTGTGAAGGCTGGGGTGATTTTAACATTAGAAATTGTTGTGACGTTAGCCACCTGAGAGCAACTGGAAGAAAATTCATATGCATGCAAAAAACACATAGAAGTAAACTGGAAGTAAAAATAAAATGTTCCAAATAATAATTTAGAAGTTAATATATATCAGTTAAGAAAATCTCGAAGCCACAGTGTTTGCCAAATCTTTTGACCTCTACCATCTGAAATAACTGAAGTTTAACGTAGAGCCAGTACTGCAGCTATATCCAACTAATACAGTAGGAAAGGTGATTTACATATTTGCTATTTTTAGAATTTAGTAGTAGTAGTAAATATGCTGTTTTGTAGATCACCACGTAATTTATTTCTTTTTTGCAAGCTGTGCGTAAAAAGTATGGCTGAGGTTGGACATTTAAAAAAAAAAAGATAATGAAGCTGGAGGAAAAGAAAATTCAAGCCCAGAAAAACTGCAAACCTGACAGTGTTAAGATGCAAAATATCGCCACATTTTTCTTCCACCTTTAGGTCTCTATGGTCTTCCATGCTTCTTTTTTTCAACCAGCTTCAGCCCTCAGACCTCTGCTTTTCATGGACTAACATCTGCAAAGAAAAGCTGTAGACATTTTGGTATGTAGCATATTTATGGCCACAATGGACAGAAAGAAGTTTAATCATCCCATCTCAAACTAAAAGTTATGAGAGAAGAGAAACAGGAAATACACAGGAAAATACATAGCAAGAAATGCTTTGTGAAACTGCTCTTGATCAGTTTATTCTGGGACAGAGTCTAACATCTGCAGGAAACTGAGAGGATGACTCAGCAATTTGTAACCACCTGGAAGACAAAAAAGGCTGTTTCTGCAAAGATTAGGTACCTGTGAGCATCTCTGAAGCCCTGGTATCCTCACATGATTAATTTGTCAGACGCAGGTTTGTCAGTACAGGCTCCTTCCTTATTCGCACTGGCCAGAGATAAATAGTTTATTTTGAGGAAAAAATAAAACATACAAATGAGAAGTTATGCAGTGCTAGTGTTAATATACTTTCACAATAATCATGTTTTAAGAGGTACAGGGAAACTATATGTAATTTTTTCTCACCGTATGTAAAACATAATTGCTCATTGTTCAAAGTCTTCCTTGTAAGCTACACATACTCCAAATGTGCATATGATGGGACAAATTAAGAAAGAAATGTATTCGTATATGTGAACTAACTTTCTTACAAAACGAGAGCAGGTGTTTTCTACCCTTGGATTGCAGGGTTCCTAAAAATATACCTGCTGATATAATCTTGCATTTTCAAGTTGATGAAATTAAGTTTCTTTGCATGCAAGTAGTAGGTATGCACCCATGAGCCAAATACCTCATAGGTCATAATGAGAATTTTTCCTGGGGAAGGGTTGTAGCTCAGGAAGCATGATAGAAGATATTAATGAGGAAAAATAAAGTTTATTTCAGGACGGTGATATTTGTATATTAACAATGTTCATTTATAGAAAAACAACCATATTTCTAAACATATTTACTTTAAAATAATTTGGTAATTATACTTGTGTCTGATAATACTTTCATTAAAAATGTTTAAAAAGAAAAATAAAATCTTCAAACTAAATGTCATGAAATATCTTCTTAATTGTCTTTTTTCTTTTATTCAAGGGATGAAATGGGCCTATGTATCCCCATTATCTAGAAAGTATTTTTTCCTTCATGACTGAATGCCATATTTTTATTTATTCTTTCTAACCTCCTATGTGTTAACAGTTTCACACTGCGCAAAAGAATTGCATCTATTTTTAATAACATCAGGTAGAAATCTTGAACATTTAAACTGTAGAGCCATGTTTGGAGTGTTTGGATCTGGCAGTCTTAAGCTATTGTGCCTTCTCTTCCTAAAACTATGTTTAGGCATCTATGTTTGAACTTGTAGAACTGCTGTCCATTTCATTTCACTGGAATAACAATCATTCACTAAGGAACAACTCTTCAGTGTGATTCTACAGAGCACATTTACCTCTGGCTAGGCAACCTGCTTAAGGAGAAAATGAAAAAAAGGGAAAACCAGTTTAATATTTTTGTGTCAAAGTAGGTTTCTAAGTGTTAGAGATCAACCTCGGAATAAACACAAAGAACTGTATCAATATATATTTGTGTTATTGTAATTCCTTCCCAGATGATGTTAGATTTGAAAGCCCATCTGACCAGACCACATGTCTGAGCAGTGTATCAATAATGATGTTCACATGAGCCTTGAAATATTCCAGGGATCTCAGTCTGCATTAAAACATGCATTGAAGTATAATCAGATTTTAGTCTGTTATGGATTTAGATTCTAGTCTGCAGTATTGAAGATAAAGCAAAATTTCCCCATTAATTTAGTGAGGACAGGATTGGTCTCCAAATGAATAACCTCATCTCTGTTCTTAAGCAGAGAACCTGGGAAAAGCTTGGCAAGTATTTCATTAATCCACCCACTGATATTTTATCTGGATTTCTTATACAGTTGGAGTACAGATTGAGGATAACTTTAGATTTCTGAAATTAAAGGAAAAAAACAATGTTGTTCTCACCTTGAAGCCTCTTTTTTTCACTAATTCCTGCAAGATATCTTAAGCATATGTTTTATATCCTTGAGTAAAAAGAAGTGAAGTGTTAAAAATAAAGTAAACTATAAAAATGAGATAATAAAGTGATACTTTTTTAGGGAAAAAAAATAAATGATGGCAGAACTCCTTAAGGCAGATAGTGATATACCTCATGATAAAAAATATCATAGTTCCTTTTGTGGTCTTTTAATAATGACCTTCCTCTCTATTATACTAATAGTTTAAAGAAAGAAAAGCCTTTGGTTATGTACTGGTGAAGTGTGTGTCAGATAAGCATATTATTTTTAATTTGTGGACTAATGTAATACGTGCTGATTTTTTATACATCAAGTCATGTCTTTATGAACCATAAAATACCTTTTTCTTTCTTGGCTTACCCTTCTGATTACTTTACCTTTTAATTTTAGGGTTTGATGGGCATCTCTATAATTTCTCCATGACTTAAACCCAAAAGTTTTATAGCCTTGGAATCAGTAGACCAAATCTATGCAACATAAAATCTTATGTATATGGCTTTTAAAACACTTTTAAATAGAAATTAGGGTAAGAACGGAATCTTTACTGAAATAATTATTTTGAAGAATGATGGGTCTTTTTGTCAGGAGCAACACATTTTATAGTGTCCAGTAAAGAAGAATGGTTATTCTGTCTAATTCCATTTTTGGCAAAAAGTTAACTTATCTCTTTTTTTTATTTTTTTTTCTGAGGTCCAGTTAGGTTTTGATAGCCTATTTAAATTAAGATCTATCCTCACTTTGATTGTTTTTTGGTATTACCTCTTGAAACTATAATTGAAGGCATGGCTGTTTATTATGCTCTAGCACCTTTTCTGCTTTCATTGCAGAAATAAGTGTACATCTGCAGATAGGAAACTATTCTTAAATCATAACATACTTAGATACTAGCTGTACATAGTACTTAAGAGCTCTCGGTTTCCACTGAAACCCAAGACTCACAACATTCTCAGCAACTTTTCTGTTTGATTTTATAAACTATTAATGGAAAATGGTATGTATGTGTGTATGTAATATGAAAAGTAATGCAAAAGTTACAATATTCTGGAATCTTCCTTCCAGCTGGGGAGAAGTAAATGTGCTGAGGTGCCAAGCAGATTTTGGTTAGTTACAATGCTTCTACTTCCCTAACATAACAGAAAGATCAAAAGAAACTTAATGAGATTCCATAAGCTTATGCATAAAAACTGAAAAAATCCTCTATTATTATTGCACAGGTCTGTGGGAAACTAACTGTAAGCAGGAATTATCTCACTATTTCTCTAAATGTAGCGCATAAATAAAGTTACTAGCAAAAAATTAAAACATATAATGCATATTTTTGAACATGGCCAAGAGCTGTGAGATGGAAAAGACAGGAAAAGATCAGATGAAGAAAGAAAAAGAAAGGAAAACAAGGTGGGGGAGGGGGGGTGGGGAAGGGGGAGGGAATAATGGATATACGCCCGCTGATTAATTTAAAAGCCATTTCTTGTTTATGGAAATCTCCATCCTACAAACTTGTTTTCATGATTCAGCTGTCTAGAAGTCTATGATTTGCTATACTAGATCTGTGAGTAGTGAAGGAAAATTTGGGTCAAAGTGAAACTTTCCTGTAGAGAGGATAGATGAGACACATTGTACAACCTGGGCCTGAATGATCAGTATTTTCAGCAATTTGTTATGACATTAGGTAAGTGATACAGTTTCACACGGCTATATAGTGCCAGTGCTGGTGTTGGCAAGCATAATGATGGTGAAGCAACATTAAAGCCTATGGATGAAGAAAATTAAATCTGAAGTGTCACTGCTGTTGGGAAAATATTGCTAGAGAAAGCAATATTTTAAGATGTGGTGCAGACTTTGCATACTCAATAGAGTGGCTTCGAAGTTTTATGGGAAAAATACTATAATGATGTGCCAAAGAAAAAATATTTTAAACATTTTAAAGTTAAAATTCATTAAGCATTTCAGCAGATGAAAATGTCTATTTTTCTGGGTAAAGTTCCACACTAAAATTTCCTAATAACACTTCTCTCTGTACGTGTATTCTCAAAGAAACACTGATAGTCTTCCAAGAGGTAAAACTCACACTCAGGAAATAGCGCACCCACCCATGGCAATTTTTTTCTTGATTGCTTAGAGTGAAATATTTTTGAAACTATAGTTCATAAATGCTAACTGCTAAAATAAAAAAGGTCATAATTTAAACTATTGTAAACAGGGAACTCTTCTTGTTTTCAGTGTGAAGCACTGAATACACCACAAGGAAACTGATGCATAGACCATGTCAGGGTTTCACAGATTGTATTATTCTTACATATTAGTGAAACAGCATAACAATTCTTGTTCATATCATCCTAAATCATTCACAGAATATCAGATAGAGTCAATTTTCTGCCAGATATATAATGACATAATAAATAAATTTGTCATTATTGTTATAAGATTGCTTGCATATTACAAGCAATTTTGAGAATCCAAGAGGTAGCATTGTGCTATTGTCCCTCCACTGTTGGACTTAGAATAGCATCCTATCCAGAAATTCCAATGTACTCTGTCAGATTCCAAATGAGTCACGGATAAATTTGATTGTTCTGTAAAAAAAATGCTGAGTATAAAAAGCAAAGTGAAGCTGAAAAGAGAGTGAGAGGCTTAACAGGAAATTTAAGCATTTTTGCTCTCACTTTCACTGAAGTTCTTCTTTCATTTGTCATTAGAAAAATCTTTCCTGCACATGCTCTCTTGGACTGTCTTACCCATTTAAAATGTATCCTACAAACACTTGTGCAGTGTCCAACACAATACTATAATAAGACAGTACAAGAAGGCAAACAACTCTTAACCTACTGATTGTGATTAGAACCATAAAGAGCAGAGATATACAATGCTTTTCATGTTCTGACTCATTGCAGCACTTAAATTTATCTTAATAAATTGCTTGAGGAAGAACTAAGTCAATGCAAATTCTAATACTGCTTTAGCTATGATAAAAGTTAATAGGCTCCATAGGGTTATACACCAAAATTCACACACACAATGACACTGCTAGACTGCAAGTAAACCACCAGATTCTAAATCATTATTTTTAAGTCTCAAACTTCAATGTATAATAAAAACAGAGATTGATTTTGTCTTTCAAGACACTAGTTATGGTCTCCTCTACATTAGTTTTATTACTAGTTAGACTGGATGTACAATGTTTCTATAAACTCAGAATCAGGCCCACGAGTATTTCTAGATGAGTTCCTCCAATGTAGTCTGACCTTAGCAGTACAAGTACGAACAGAAGAAACTTCTTCTTTAAACTGCATTATGAGAGTGAAGTGGAGTAAAATATAATGTCTGCTTAAAAGAAATCAGAGTCCTCAAGGTACTTAATGACCTGCTTTCTCAATTACAAAGAATCAATACAAACAAAACCCTTCCAATTCCTGCTAACTCGAGGTATTAAAATAAATCAAGTTTTGAAAAGCTTACAGTGTGAAAGAAGTTTAATCTAGTATTTTAGACTTCTGGGAGCTGAGTCTTAAGTGCTCTGAACATAATGCTAAAGATGTGGTCACTAAGGAGTTTTTTATTTTGGTAGTTTATGTAATATGTAGTGAAGACCTTTTTCGGTTATGACTCATTATTTAGCCCACCACTAAAAACTTCAGCTCAGGCTCTTACTGCTTCAGTTAAGCAGCAGAACCCTTGGCACAGCCCCAGAGAAATTATCCCCATCCGATATGGCCAGGACAAGACTCTTTGCCCTTCTCAGGCTGGTGTTGGGACTGCTAGGCCCATGGCATCTGTGCATTTTAGCTCAGCTTAAGTGAAAAAAAAAAATATAACCTCTGATATTGCCCACATGCAGTTGCAGAGTATGTAAACATAGTAATTTATTACATCAACTCAAAGCAAGGAAATGATGATCATTACAAAACAGAAGTTCTTTGCAGTTTGCAACAACATACAGAAAATCAGTAAATTTACTATTCAGAGAAGGTTAATTTTCAGCTTCAGCTCATAGAGAAACTGTTTGTCCCCCAGAATAATGGTGAAGGAAAGTAAATAATTACCAGGGCTATATCTTACAGGTGGTAGATAACACAAACCTTGTAAGTCTGGGCACTTCCTGCATTTTTACAGAATTAAGCCAGCCTAATTCAAGAATCAAGTCAATTTATTTGGAATTCATGTATTCTGTTCTTTCAAGATGTGCCATATTTTGCTTGCTGACATTTCTTACTTACTGTTCTCTGAGTTCTTGTAGAGAGAAGCAATGAGAGTCAGTGCATATTTCTACACTGTCTCCTCAACTTTAGGTTATTAGGTGAGTTGGTCACTGGCTTAACAATATGTAACATACAAAGCAAAAAATTTGCTAAGAGTGGTTTCTCTACCAATTTCAGGAAGTTTTATATTACTGGATTCCAGGGCTTCTGAAATGCCAATAGCTTAATTCACCTTCATAACATTCACCTTTGTGTTCATTTGGCCTTGAAAGGATTTAGCATTGTATATCAATATAGTCTCCATGGCATCCTCGGCTTTATGATATATTTTGTAAGTTTTTGACTCTCAAATCAGTTTGGAAAACCCCATTACATACAGTTTCAATCCTCTTATTTATGCTTGAAACTGCCTCTTGAAAACTGTCTAACTTATTAAGAACATTTGTCTTTGCTGTCAGCTTTTGTTTCAGTCCCATGATCTCCTCTCTCACAATGGAGAGCATACAGGTGGACACAAGGATGATGACATGGAAGCACTAGCTCATATTCATTGACCTTATTTTCAAAATCAAGCCTAAAGAAGTAGCTTTCATTCTGTGAAGCACTTAAACTCCAGAAACCTTCGTGTGGGGGTTAATAGTAGTCCATCTGGTCCTTAAAACACGTCATAACTAGCTGCTTGAAGCTTTATGTATTAGAGGCATTAAATTATGTTTACAAGCTATAATAAACCTCTTATATTTTCTGTAGTAAGGGTTTGTTGGTTTTGTTTGGTTTGGTTTGATTTTTTTTTAATGTATTCACAAATCACAAATAACAAAAAGTCAAATAAGTACTTGACTGTGTCTCCTTTCCTGGATGCTCATTGACCTAATAGTAAATTTACGCATTAGGAGAGTAAAAGTGTAACCATCTACTAGAAACACAATCAAGGAGATTTCTGGAGGATGATACGTGTACTAGATAGTCCAACCAACAGTGGGTCTGCTCACAGATATCTTTACTAATACAGAAGAACTGATGAATGCATGACAATCAATGGTTGACTCAGATGTAGTAGTGACATTCAGGTTCCAGTTCATGCGTGAAGGTCTGTAGAATAAAATCTACTTTTAGAGCGAATTTCAATTTATTCAGGGAACTGGCATAGGACTTACCAGGGAAGGTGGCTCAAATTCAGATAGGCCTATAGAATTATACTTAACTGTTTACTAGAAGAAAAAAAGGTATCTCCTCTCTACTACATGATTTCTTAATTTACATAAACAAATAGAATGATTGTATTTTTCTCAAATGTCTTTTCTTGGTTAAGTTTAGTGTTAGCTTTAATGATGTTATTAAAATATATAAGCTTTTTTAAAAAAAATCTTACATTACTCGAAGACCATTTATTTATGTAGAAAAGCATTATTGTTCAAAACACAAACATATGAAAATGCATATGCTGCAGAAATATTTTGTTCTGGAGTAACAAAGGAAAAATTGATGACTATGAATTCTGATATAAAACTAATTATGATTTTATTTTAATCAAATCTCCTAGGATAGCATAAACTACCTATTAAATGCCAAAAAACTCCTTTGTACATTTTGTTAACTTTTAATTTTTGAACTTTTGCATATTTGACAGAGATCACCTCCAAAACCAGATAAAAAACAAAAAAAATTGAAACCTAACCCTATGCTGTTAGCTGAAATGAAGAATTTTTAAAATATTCATATAAAAAAAGAATACATACAAATGTTTCATAGGATGAAGACTTACTTTATGTTACACAAAAAAATGGATCTTTTTTTTTCAGACTCTCTTCACAGAAATTCCAATGTCTCATTCACATAGTGCATCATAGTACAGTTGTATTTGCACTTGATGTGAGGGAAAAAACCAACAAATGTGGATGTTAGTTCTGCAAAACATTTCTTATACGGTCACAATTTCATCCAAGAATTTGGACATTCTCTTATATACTTATTGTTAAAAGAAATATTATACACTCTTGCTTTACTCAGAAATAGGAGGTCCTTAAGGCCACACCTCATATCTTTGTCAGTTTTAAACTTCCAAGGGTGCTTTAACCATAGTAGAATTTGAGAACTTCTGAGAATCTGTGATTTATTTAGTGAGTTATAAATTAACTCAAGAACCTAATCTTCGTTGTTCAAAGTCTCTACGTATGAGGTAAAAAAAATTTCTTGGGGTATTTCAAAAAAGAGATATCTTATTGCCTTTGAAGCTTCATTCAGACAAGAATCTTCACTCAAACTACCTACCAGTAAAAGTTCCAGTGTATCAGCATTCAGTTCTGTGTGGAATGACTTTAAAATCTTGATCTCAAATTGGTTTGAGAGAGTGGAGAACTCTCTATTCCTATCTGTCAATTTACACTTAAAAGTAAAGATAAGCTCATCTCTTCTCAAACATCCCTTCTAGCAATAAAAGCCCAGCAGTCCAAATTGCAATCTCACTAGAATGTGGCAATCCCCTCCAGTTTATGCTATCAGGGCTTCATTGAAAGAGATGACAAGGGTGCTTTCTCAGGGTGGCTGGAAATCAGCAGAACTGTGCATGTGTACATCACACCTAGCCTCTGACCATGGACTCTGCTGGTGACGCACAAACCCAACATTTTCTCTCAGGTATTGTTGTTCTGTAATACTGCTAGAAGTAAAAAGGGATATTTGTTTTTGTCATAAAAGCTTATATGCCTAAGGCTGTGATTTTCTGTTTATACACTTATTTATCACAGCCCTGACCAGCTGGAGTGTTGCTGGACTCACTGAAAGCTACCAGCATGTGAATAGAAAAGTTTCAGCAATATGAATAAAAAAGTCTCAGCAACAGAAAAGGAGTTAATCATACTCCTTAAACATATACTAAGAACATAAAAATTGAGGAAGGTGTTTTCCTTAAAAGTGCAGCCACACTTCGGATTCTATGTACCTGTTGATGCCCATGAAATTTTTCTTTTGCTACAGAACTGTCAAATGTTATGCTGCTGATGTTGTCTGAAATCCTGGAGTACATACCTATACTAGCCTGCTCCATATTTTTTGAACACAAAATATTTTCCTGCAGGCTTTTACTGCTACTGCCAGCCAAAACAAGTACCACAGTCATTCTTCCCCCAAACTTCCTACATACCCTTTTATTTTTAACCCAACAAAAAAAGAACAATTCTACTCAATTAATGAAAAAAATGGAAACTCTTTCTTTACAGCAGGAACCACAATTTTCTCTCCTGTAAGATGAAGGTTTCCGTGTCTCTTGGGGGCCTGCCTACTTCTCTGCCTGCCTCTGCTAAAATCTCCCTACCTCATAACAATTCACCACTCATAACACTTTTCATTCCTTTGAGTCTGCAAGACTTTGTAATTCTGTCCTCAAGGTTTTAGGGCTCTAAGCTCGTTTGTAATACTGTGCCACATTTTGGGGTATTATTTGTTTGCTTGTTGGCTTATGTAGTGTGAGAAGTCACCCTCCTGGGCCTTTAGAGGGCCTGTAAACTCCAAGGAGTGAGTAATTTATTGGTGGATGTGAGCAGTGCAGACCTGGTATTTCACTACTGCTGCTGCCCCTCTCTAGGCCCCAGGAATACCATTGTTTCTGAAACTTTCATTCTCCTTGTAAATACTTTTGGCTTTGTCTCCAGTTGTCTAATTATGATGTCAAGCTCCATGGATGCTCCAACAGGCACTTGGGTAGAGAGAGTAATGGAACCTTATAAATAAAATTAGTATTAATTATTACCTTGATCATCTTGCATCTTTTGTCTCTCTCACCCCAGCCCTTTGGCTGCATGCCTGGTTATTCTTCTGAGTGTCTGAACAGGTGTTTCAGAAACTTTATCTTTTATGAAAATTTCTAAATAAACCTTGTCCTTTTTTTAATCACAAAAAGAAAGATAAAAGCAAAGCAAATCAAACAAATCAAATTGAAATCTCATCTATTGGTTTTCATTATTATTAATAGCATAGTAAGAAAATTTCAGGTTTGATATAAAAAGTTTAAATACTATTAAACTGTTTAAATTGTTCTCACACTACTGGTTTATAGCAAACATACTTTTGATTTTTTCCTACTTAAGGATGGACTCACAACTTACTTTGTTATTTACATTATTGAATTTACTATATTGTTTTCAAGAAACATGAAATATAATACTTTACATGCCTATGTCTTAATTGCTTGTAGAATTCATTTAAACTTTCTAAGTCATCAAGGACATTTCTTTGAATATTTTTTGCATTTTGCCAATAAACAAGGTCTTCAAATGTCAACAGAGAGAATACAGCTCTTTTAGTGATCTATTTTGTACTTTTATTTTTGTGCTTTTATGACTTCTATGTGATGCTATTTTGTACTTAGAAAGACTCTTGTGTTCCATGAAATCTAGGCACTCCTCCATGATCCTGTTGTACATGAAAGAACCAAGGATCATATGCCCTGTCATACATATTCTGACATGATCCATTCTAAAACAGATAAGGCCCGTTCTGAGTGCAGGACTCTTGTTTTCCAGATTAGTGATTCTCTCTGAATGTCTTGAAGCTGTATTTTGGGATGATGATATCTATGAAACGATTCACTACTTCTGCTTTAAAAATTGCAATGCTGAAGAAATAAAATAGCTTAGTGTTTGTCAGCTGGTTCCAATGCACTTCAGGTGAAGCCACTTTTTACAGAATTTAAACTCCTCAATACAATTGATGAGACTTATGAGAAATGTGTAGATTATATGATAAATAAGCATTGCAAGGAAAAAGTGACTAAATATCTAGTACTAGTCAGGTGTATTATATGCATCAAAATTTTTATAAATATGGGTACCTAGTTTTGTGCATCAGAGGACCTTCGTGACCTAAGATAGGACACTATCATAGTTAACAGTCTTGTTTGGGGTTGTTCTAAGTTTTGTTTGGATTTTTTTGAGAAATTTAGAACCATACAAATCTATATATACCAGGCAATTTGAAAATCTGATAATACATATTTCCTTCTCTTGATATAAAATTCATGTAAGGGAGATCATGCTCTGTCAATAATTGCAGATTAATTTCTACATATAGATGTTACATATCTTAAACTCCTGGTCCTCCCCTTTGAGGTGCTTCTCTAGACATGACTCCTTCAATTCTGAAACATCCATGGAGCACTACCCACAGTACTCTATTTGAGCTAAACCTTGTGCAACAGCATAGATCTAGTCCTCCTCCAAACGTGGTTGCAAACTTCTTGGGTACAAACTTGATACATGGATAATGGATTCTTAGTCTTAAAAACATTGACATCAAGCCAAGAAATACAAGTTTGATGAGTCATTCAAGGTCAAAACTGCATGCATGACAGAGGCAGCTCTGATCTTATGTATGGTGGTTTTTTTTACTACTGCAAAACCTTCTTTCTCCTCTTTTCAACATTATTCCTCATCCTTGAAACATTAAAATTATTAGGTAGTTTAGAAAAACACATTGTTGCTAACTTCCTGCAACTTCCACGGACTAAAACAAAAACACATTTTAATTAGAACACTTGATTTAATTGGTGCTATGAATCTCTGGTTACATTTGGCGATGAATCACAAATTAACATAATCTTTATTTAGAACTTTGCCACAGGTTTTCTGTTGTTATTTTTTAAACCCACAAATTTTGTATTCCTCCCACTACCTGCCCCCACATATGGTCTCTTAAAATTCTAAAATTGTACAAGTCTCCCTGACATGCATTACAACCCATCTGTATTTAAAGTTATGCCTTCTACTAACTGTTGTTTTATATTATTCTGTGATTTTTCTCCCCCCTAACACACTTTTAAATGTATTATCTATTCATATCTGAGTAGAGTGCTGTCTTGTCAGAAAGACAGCTTGATAGGTACCATACCCCTCAAGGAGTCAAACTTAAAAATGTTAACTATATAGACATTGTCACTGAATCACTGCTCTGAATGCATCCCGAATCTCTGCCTTCAAATTACAGTATTTCCCATTTTATTTTCTGAGCTATACATGAAACAATAAGCACACTAACCAATTTCTTTCCTCCTTAATTTCAGAACACTATTTGTTATTGGTTGAACCAATAAAACAACCTCAGAAATGCAATATTAACAAAAGATAAGGAAAACAAACCCTACAGTTAGATGGAAAACCCTGACAGGAGGTAGCAATTCTTTTCTAATTATATATGCAGCGTCAAAAAAGCACTGCTAGCGTTTTGCCACCACAATGTTCGTGCAGTCACATGTCAGAGCAAGTGTTGGTTTTAATTGTGAATTTACAATTAACATGCAACTTTGCCATTCAAACTCATGCTGATATTAGTAATTTTAATTCTGTAAGTTGAAAATATAATACTAGGTTACTGTCAAGGAGATGAAGCCTAACCTCACTCAAATGTAGAAAGATTTATAATACCAATTAACATTTGAAATATATAGGGATAAACTTACAAAATGCGAAGTGTCAGTTACTAAAATCTGTGATCTGTTTCCCTCGATCTCATGATGCCATTTCTATAGCATATTGCCAGAGGCAATATGTCTATGAGTCAATTATATATCAACATTTATTTTTCAGTGACTCCCTTAGAGGAATAAGGAATTAACTATCTAGATACATATATAGCCTCATCACCATAGAATCAAAGTGCCTCTGGAGTATTTAAAAATAGAAGAAACAGCAGCCATCCCAGTTCTTCTACTCCTTTTCTCCCATTCTTACCTTGTGACAGATGTAGCTTAATTAATTGGGGTGGGGATATGGTTGAAGGGTGGGTTTGCTTGTTTGTTTGTTTTTGAAGGGGGTGAAGGAAGGAGGTGCTGGTGTGCAAATATCTGTGGTATCTGTATGCATATCTTCCAGTGAAAATACCTTATGAGGGGAAAGCTAAATAAAAACATGTTTTATATTTAGTTTTGAAAAACGTGAAGTCTGTGGGAATTCTCAGCATCTGTGGGAGTGAGTGCTACAGGCTAGGTCCCAACAGTGTGAAATTTTTGTCTTCTCCTCTCACGAGTCTCCCTGAATTGATCAGCAATGGCATGATTCTGTTGGAAGAAACCTGTATCAAAGGCCAAAGTGGAAGTGAAGACCACAATTACTCTGGTATCTAACAACCAAAGGCATGATGTAGTCTGAATTTCAGGGTAAAAAGTTTGAGTATTCAGTGAGGAAAAAATACTGAGAAACAAGAAGACTGTGTAGTCATAATGGTACTTGCTGTTATGAGGAGTCTGACTTTGTGAATCAGCTTGAAATGTTAAAAGATATGAGGTTTTATGTTTTGTTTTGTTTTCAGTTTTTTTATCTGATGATTTTGAAATAATGGAGAATGAGCATTGGAAACCCAGAGCTTATCTTGGTGAAGACTACAAAAATGCATTGATATACAGACTGTTGACAGGCCATAGATAAAGCAGTAATTTTTTTTTTTCTAAAACTATGCCAATTTACAGTACCATTTAGAGCTCTCCAAGAGGCTATCTGAAACACACACTATTAACAGAGAAAGATGCTAAAGAGAAACAAGTTCTTCCAAGGAGGTCATTCTCTCTGAAATATCACTACCCTTCCCCCCCCCCTTTCATTTTAACTCCTGTCAGCTTTGTTTAACAGTTTTTCTTTGGTGCAGCAGTGCCAGCTACACATTAGGAAAGCACGAAGTTGGTACAAAGCTGATCCAAATACAGGTGCTCAGTTGCTTTATATTGCCATTTAGCTGCTAGGCAATAAGCACCTCAGTATTCTTTCTTCAATAATTGCTATACAATAAATTTTAATTCCATCAATATTAAGAATTATGCTGTGCTAAAATTACAGAAAATGTTTAACCATATATGCATAATTATAATATGCCAGAATCATTGAATGTCAGAGTATTCTAAATGACGCACTGTCTGATACTCTACCAGATAAACAGGAATGCTTATATAGCAGCATGTATTAAATCACAAGTCAAAACGTAAGTACAATACATCAGATACTTGAGCTGTTGTGGTGGTTTAACCCTGGCTGGATGCCACGTACCCACTAAAGTGGCTCTATCAGTCCTCTCCTCAACTGGGCAAGGAAGAGAAAATATAATGAAAGGCTCATGAGTCACAGAAAATCAGAAACAACTTAGGGAAATTAATTGAATTTATTACCAATCAAATAAGAAGAGAATGAGATACAAAACAAATCTTAAAAGTATCTTCCGCCCACCCCTTCCTTCTTCCTGTGCTTAACTTTATATCCGATTCTCTACCACCTTCCCTTCAGTAGCACAGGGAGATGGGGAATAGGATTGTGGTCAGTTCACCACATGTATCTGCTGCTTCTTCACCCTCAGGGAGAAGAGTCCTTCCCCTGCTCCAGTGTGGGGTCCCTCCCACGAGAGACAGTCCCTCACAGACTTCTGCAATGTGAGTCTTCCCACAGGCTGCAATTCTGCTCCAGCATGGATGCCTTTCAGGGTGTGCAGTCCTTCAGGAACAGACTGGTCCAGAGGGGGTCCTCATGGGGTTACAAAGTCCTGTCAACAAACCTGTTCCAGCTCCTCTCTCCATGGGGTCACAGCCCCTGCCAGGAGCCAGTTCCAGTATGAGCTTCCCATGGCATCACAGCCTCCTCTGGGCACGTCCATCTGCTTACCCATGGACCACAAAGGGCTCCTCCCTCCAGGAGCACAACCTAACTCACCTAACTCACCATGGTCTTCACTGTGTCAATGAACCTCTGCTCTGGTACCTGTAATACCTCCTCCCCCTCCTTCAGCAGTGATGTTGGTGTCTGCAGAGCTGTTTCCATCACTTATTCCAACTCTTCTCTTCTCTGACCTGGATTACTTCTCCATTATAATTTTTCCTTTTCTTGTTGTTCCAGAAGCACTACTACCATTGCTGGTTAGCAGTAGTTCCTCCTTGGAGATGGCTGGCATTGGCTTTGTTGTTCATGTGGCAAGCTTCTGGCAGCTTCTCACAGAAGCCACATCTGTAGCCTCCTCCACCATCAAAACCTTTTTATTTTCATATTGTGAGGGCAATATTGCTCATCTTAATGGCAATTATCATATTCCAAACCTCGCTTAGTACAGAGTCTATAACTTCAGAACATGATAATAGTAAACAGTCGGTGTGGCTAGAAGAAATAAACCAAACCAAACCAACCAAACAAACAAAAAACAAAAACCAAAAAAACCCACAAAAAATCAAATTAACAAAACCCTCAAACAAACAAACAAAAACAAAACAAAAAACCAAAACAACAAAAAAACCCCACCACCTTGGTAACACTTCAAAATAATGCATCAGGGAATAAAACAAAGTCTGCTTATCGTGGTCAGCTTACATATTCAAGGTCTCTTCCTTGGTTTGCTGATAAGCCAGCCTAAAGCCTGAAAATTGTCCCACAATTTGTTACTAAATATCTACAAATTTCCAACAAAAAGCCATTTGTCCTAGAGATAAATGGAAAGATGGGGTCAAAACCAAAGCATTATATATCAGCATTGTATTTCCATGTAAGTTGGAAACCTCCAACAGTTGCTTCTGAAAGCTGCTGTAGGTTTAAAATGAAAACCAATCTATTGCTATAAATGTTTTGTGGATGTTTTGTGGCCCATTCATGATTGGTGCAATTAAGATATTGCAAAAAATGCATAATAGCTAAAGACTTAATCATAAACTCTCTTGGCACACCCCTCAAGTCTCTGAACCCCAGGGCAGGGACTGCAGTAATGACATCCCATTTTTGTAAGAGATATAAGGTTTGAGACCATGTGAGGAACCTGAACACATGAAAATCCATGAGACCTGCATTCCAGGGTTCTGAACAAACTTTCTGGTGCAGTTGTCAAGCCACTTTTCACAATATTTTTGAAGTCATGGCACTGCCTGGTGGTTGAAAAAAGGGAAGAGTTTACCCCCATCTTTAAAAATGGTAAAATCAAAGACCCTAGGAACTACCCACCAGTCATCCTCTCCTCTCTCCCCAGTAAGATCATGAGAAAGATCTTCCTGGAAAACATGTCAAGGTATATGGAGGGCAGGGAGGTGATTTGAGGCATCCCGTATGGTTTCGCAAGGGCAAATTGTGCCTGACTAAGCTGGTGGCCTCCTACAATGTAGTGGCTGCCTTGGTGGATAAGGAAAGAGCAACTGATATTTTCTGTCTTGATTTCTACAAGGCCTGTGACGTGGTCCCCACAAGATACTTGTCTCTAAATTGCTGAGATACGTGTTTGATGGATAGACCAATTGACACATAAGATACTTGTCTGGATTGGCCACATGCCCATCAATGGCTTAATGTTCAAATGAAGATCAGTGACATACAGTGTCCCTCAGGAATTGATATTGGGACCACTGCTGTTCAATATCTTTATAAATGACCCAGACAGTGGGATTGAGAGCACTCAGCAATTTTGCAGGTGACACCAAGCTGAGCAGTGTGGTTGATAGACAAGAGGGAAGGAATGACATGCAGAGGGACCTTCACAGTCTTAAGGAGTGATCATAAAACCTCCTCAAGTGCAACAAGGCAAAGGGTTTGAACACATCTTCTGTGAAGGAAATTACAGAGATTTCAGGCTGCTCAACCTGAAGAAAAGAAGGTTCCAAGAAGACCTGATTACAGCTTTCAGTATAAAAAAGGGACTTGTAAGAAAGACAGAGATAGGCTTTTTACCAGGGCCTATAGTGACACAAGTGGAAATGGTTTTCAACGGAAAAGAAGAATTTTTTTTGATAGGGTGGTTAGACACTGGAACAGGTTGCCCATAGAAACTGTGGGTAAAATTCACTTTTAACTTCATTATGTTTGATAAAATGACATTTTCACTCTTTCAAGGACAATTATCAAGGACATAATAATGGTAAGTCTAGATTTTACTTATCTATTTGCTTTTTTTGGCCAATATGTTCTGTGCTGACCCTCTTTGGCAGTAGAATAAAAGCCAGCAATGTAAGCTAAAGATCAAACATTTCCCACTAAAAGCTGTACTGAAATTTTGGCTGAAATCCAGGAATAGTAAGTGTTCATCACTAGTATATGAAGTTTTATATGACACATTGCCATTTCTAAGGAGTCTGAGAAAAGATAGTTAAGTCTACCAATGTTTTAAATTTTGTAACTAATACTTCTTATGGCTTTAATGTAAATATGGACCACTCCATTTTATTTCCATTTGTTCACACATAACTGCAGACCATTTGTCTCACATGGTTTATAAAATAATCAGCATCTATCTTCTGTTCTCCACTCTTTAGATGTCCACAGGACATGTTATTTAACACAAACCATGTCTTATAGAGTAAGATCTTGATAAATCTTATTTAATATGAAGTATAATGTGGTCACTGTTTCTTGATCCTGCAGCATCTTTTCCCCTGTGGAGTGGTGGCTATATCTTGTTGGTACAGAGTATGGCCATTTATTAAGAAGCATTAGTGCTGGCTGATCTCACTCTCTGTGTCTATTACCTAGCCAGTACAATATAGCATTCCCAGTACAAGTACCTAACTGTCAACTATTGTTCACGGAGAACATCTTTTTTGGGCATGTTAAAGATAAATTGTCTAATCAAAGGACAGCCTGCCAAAGAGACGCCTTAAACAGCCAGATTTATCACTGTAAGGTGATTTAGAGGGAAAATAACAAACAAGAGAGACACAGAATCAGGGAAATTTTGCATTCAAAATGAGCATCCCTACTTCTGTTCCTACTGAACTTTAGCATGATGAATTTATAACATAGAAATGTACAAAATCATGACTTTTGCATATATTTCTACTAGATTTGTGTTTAGTTTCTGTAGGGATACAGAATATCTTAATGACACAAGAGATTTAAGTGCAACAAAGGTAACCCCACAGTTCTATAGTGAGGGATGTCCTCAATCACTGGGGCATTTTTGAATGCCCTTGTCATCTTCATAAAGCAGATAGCTGTGTTTTATTTTGTGCTTTGTCTGGTTGTAGTAAATCACTGATGATTGATTGGAGGAAGCAGACATGGAAAACTTGAGCCAATAAAACTACTGATTGTCAAAGAACAGAACCTCCTTGACCATTGTTTCCACATGTCAACACCCTGCCTTTTAAATAGCTGTATACTTGAATATTAACTTCATCAATCAAATGCCATCTCACTTGAAAAAAACATGCCTTGCTAGATTCAGTAATTGTGATTTTGGAAGTCCTTAAAAAATATTGTACTTACTGATGACACTGCATTTTCTAATAATGTTCTGTACTATTACAAATTCAGAGTTCCTCTTTCACAGTGTTGCAAATATTTTTTTAAAATAACTTTAATTTTCAGATTCTGACAAGGTGCCTTTTACATGTATAGATATTGGTTATAATTTAGGTTTGATCAAACATATACTATATATAGAGGACATTATAAATGTTTCCTTGTTGCCTTAAAACAAACAACTGCATAAAACTTTCATATGAACCTGGACCTATTATTATCAATCTATAATTGCAATGTGTTTGCATTGTTTTTGCTGGAACTGACCTAGTATCTTGTTTCTAAGAATATTTAGTATCATCTGCCACAGAAGATGCAAGATATCTAATTACAGGACAGCTTGGTCACCAACCTTTCTTGGCCCAAAAGAACTCACCTGATGACCTGCAGTATTAAGGCTGAAACTGAAGGTATTGCATTGCTTTATTTTTGATGTCTCAACATCTAAGAAAGTGAAAAAAAGTGATGATATTCTTGCTATATAACCTACTTTGTTTGTTGTTCTCTCTTTCTAAAGATATGATAAAGCATATGATTGTTTCACGGTTAAAAGATATTGCACATGTGACAGGGATGAGCTATCAGAATTTTGTGAACTGTATGCAATTTTCCACTTAGAATCCCTTCTTTAGTCATGTTCCAAAATCTCTCTCAGCTACTATATCAATCTTCTATTCTCAATTAAAAAAAAAAAAAGGAAGAAATTTTGAAGATTAGTTCTCGAGGATTCACTTTACATTCTCTAATAGTCAGTCTCTGATATACATATATGCAATAAAACATAAATAAATGTAAGTAAATGAATTGTGTAATATAGCCAGGCCAATGCTTACATATTTGTTTGTATATCCTTGCCCTCTCCTAGTCCAGGGTACTTGAATTTTCTGAAGATGTTTTCCAGTTTTAATTTGGGAAATGTCCTGAAGTTTTCACATACAATTTGTTATGATGAACATTTTCCAAAACCTGGGGAAATCAGTGTTTCCAGAAATGGTTAGAAGCAATTTTGCAGCAATTCATGTACGTCTTTACTGCACACAAAATTACTTTAGTCAGATTATAGCTGTTTCCTACTTCTTTACCCTGTTTGCATTTTTATACTTCCATACATGGAGACTAATGGATGCAGAGACACAAACGTTTCTTTGGCTGTGTGTTTTTTTGTTTGTTTGTTTTGTTGTTGTTGTTATTGTTGTTAGGTTTTTTCCCCATAGAAGGGATTCATTAAATACTGCTGCATTAACAGATAAAATGATATATTATAATATTCTATAGTTCAAGATGGGGTGAAGGAAACCACTTATATGTGTTTTGATCAACTTCCTCTTCTCCTCCATCACAACCAAAGACTATTCAAAAGATCTTTTCAGCTGTGCTTCAGCACAGCCTTTGTATCATACAGCACTCCTCCTAAGATTAAAAAAAATTGCAACCAGATAGATAACTCAATTTCCAGTTAAAGGGGAGTAAGCCCCTAGAATATTTATCACCAGAACAATAAAAATCAAGAAGGAGAGAAGTATATCCCAAAGATAAAATCCATGACTCTGGAACTTTTGAGCACTGGAACAGACTGCCCAGGAGGGTGGTGGAGGTGTTCATCCATGGAGGTGTTCAAGAAATGACTAAACGTGACACTTCGTGCCGTTGTCTAGTTTACAAGGTGGTGGTTAGTCAACGGTTGGATGAACTTGGAGGCCTTTTCCAAACTAAATGATTCTATGGATCTGTGATTCTCTGATTTTATTATAG
>JAWMRA010000090.1:40436476-40447727 GCA_035584735.1 Pseudotriccus pelzelni | reverse complement strand
ATGGCATGGAGGGCTATAGAATACATAGATTGGGTTACACCCATGAATTGGTCCCAGTTGTTCTAACTAGGACAGGATGAAATAATCTACTACTTCAAGGTTAGATATGACAGAAGTCAGTGGCACTGTATGATTATCTTTATTATTGATCTATTAATACAAAAGAAACCTTGACCTTAGATCTCTCTCTGGAAACCAAGGGACTCCTTTTTTCCAAAGATACATTGAAGTTTGGACATTTCACTCTGATGTGAGATTAAAGATACCTGAATTACTTAGGTACACTGAAAACTTAGCTAAAAGAAACAGATTTTAGATGCCAGTGAAGTCAAAGTGGCAGGTGTTACTCTAGGCTATTAGTGAAAAATTACCTCTGATAAAAGGGGGAACTAGTTTTTCTAGCTATTCTTGAAAGCTATTCAGTGTGTAATTGTAGTAGATTCTTAGAGTTGCTGTTGTATACTGCCCCCAAGTCTATTACCACATATGACAGGTGTCCTTCACGAATTCCTCATATTTTTCACTCTATATCTTTGTGGGGAAAAAAAAATAAAATTATTGTCATCATATTTAGATTGTAATATTTTTAATTAGTGCTAAAGAAGCACATTGAGTGCACTCCATGGACATGAGGAAAAAGCCTAAAAAACCAAAAAATGTCTCTTTCTCAAGAACAAAAATATTTACTTATAAATTGTCACTTCTCCAATCTGAAAATGCCTTAAAAAGCTGTGGAGTTCATCTGGACTCTGATTTTAAATTACAGAATTTTCAACAGCTTCAAAACCAGAAGATAATAAGATTGAATGTAAATTGTCAAATAAAATCTTAGCCTTCTTGTATCTTTGCTTTTCAAAGATAGACAACATTCAGTCCTGTGAGGAAGCCCTGCAGGTTCAGTGTGGCACTGTGTCTGGTGCACCTAATAATGTTTGGAGGCAACACGGATTCAATTGCCTTCTCTGCTACAAATACCACACTACCTTATGAAAGCAAATGGTGAACTGACCTGTGTCCTCATGTCAAAGAAATGTCAAACTTCAGATGTAGGCTGGAGTCTGAGGAGCCATTTACAGGTTTTGAGGGTTGTCCTACACCGGTCCCTGACCTGATGATTTTGAGAGAGGCTAAGACCAGCAGTAATACAGAGCCCCAGCCTAATTTACATGAGGCCCTTAATCTTTCTGAATTTAAAATGTGTGCATTTTTAAACTGAACAGTAATACCTTCTTGCGTTATCTATTATGTCTAATATTCCTGTGTATTTTGACATGGTTCTATGGTACTTCACACAACAGGATTCCTAATTGGTTTCAGTGGGGATACAGAGACACAGTGCATTGGAATGGCACTGAAATTCATGAGCCATCAAGCAGAATTTGCCTTCCCATAGCCACAAATGCATGGTCCTATGTGTGGGACAAAGTCAGAACACTGCTTTCTGGGCCTGCTACTAAATTAACAAGACTTAAATAAAGGCAGAGCCTATTAACTTGGGCTGGAAGACGAATGATCAAAATCCGGTTTGAATAAAGGCAGAAGTAGCTATTTCAGTATTTGGTGATCAAGAACTTCACAAAATTCTGCACTGCATGAAGCAGAAGTATCCTGAACCTTTCCATAATAGTAGTGCTAAAAACATTACATAGTCACGTAACCTCAGAAACACACGTTTTACTGATAACCCCAT
The DNA here is from genome assembly GCA_035584735.1 of Pseudotriccus pelzelni. Taxonomy (NCBI): domain Eukaryota; kingdom Metazoa; phylum Chordata; class Aves; order Passeriformes; family Tyrannidae; genus Pseudotriccus; species Pseudotriccus pelzelni. Next base: position 40,446,037 of record JAWMRA010000090.1, on the reverse strand, counting down.
GATAACACTTTCCCCTTGAAATGTTATCAAAATTATGAGGAGTTTTTTTGGGGTTTTTTTGGTTTTTTTTAAAGGTTAGTCTGCCCGCTTATCTGAGAAATATAACTTTTCTGGTATGACTTGGAGAAAGGTAAGTATCATACAAAGTCCTGTATCAACATTTATATAATATTTTAAAATGCGCATTTCACAGAATCACAAAAAATGCTGAGTTTGAAGGGACCCACAAAGATCATCAAGTCCAACCCCTAGCCCTGAGTCACACCATGTACCTGAGAGTATCATCCAAATGCTGCTTCTTCAACACTGTCAGACTTGGTGCTGTGACCACATTTCTTCCTGTCCATGAGAAAACATTCTGTTCAGAAACTGAAGTCACTTCAAATTCAATATTTATTTAAGTCTTCTTCTTCTACTTATTGTGGCATCTTCTATTACTAGAGAACTTGTTTGTCCTGGTATGTAAGAATTCATGGAAACTGAGACTATCTTGTTTTGTTTAGTCTTATTTTGACAGGAGATTTACTCTCTTTAGGCCTCAAATGAGTTTTCACAGCCATTATTTGTCTCTTTCTCCCACTTTCATATAAAAAGTCATTAAATGCCCTTTTTTTTTTATTCAATTCCAAAATAAGGAATGAACCAGGAAACCTGGTATTTTGGTGAGAAAAAAAATTAGAAGAACTAGATGAACATTTTCTTTTCAATACTTTCATTATTTGATTGATTTTTTTTTTCTTTTTGTCATATACATGAAAGTTCTCTTCTCTATGTGTTTTGGTTGGTTGTTTTTTTCATAATTAACTCTTTATTATGTGATTATGTTATAAGAAACAGAGAAACTGTTACAACTCAAAATGTTACAACAAATAGAATAGAAGACTAATGATTTACTGAAAACAATCTTTTTTCCTTTCTACTACCTGTGAAACTATATAAAACTACAGGGAAATATGAATAAGAAATTTGAGTAGAATTCCTTTTATAGCAATCTTACATGAGTGCACCTTATTTTGTCCAAAAGGAATTTTTTCTACTTATTTACCAGCATGAGTGCAAGAATGTGTTCTAGTGTTAGTGTTTCATAACATAAGACAAAGTTTGCATCTTCTAAAGATTCATATTAATAAAAGTTGTCTGATTCAGCACACTGGGAATAATAGAAATTTATATTATTTATAGAATTGTCTGCTCTTTTTTAAAAGATATGTTTCTAGCAAAAATTGCTTCCCTAGTTAACTGCAATGTTTATATCCGTTTTTACTCTAATGCTTTTATGTAAATGAAACTAGCACAAGAAATGATGGATTACTTTGAATGTCTCAGGCCTCAAGGATTAAGTCAAGTGTTTCCATCAATTTGCCAAATAGATCACCTTTCGAAGTTTAAAAATATTTCTTTAAACATAATTCTAGTTTTCCAGACAGCTATAATTTTTAGGTTTTCTGCAGATGGCAATAGCTGAAGCAACCTGATATAATCCCTTCAATTTCCCTAGTTAAGAGCCCACTTCCGATTCTTAATATGGACATCCTATATTATGCTGAAAGTGTTTGTTTTCTAAGTCCCAAACCTGTACAAGATCTTTCTTGGGAAATTGATGGTTATAATGTTTTGCTATAGCCTTCACCCACAGAAGAATTCCAACCTCACTCCCACCTTCATTTCCCCTCCCATGGTATACTAAAGTATTGCTGTAATCAATAAGTACACACAAATGGTGCTGGATGTTTAGAGCTGACCACATAGAATATTGACTTCTTTTTTTCCCCTCCAGCTACAACGTACTGGATAGGGATCTGGCATTTGCAGTGAAAAAAGCTGACAGAAAAAATTTTCTATACAAACAAATTTCATGGGCAAGTTTGATTAGAAAAACAATTTTATCAAATTTTGCAGGATCAAGTTTTATCATAAAAAATCAATATTCCTGTTTCTAAATAGTTAAAGCTTAAAATACTTAAGTGCTCATTTTTAAGTTAAGCTCTTTAACTGACTAAAGAAAAAGTTTGCAAACAGGTCAATAAATAAGGAATACATCATATTGAGAACTTGTTAAACTATTCATGTAAGTAAGAGTAAAAACTATACCTTGTTTTTAAAGATCTTAGTGGATTACCAGCAGAAAGGCTGGTGGAGCTGTACAGATTCTCAGTGAATGAGAAGCACCACAAAGCTGAAATTATTAGTAATTTAATCTGACCTCTTCCTCCCAAGAACATAAAGTTAAGAGCAAAAATACAGCAGTGATGTGTAAATAGATCCAATCAATAATAGTCATGGTTTTAGGCTATATAGTAATAAAACAACTGAACAGCAGATCAAAATGCACTGAATCCAGTTTCTAACAAATGGTTTCCATTGTATAAGAAATCTTCCCAATTCATAATATTATGGAAAGAATTTGCACATTAATTGGTCAACAACAAAGGATGTGAGTATATCCTGGAGTCACAGAGTATTCTAAGTTTGAAGGGATCCATCAGGATCATCTAGTCCAACCCTTAGCCCTGCACAGGACCACCTCCAAGAGTCACACCACATGCCCGGGAGTATAATTCAAATTCTTCTCCAACTCTGTCAGGCTTGGTGCTTCCCTGGGGAGCCTGTTCTAGTGCTCAACCACCCTTTGGGTGAAAAGTCTTTTCCTGATATCCAACTTAAACAACCCCTGACTCAGGTTTGGGCCATTCCATTGTGGCACTGGTCATGAAAGTGAACAGATCAGTGCCTGTATCTCTGCTTCTATTCATGAGGATGTTGATATGTATTTGTTAGATCAAAGATTAGCATAAAAACTGACCAAGGTTCTGGGTATATCCTTCTGCCTTGCAATTCACCTTTGATGTCAATGGCTATTTGCTTTTTCTGTTATTCTGTCTTAGCAAAGATTCCCCCATACTCTGTAAAAATTCATGAACAATCTGGTCTTGCTGGCACGGTAAGATTTGATTACTTAGATGTCACCGGAAGAATTTCTTTACATACTAATAAAGTAGTACAAAACATTTCAGAAACATCTGTATCCTCTTGCTTTCTTTCACTTTAACTTCTGTAGAAGTCCTATAAATTGACATAATTTAAAATGCACATTGACAAGAATGTATTTTCTAACAAAAGTGAAGTCCATAGAGTTATGCAAATACTGTGGCACTTCACAAGATATATCTGCATAGGTCAGCAGCCATTTCAGGTCATATATTGATAAGAGATTAGCTGAAGTGATTTTGTTCTATTTTTCATTTAAAAGACATTACACATATATGTATGCATACAATGTTGCAAAAGATTCTTTTTGGCCTTTATATGCATAGTACTTACCAGATGGTTTTGCCTAATGTGTATGGAGAAAGAAAAAGTACTCATTTATCTTAGGCTCTTCAAAAATAGTGAAAAATATTATATTAAATCAGACCAGTGCTATGTTTTAATTGCAGGTCTTTGATTTCTTTCACAGTAAGCAGAGTGATAGGGTGCTTATAATATGGACTTTGACTGCCATCACTGTATTAATCCTTTAATGAAATCTTTAACAGTGATCTCACATATGGCACTGTAAAACCCAGAAGCCCACATAAAAGAAGTGAGAAATGTTAACTCTCTACATGTAGCAAAGCCTCTCATAAAAAAATAGTTCCATACTGCGTATGACAATCCATTCCTGAGGGAACAGATGCTCTGCATTTTTCAGAACCTTCATGCCTATAAGTTATGCCATGCCATAAAAATGTATGTAAAAATACACAGAACAAGCATTGTCTTGCTGAATTCAGGTTGATCAAGCTCTATACCGTCTCACGATGAGTCCATAAATTGAAGACAATCTTCCATTACCTGAAAGCAAGGCCAAGTTTTCACTGTGTTTTTAAGCTCACAATATGAGTATTAATACGAAAAAACCCTCCATCCAATTTTGTTGGGAAAGGATATTAAAAGTACACAATGGGACAGTAAATAAAAATAAAGAGGATTGTAGCATCTCTTTCAAGCTTCAGAATCAGTCTTGTTAGTTTCTTGATTTTTCAAAAAATTCTCCTAAGAATATTTTTAAAAAAATAAAAAAAAAAATTTCCAGTTTCAGTACCTACCTTACTTACCCTCTTAACCACTGATCATCTCCAAAAGCTTCAAACTTCATTTGTCTGCACATATGCATCTTTACTAAAACACAAGAAAATGACCAGCTAAGGTCATAGGCTTGACCTTATCTACAAAACCTATAAAATATAGAAGTTAAAGCTAGAATGGTATTAGACTAAAATTATGTGTCAGTGCTGATAGTAAAGGTAATTAAAACCTTACAATTGAGTTTCATTTTCAGAGTCTTCTGAAGACTAATAATTGTGATAATACTTCAGCCTCTGCTGAATCACCTGAAAACTACAATACACTACAAAAGTGCAGATTTTTAACATTTTCTTTGAAGAAAGAACACCAAGAAAAGGAGAAAAAACCCCACACTCCAAACCCCAGAGAGCTGCTATTAAATGAATTGACCACCCTCTCACTAATTAACTCTCCTTAAGCCCCCCTTTTATTTCTAGCCCATTTGTCAGTGTTAGTCTTTTAAATATCAAATGCTATGTAAGCCTTTTGTACAGTATTTTTAAGCTTTCAGAGAGCTCTGCCAAGCTCTATCATGCACCTTTTCCTTAAGCAAAGATAAAGAGGCTTTATTACAGACCTGTTAGTCCTGTTAATTAGTTGATGCTTTTGACACTCTTTCTCCTGCCTAAACATTTGTAAAAGATGTCCACAGATCTTCCTGCTGCATTGTAATGTATTTTCCATCTGCATGGCCACTGGCCCAAATCAAAATGAAGCACCAAAGGAAAGCATCTATATCATTCTTCGAACATTTTCAAAGTACTGAGGGAGCAAGATGAAAGGTGAGTACATCTACATGCACACTGCTGTACTCTAAGCATATGACTGTCTTAATGAGAAAAATATCCTGGGCAGGTTGGTGAAATTTGAATGCTGAAAACTGAAGGTAAGAATCAATGGAATCCAGTGGGGAATTAAGTTGGTTTACCTTCCATACCTTTTAATTAGGTGTAGGAAATATTTTAAGATATATTTACAGAGTTGGAGTGATATGCTAAACACAATAAACAGCATGACCCTAGCCTAGCTGTGTGTCCATGCTTGTAAATAAAAGCTGCAGTCTATATTCAGCCAAATTACTTGAGTATCTGTGTCATCATTTCATCAGTCAGTATGACAGTGTTTCTGCCCAAGACAGTTTGAATTGTTCAAATCAGTGCACAAAACAGCTAAAAGTAGATCAGGAGATGGCAGTGAACTTACATAGCTCTACTAAAGTCAGAATCATGATGACCTATGCTAGTCAAAGTCCTTATCTTACATTTTCATTTTGAAAAACAAAAAAACTTCTACCAATAATGTGAAAATCAATATCAAGAACAAGAGGACAGGGTAGGAAGGGCACTGGTTGCCACAAAAATATTTTTGTGGTTTTGCATTTCTCCATCCATTTTTACACCTGAAATAGTTTTTATAAATAAATATGACTGACTATGTAGTTTATTCAGAAGAAACACGTCTTGGGAAAGTATTTCGGAGGACATGGAGCAGAATCCAGAAAGTTTTATATGCAGGCAGAAAGGAAAAGACAGCAGCATTTAATAAACTCTATTATTTTTATACTCTCCTTTTACCACCTCCTCCTTTCAATACACAAGATAAAAGCAAGGGCTGCACTCTTACTGCCATACACAGAATTATAGGAAAGGAGAATTCATCTAAAGAAGCATATTAATTTTTTAAAACCTTAGATATGTCATTAAAGTTCTCTGTAGCTCCTGAAGCTCTGTGGATATAATATACCAGGAAGAATGATCAGGTTAACTTGCAATTCATGGGAGAAGAGAGGAAAAACAGGAGAGTTACTGGGGCAGATACCTTTTCCTTAAACATCTTAGCAAAAGTGTAGCATTTTGTGTCTGATGCTTCAAAATTCTGCTCTCTGTGGCAAATTTATTATTGCCTTCTAGAGTCTGAAATCACACGAGGCCAGTCAGAAAATATATCTGCCATGAAGAGGCATCTTTTAGAAAAGCTCAAGAAATTAAAGTTCCTCTCATTATAATGCACCATTTTATCAGATTTGTATGTTTCAGTGTACTCAACACATATGATGACAGCTGGTTTTTGTAGAATGAAAATACATTTTAAAGTAAAAGACTTCTTCTGCAAAGATTTTGATAAATCCACACTCTTTTGAGATTTCTTTTTATCCAATAATTCATCCATGGAATGCTCTGATTTAAGATTAAATAGGAATACTTACCAGTATACACGTTCACAGTACTGACATATAAGGTAAGGATACACAAGGACACACAAGGACATAAAAGACCTGTACTCAGTTTCTGAAGGTTGTCTTGTATCAAAAAAAACCCAAACACAGACTTTGAAAACTGCAATTGTGCCTGAAACCCAGTGTTTCCAGCAGACTTGAAAGTCCCTGAAAGAATTGAAGATAGTGATTACAGGATTCTGGAGGATTTTTTTGCCAAGGATACATTAAGTATTTAGATAATCTTCCAGGTGACAGTAGCAAACTGCACTAACCAAAATGACCACTTGCGCTGATACACAGATTAATGCATATCAGTGTCAGTCATAAGATCTTAACAAATGCAACTTAGAGATCTACAATAACAGTTCAGAGTTATGAATGATAAAATATGCTCTAATTATATAATTAGTAAATACCATTAGTACTGCTCTTTATGACTCTTTTGATTCCAAGAGTAAAAGATACTTACAGCAAAATCTTCCATTAGTCAAGGGTTTAAATAAGGGTTTAAATATAAGGGAAAGAAATAAAGAATCCAGATCTCTTGATCAGTCATCTCCTGTTTTCATACAAAGGTGTGCTACCTCTTCTGTCTCCACATCCTGTGCTCTTTTAATTTGATTGCAGTTATTAAATAGTTTCACTTTTCTTTTTACTTCTTTTGTTGCCTATGCTCCTCACACATGCGTACATATATTTCAGTCATTTGTCTGTCCTCAAAGAAATGTCAATCTCATCAGATACAGGATCAGGAGAACAAATGGTCTTTCCAACTCCTTCTCAATGCAGCTAAAAACTTGAAACATTATTGTCATACCAAAACTACGTAATTAATTTCTTCCCAGAAAAAATAAAAAAATCTACCTTACTCTCTAATTTTTGTCTCAAAACAACTTTTTCTGTTCCAGTACACCATTTTCAAGACAAGGAAGATTAGAATGGCACATGATATTCAAGCTTTGGACAAAACATAGATGTGTACAATGACATGCTAATATTACTGATTTTTCTGCATCAATACTGTATAATAATCCTCAAAGTATTCTAAAGTTCACCTTAACACTGAGTTATTTCTCCATTCGGTGCCAATCTACATTCATTCAATGCGAATATGGTCCTATTATTTGTGATGGTTTAAGGACAATGAAAATAAATCATGTATATCACAGACTTTTTCTGCATTCTACTCATATTTTGTATTTACCAGTAGTGAACAGCATGTGCTTCTGTTAAATAGACCCACTTCCCTGACCACACAGGTCTGCTTTTGGCACACATGACTTTTTAAGTGCTTTGGCACTATTTTTTTTTTTTTAGGGGCCTTCCATTGGTATGATTTCTATCTTCCATTTTATTTCTAGTTTTGTGCTTAGATTCTGGTAATTCTGAAAATTTCTTCTTCCTCTGCTAGAATTACATTATTTTTTGTTTCCTTATTATATCTTATAATGTTTTATTGTATACTTGATTCTCTTCCATAGTCCAGAGAGTTAGAAAATTTTCATTTTGTTGCTAGTCTTTTTCCACTGGTCAGGGTATTATACTGCTGCTTCCCTTGTACACATCAGCTTCCAAGCACATAATTCAATCTTCTGCTAGGTCCCATGGTCCCTGCATTCAGTTAAATAAAGCATGTTCTTTCACCAGCTCTTTAAATCTTCATCCCTAGTGTCTGCACCAGAATTTACCAGAGGTAGGCAGTCAAGATTAATATTTCAGCCACATCTTCTGTGTCCAAAGACATTTACTGTCCCTTGTCATGTCAACCCTATGTTTTTCCTCAAAATTTCTCTGGCTTTTACCATAGCTTTCAAGAAGAAAGGAGAAAAAGTGAAAAGATAATGTTATATCCATAGTATCCCACTATCCTTTGCTGGCCCACTTTGATATCTTGGGATTGACTGATGAAATTTTTGTTCAAATGAGAATTAGGACAAATAGAGGGCTGACTGGAAAGCTGTGTGCCAAAGATGTTCAACGACAAACAGTCCCTAACCGTTTCACTTGGTGAGTCTCCTTTCTCACCATGTGACATGGTCCCCAAAGAGGTGACTAGCAAGCAGAGTAAAAAAATATAAAAACATATCCATGAATGAAAAAAAGGATTCATCTGTTTCTCCTCAAAGGAAAATCCTGTTTGCTGACAGATTCATGCTTATCTATGTTTTCTGTCTCCTCTGAAGTATAATTCATCAATTAAACTGAAGAGCTGTGAAATGCAAAATGCTGCAGTGCTGCTATATTATATTTTCTACTGACATTCTTCTAAAGTAAAAATTAACAGATTCTTGAAAGATTACTTGTGGTCTACTTAACTGAAAATTCTCACAAAAATATTAAGCAATATAAAAACCACAGTAGAACCCTGAGTAGGCTATTCTTACAGTTTTAGGAACATATGGTCAAGTTCAGGTTGATTAGTGACCCTACGGACCTTGGGAGCGCAGAAAAAAAAAAAAAGAACAGGGAAAAATGGAGTGTGCATATACTAGTAGCTTAGTATCCTTAAAATTAGCTATTATATGATTTAGGCTATTTTCTATCATTGATTAGAGAACAGATTTCTGTCTCCCATAAGAGAAATTTGACTTCCTGGCTTAGAATTTCTGCAGGATGGTTTTGACCAAAGGTTACAATTTAGTATTCTCAGAAGGTCAGGCACTTGAAGGAACTGCTCTTCGATTAGATAGATACAAGCTGAAGGTTTGAGATCGTTTCTATCATGATCTTTGATATACCTTTCAGCATAAGCTTCAGAGTCTGCAGCCCTGTTCCACTCAAAGTCATGATGCAATGTGCTTTGGTGCCTTAGGTTCTATGTATTTGAGTAACAACTTATTTTATTATATGGGCAGGGCAGGGCATGGAATGTCTCCGCTATAAATAGTGTTTCGATGTTCCCTTGGAATTCACTGAATGAAAATTGCCTACAAGATTTTTCATGATAAAGGCAAGAATGGTGTGTTTCTTTGGCTAATACTTTTAGCATTTCAGTAGCTGACAACTATAAAAATTACAAAAATGTGATAAAGAATCATAGCCTAATTCAAGCACCTGGCAATGATCAACATGGCTAGAAAATTTTAAAATGTGACTCAGTGGGTTTTTTAAGCAAAGGGCAGCGCTTACTGCATCTTTTTCCTCTCTAGAGAATAAAAATTATTTTAAAGAAAAAATGTCTACTTTTATTAACTTTACTTGTAACATCCTTAAAAATAGATAAGTACAGTATAATC
>JAWMRA010000090.1:40396353-40414983 GCA_035584735.1 Pseudotriccus pelzelni | reverse complement strand
GCTCTGCCTTTCAGCCGGTTCTCAACCCACTTCACTGTTCATTTATCTAACCCCCACCTGCTGAGCTTATCTATGAATATGTTATGGGAGACAGGGTTAAAGGCCTTGTTGAAGTCAAGGTAGACAATGTCCACTGCCCTTTCCTCATCTACCCAGAGAGTTGTTCCATCACAGAAGGCCATCACAGAATCATAGAGTCACAGAATCAGCTGGGTTGGAAAGGACCTCTGAGTTTATCAAGTCTAACCCTTGATCCACTACCACCACAGTTACTAGACTATGGCACTAAGTGCCACATCCCGTCCCTTCTTAAATACCTCCAGGGATGGAGAATCCACCACTTCCCTGGGCAGCCCATTCCAATGCCTGATTATCCTCTCTGTAAAAAATTTCATCCTAATATCTAATCTAAATCTCCCCTGGCAGAGCTTAAGACTGTGCCCTCTTGTCAGATTGGTCAAGCATGATTCTAATCTTTTGTTCCACTTTAAAGCAAAGAGGTCTTGTGGATTGTGCACTAGTGACTTCAGCAATGTAATTAAAGACTGTCTTCCTTACTGCCTTTGCTATTTTGCTACATTTAATATTTTTAAAGGCAGGTTTTATTTAACTGCTGTAGAATATTTTTGTGCTCAAACAAATAAATAGTAGCATAATTATTCAGAGTCTTGTAATAAAATCAAGAAAAACTTTGGGAAAAATGAGAAAAGGATAAATAGAATAATGTTATCTTTTGACTAGCAGAGCCCAAAACAAACAAATGTGAACAGTTGCTATTCTGAAATGTTCTTAAATATATTTGTTATCCTACATGATTTTAAATCATTCAGTCAACTCCTTCGAAAAACAATACAGGACTTGCAGAGTCTACTGGTTTTAATTTAGTATGGTTAGGATTATGGAAGACAAATACTGGTGATACTTCCTTAAATGGTCTCATCAGCTTTAAGAACAATATCGCATGTTAAAAAAAAAGGAATATTTATATCTGCAGATTAGAGCAATTTTCTTTTTCTTTTTCTTTTTTTTTTTTTTTTTTAATATAAGAGTAGACCTTTTGTATTGTTTTATTTTCTTTTAAGAGAAGGTATGAGGGTGTTCAGGAAATGACTGGACACTGTATTTAGTGCTATTGTGTAGTTGATAAGGAGGCAATTGTTTAAAGGTTAGGCTTGATCTTAGAGGTTTTTTCTTACCTAAATGATTCTGTGATTCTGTGAAGAGGTACAAAATATATCACTTCGAATCTACTTGTAAAAAAGTACTTACAGAGCCTTCTCAGATTTTTGTTTTCAGAGATTTTCAGGCTACTTTGAGGAGTATCTTTAACTAAATTCAAGACAAAATATTCACAGCTACAGCATCTGTTTGTCCATCATGTAGAATGGAAAGCACCTATTGTGCTTAAAGGTGGTCTCTTTAACACAATGGATGTAATACTGGATGTCTTGAAAATGTCTTTCTTGTATGTTCGTGTAAATACAACATTTAATATTTTTGTTAATCTACTTTGTTAAATCTCATTTTATTAGGGCCAAAATACAGACAAAATACCCCATTGCTACAAAGATACAGTAGAATTGAAAGTTTTCCTTCCAGCCAGTGGTGGTTTGTGCACATTTGATTCTATCAGCTGCACAGAGATCAGCCATAGAGGAAAGAGTTTCAAAAAGAAGAAGAAGGTGGCTTGGTCCATTTTGATTTCATGAGTGTAATCTATTTTTTTCTCTTGTCCAGTTTAATTCCTTACTTTCTGAAAATCAGAAAATATTTTATTCTCACTATACTAAAAGTATTTATTTGTTTCTTTTTGTTGTTGTTATTTTGTCAAGTGTCATTAAATACTTGTACATTGTCTACATGCTTAGAAGAATCTCCCTTTGAAAGAACTCTTTTACTGAGTGATAATAAGGTAGTAAAACACACCTATGTGACTATACAGGCCATCACATGTACCTATATCTTATTGTTGGTTCAGTGATCTGCACTGAAGAGTAGTTTGTGAAAAGCTTGAGTTTACATCACCAATCAATACAGACCTTTTCCACTGCTTCCAAGTCTCATGTTTTTGTGAAAACAAGCTTTGATATCTCATACCCCTGAATGCAGTCACACAGATAACGTAAGTCAGCATGAGAATCTAGTTTTCCCTGTTCCCTATTTTCTCAAAGTTAAAGTACTGTGCATCATGCATTGACTTCAGCATAGTGAAATCCTCTGTTACAAACTTTGAGGGTATAAAGGAACAAAAATCAATTAAATTACCATAGGTTGCCAGTTTCATATGTATCTGTCACCTAAAGAAATGAAATTTGCAAGTAATCCCATCTAGAAATAATTAACAAGCTTCTATAGAATAGCAACATCTCAAATCTGTTGTCTGTTTTCTATTGGAATCAGAAGTTGACCATTTCTTTGCTTTCATCAGAAAAATCTGCTTGTACATTTTCTACCACTTAAGGCTTATTATTCTAAGAACTGCAGTGATGTGACTAGTGCCAATTCCTCCGGTACTGTCTTTCATAACTATTATATCTCTACAGTGCTGCAACCTCCTGGAATTTTCTTGTCCTTTCTCCTTGATTCTTGGCTGCATACATTATGTCTTGATTCAACTGGCAATACAAAACCAAAACATACACTCACAGACACGAAAATGGGCTACTTTTTACTTTGTGATAGAATATTGTTTTAGTACACTAAATTGTTTTACCCTGTCAGTGCCTAGAAAGAATTAGAAAGTATATTCTTTCTGTACTAAACCCCTGCACATATATACCTTTAAATATTAAATACAGTGATTGATGTATTTTATTTTTTTAAAAGAATGTTTTGTCACTCAATGAAACTACATATGTTTATCCTTCAATAGGCATCACTTTATAGAAACTTTATACATAACAATAATGTTTTGAAGTGAATCGGACAATGTATTCATACTGGCAGTCTGCCTTTTGTTTTGGTGAACAAGAAAGTTAAAGACAATTAGTACTGAAATATAATTACCTTTCCTTGAGAATTATTGATCTGACAGTCTTATCTTTTAGCACCATGCATCATATTTAAAATGAAATGCTTTGTTCAGCACCTACAATCAATCCATTAATGTAAATTATCTACAACACATTAATAGGACCAGCTTTCCAAAGGAACATATTTACTTAGGTTATATTCCCAGAGGAAAAGAAGGGTTTTTTCTGTTTTTATGGAAAAAAAAGCCAGAATGGCTAGAGATAAGGAAAGTCTAAAATTAATAAAAACCTTCTAGAAAATAGTTATCCTCCAAATGAAAAGTTGGTAATTATTTATATAATTACACAGGTCTATCCAAATCCTCTTGTTGGACTTTTTTTCTGGTCTAACAGCCATTACTGTATTCAAAATTTTAAATGATACTGTGGTAGAGACAGGTCAATTCCATTTCACAGAAAGAAAAACAAAACCACAAAATTAAGTAGACCTCCTAGTTTTTCAGGCAGATTTTCTTTCAGTTTTATTTCTTCATGATGGAAAATCTAGACCTTATTGGAAAACGGACAGAAGTAATTCAAGTAATAGGTCTCCTGAACTAACAAATCACTATCATTCTGTTAATTAATTTTTCAATTTATATATTTTATTGCTTTGGTAAATATTATTATTTCCATATGATATGCATAAATGTAATATTGATGGTTGCTTTTTTTTCTCAGCATCTAACATTCTTTACAATGTTAATCTCTTACAGCAGTTGTACTTTATTCATATCAAGAAAGGCTGTTCATGTCCTTTAAATGTAAACTAATTATATTCAGATTACAAGTAATCAGTTAGTGAACTTTGATCAAAACTAAGCAATTGCTAGCAGCCTGTTTTGTAAAATGGCTAGGAAAATGCTCAGTTGTTACTTCAGTTAAATGTGTCTACGATTTATGCCCAGTATTGTCCACATAAAACCCAGCTATCTGAAATCAGATGATTTATAGAATACTATTAATAATGAACCTAACTGTAACAAACAGAGTAGGATGGCAAGGTACTGCTGGGAGGCTTCAGATTTTAACAAGTACTTAGAGCACTTGGCTATGAGCACAAAGGTTTAGAATTCCATCTGTGCTCTGGAATCCTACTGCAAATTGCTTATCCAAAAAAAAATATGTATGCATCATCTTATTTAACCTGGAAAGTCAAAAACAACTAGATGTGATATTAGTCACATCATGATTTTAAGAGCTGCTTGCTACAGAGACAGATGTGTCCTCAGTGGACTAGTTCAACTTTTCCGTGAGATGATCATGCCGTATTTCTTGGACGAAAATCACAGATAGGTTTCCAGGTTTTTACTTCCACCCTAAGATCTTATACATCTAACAAACAGAACTAAATGGCTATAATTGTCTCCCTATTGCTGGTAAACACCTTTATTTCAAGGGACATGAGGTTATATTTTGTACCAAAAGAGAAACAAAAATGATATTGATATACAGTTGAACATAATTTAGTTCCTAAAATCAAAAGTCTCAAGTAAATGGCTACTAGACAGCAGTAATCTGTTGAATAGCATCTAAAAAGAAAAAAAACAAACCTACAATAACTGGAGATATTTTTAAATAATATTGAAATCAGAAAAAAAAAAAGGAAAAATAAAATTTGTTTTATCAACATGCTGAGGAAGTTTTTATTGAAACTTAAGACTATTTTTTGCAAATACAATTAATGACAGATAAGAGTATAACTTTGAATTTAAAACCCTTGCCTTATATGGCACTCACAGCGTTTTGTCCTCTGAGAAATTATAAAAGCATTCATGCTTCAATTTCAGCTGTATTTCTTTTTAGTGATGATGCTGGGAAAAATAGAAGGGGATAAAAAAATCTCAGTAAAATGTTCTATTAGAAAAGTTAGGTGAAATAAGTTTGTCAAAAAAAGAATAAAAAATGGTCCCAGTTTCTGAGAAAGCACATAGATGTGTCTTTTATGCATAATATTTCCTACTTTTGTTATAAGCATTGCACAGACATTTCACGCTAACCAAAGAGTGGAATACTGATCTAAATAATAATATAGCTCCCACTAATGAGGAGGATTATAATATGGAACCTATATTCCTGTGGGCACATGGTTTTTATTTTTGTTTTTTTTGGGTTTTTATATGCTATCATAAAATGTGGAGCCAAGTATTATTGTCTGTAACCCTTGAACTCTATATGCCTCTTATTAAATAAGAAGAGGATTCTCTAAAAATAAGCATTACAGAATACAACCTATATATGCCATCAAGAAACTGTACCCTAGAGATCTTCAAATCTCTCTGTGATCAAGCTCATTGTACTAGACATCAAAGCTTCTTATTAACATTCTTGGGTAGAAAAAGGAAGTTGTCAGTTAATTCTCCTTTAAATACCCTAGTATTCTTACGTTAACTGTTCTGTAAATGAAAGCATTTTAAAAACAATTTCCATAATGGATTTACTTGTCAAGCATTTTTGTCAACATTGGTTGACTCATGATCCATGTGATGCACAGCCCCCATAAATAATACAAGTTATGCCCCTAGCTCACTATAATTGCATTGAAAACTGACAATTGACTCTGCTGTGGCTGTCTATGCTATTGCATTCATAACAGAGTAACTCACAACAATTTTATTCTAGGCAGAACACTAATGGGGGGGGAAAAAAAGAGAAAGAAGCATGTGGAAACAGACACTCAAACAGGGACTGCGTAATTCACCAGAGGCTGTAGAAGGAAAAGGGACAGAATCATGAGGAGAATGAAGGTCTGCTGACTCCCATTACTTCTCACCAGCCACTACAACATGATAACTCACACTTTTGATAGCTAAAATAGTGCAAGCTAGCTTAGTGAGATACTAGGATACTATTCCTTCACTGCCTATTGTTTAAGTTAAAATTATTTATTTGTAGCACACTGAAACCAGGAGATAAGTACTTAGTCAAAAGGATTCTTAAAATATACTGAAATGACATTCAGGTATTGTGAAGCTCACTTTTAACTTTTCTGAAAGTGTTCTCCTGTTATGATCTATACTTGTACGTCAGCTCTTAGTAGGATTAGAAGGAAATACTTAATGCAATAGAAGCATATATATCACAGTTTTGTTAACTTGAGGAAAGAGGCACAGAAAAAAATAAAGTAGAGAGGAGGAGAAAAGGCAAGGAAAGATAGGTAAATGAAAAAGAAACAGAGACCGTAATTAAAACAAATGAAAAAAGAAAAAAAAACACCAAAGCAACTTAAAGAAAACCTGATCAAGAAAGATGAAGGACAATAAATACAATGAACATAAAGTAAAAGTGAAAGTGACATGAAAAATAACTTGAGAACAAAGTTAAAGTTAATCTGTATGTGATTATAAAATTTTCAACTTCCTACCATGCTAAATTGCATGGTAGAAATTTACTTTACACTATATATTTATGACAATACTTAATAATCCTTGCCCAATGCAAATGATGTTTGCATATTAGACCAAGTATGAGACATTTCTCAGTCCCACATTGCAAACACTTTTTATTCAACAGCTTTCTTAGAAACTATTATCAAAGTGATATGTGCTTTAGTGTGATCTAGTTAGAAAAGTTGATTATTGATAAAAATATAATCAAAATTTCCACTGTAAACAAGGACAACTGAGTAAAGAGAAATCCTTCCCTTGAGAAGTCACACAATACTGCTGTGACTATTGAAGACAGTGCTATTTCATTCCGTTGTTTTCTTTCTCCAAGTATATGTCTACGCTACTTGTTATTAAATAACATTTACACAACTGTCTATCTCCTCACAGAGCCAGACACAAAATAGCAGGAGAGAAAACTTCCCTTGAGGGCACAGTCCAACAAAAACCATTGTAGACAGGCAGGTCTCAGACCTTGTGAACTTTGTGCCACTTAGCAATACTATGGATGACTTCTCTTCACCTTCTGGATGGTGAGATGTCTGGCTTTATTAGATACAGATAACAGGTGTGTCATTCTTAAACCAATGGAGGCTTAAGAACTCTTTGATATATCCTTGACAACAGCTGCAGTATCCAAAACAGAGATTCACAACAAAATTCCTTTCTTTCGTTTTCATGAAGTTTTATGAACAATAAGTCTGAAAAAAAATCCCAAATAATTAAATCAGGTAAATAAAAAAAAAAAACCAACAAACAAACACAAAACCACAAAAAAAAAAAAAAAAAAAAAAACCAATGAAAAAGAGATTGCACCTGGTACTTTTAAGAACTTCTCCTCCCGAATTCAGCTGAACAAAGTGATGTTGTCTGTCATTCTTGTCTTCCAGCTCTAAACAGTTTTAAACATATTTGTACTCATAAGTATAAGACAGAACACCTGTCCAAACTGCTCTCAAAGACCTACCTGATTCTTAGCAATTCCTCTACCACTAAATCATTTTTCATCTTGACTCTGCTTTCTAGGAAGGCAGCCCTGGAACAGGATTTAACAAGCTCTTCCTTGTCACCTCTGAGCCACAGCTCATTGATTAAAATGGTCTATAGCCTCCTCCTTTCTGCCTTCCTCCTTCCCACACAGTCCTTAAAATTACCCCAGGAAAAATCTAAGGAAGCTGAGTGGGTGCAGTGCTGTTCTGAGTGAGACTTGAATCCTAAACCCTAAAAAGGGCTTAGCAGGATTAAATTTTCATTGCAACTTTGATGATTCTGCACTAAAATAAAAGAATTCCTATAAGAACATCTAGAACTCGATCTCAAAACTGTTGCTATTCCCTTACATATAGCATTTTTGCTAACCCACTTGCTCCAGAGGGACAGAGAGACACCTCAGCAATTCTTCTCTTTAGAAGTTCCCATTTCTGCCATGAGTTTGTCTTCAAAGGAGAGAGCACGTGTAGATAAAAAAGGTGACAGTGAAAACATTGCCGACATTGCAAGCAGGGGCTAAATGATGATATATATAAAAAATATATTAAAATTCAAATTTGAAATTTTGAAAGCTAGCTCATACACAGTAAGAACTGTAAAATAGGATTTTAAAGATTTCAAAATATAGATTTAAAGCTGCACATCCAGTTTTTTAAAATACATACTTATTTTGTACATTTGTCCATTTACAAGTACATCGTCCTTTATATCATTTAGATTAGCTCTAACATGTTAAATACTGAAAGCCAAGTAAGAGTGAGTCACATAAACACCTTTTAATCTGCATAAAGAATACAGAGACAACAATAATTTCTACTTACATATGCTTTTTTTCTCTGTATTTATCTTTATTAAACAGCATTCTAGTCTCCTGTTTGAAAGATTTTGAAAATATACCAAGTCAAAAGAGAAGAACAACAGAATAAACTATTGACTGTCAGAATGCAAACTTATAAATAGATTCAGTTATTATAACAGTTTCCATATTATGAGTATCAGAGAGTGGTTGAGATACAATTTAACCAGGCTTGCATGGATAGAAGATGGTGCAACCTCCCAAAATTTGTCTACAACAGTAAGAAGGCCATGAAAGAAGTCCCAAAATTTCAACATTAAGTTACTTCACAGAAAAGAAGACAGGTATTTTGGTCAGGTCCCAAATAACCACTGGTTCTCCCTGATGACAGATGCAGGCAATAGAAACAAAGCCTTATGTCTGCATTGCACTCTTATCTATAATATAGTTGCAGAATTTTGGGGCACCAAAAGTCCTCCCCATCTGTCTAGTGACATCAGATGAGAGTAGGAAGTAGAGATAAAATAGGAAGTAGCTTGAAATTAAATATCTCCATATGAAGCTAACAGTTGAAGACACATGCCAAGAGTAAAATATGTTTCCTTATTGTGGGGTTTCACTCTGCCCTGAATCCAAGATTTACTTTCATTCATGGGCAAAGTACTGATATTAAATAAATGTGTGATAAATATCTCAAGAAGATACTATGCCAGCCTTCTAGGAGCCCAGGCACCACTATTTCCATGGATGTAATTCACTTCCAGGTGTCATGAGACAGATTTCCAGAAACCTATTTTGGTAGGAGGCTTCTGGATGAGAATTTGAGAACACAGCTGTTGTTGCTGCCAGCCCAGCTGCCTGCTTTTGCATATACTCCCATGAACCACAGGAGGCTCACAAATATAGGTTTTGCAGCCAATGATCCACAGACAGATTGTTGGCGGTTTTGCAGCTACAAGGCAGAGGGACCACATGTAGGGATACAACAAAGATTACCATTATTTAGGCATACACAGGATTTTCAGATTGGTATGACAATCTGAGCAGAATTTACCTGCTTTTTACTTTATGCAAAAGCACTTGTCCCTCCTAGGATCACACAAAACATAAAACAGTCAGACAGACTCTATTCTCTACAACACCTAGCTTTGCTCTGAATCTTTTCCAGAATATTGTTGTTTAGACATGGACCACACTTCATACACTGACCACAAAGGAGAAGACTGGAAGACTGAAGTTGTATTGCATAGATCAACTAAGAGAGTAACACCTTGTGTTAAAGCCACTTGTAATCATACAAAACATTTTCTATTTGCATCTGACATTTAGGCTTAGGAACCAAGAAATTAAGTGCTATTATCTACAGAGCATCTACACTCTACTACTGACAGAGGGCTGTGAGACAGTGGATCTGAATCTCACTGACATGGGTTGGAACCAATTCCCTGTGTCTGTGTGTGTGGAGAAGAGTTGGGCCTAGACCTGCAGGTACATAGAAAGGCTGCCTTATCCCATCAGGCCTGCTGAGAGCACATGGCAGAGCTGGAAGGTCTGTGGCGTCACTGAAGGCCCTGTAGCCCCCTTGTTCCAGCTTGCACCATGTGAACCATCGAATCTTGTTGGTAACTATTTTTTCTTTCCTCTCTCTGCTTTTGTCTTTCTTCTTTCTTTCTTCACTCTTTTAAGCTGTTTTCTTCTCTTATGCTTTTCCTTCTCTTGTGGGTAACTTCAAACCAATGAATTATGTTTTTCTAAAGCTGGTATATTGATTGATTGTAGTGGGTGTTTTTTGTAGAATGGGTCTTTGTGCTGAGTGTTTTAGTAAAATGCTTTTCTTCAGTTATGTGTTACCTCTTATATGTGTAACCTTTTGCCAAAATGTCTTATTTCTCACCAAATTAAAAAGAATTGCTCTTAGAAAAAAATGTGTAGTTTTTCCCTGCATGTGAATTCGAGGTTATTACGAACCAAAAGGCTTTTAAAAAGTCTTAAAATACATGTAACCACTCTGGGCAGCTTACGGCTTAACATCCAGAGTGTAACAAGGGTCACCTGTGTTTACAGCTTAGGGGAGATCTTGGTAAATGACAAAATTTATAAACATGATAAAACTGGACCTTATAGTTATGCTTTCATCATTAGACTGGAACATCATTACTGAAGAGGAGCAATACAGATTCTTGAGTCAGAACATGATTAAAAATCAAAATAGTAAATATTCTGATTAAATGAACACCTTAGAAAAGCATTTTTATATTTGAAATCTACAGTGGCAAATCAGGGAAACCTGTTGATGCACTTGATCTGAAGTTGTCTTCATTCCAAATGTAATCTAATTACTGACAGTAGTGCTCATAGAAAGAATTGATTTAAAGGTATGAAAACGTAGATGTCAATCTCACTCTAACTTTTTCTTTTAGAGAACCTAGAGAAAGTGCTCTTATTTCCCTGATATATTCATAGTTTCAGTATTGACAGTTTAAGAATCTTGCTTGTTATGTTCTGTTACCACACAACAGCAGCAAGAGGAGAGAAGTGTATGAGATCAGACTCACACTGATATTGTTTAGTGGCTTAGGTATCTATCAAGGATTTTGCATGCTGACTCATCATGAGATGAAAGTGTTTGATCTTAATAGTAATGGGCTTTACATTAGTAAAAAGAGAGGGAGATGTGTTTTTTTGGTCAAAATATTAAGTTATGTCTTTGAACAATACGACATGTTTCCCTAAGTTACTGATGAGGCATTTTAGAAGCATATATTTGAAATACAGCTTGGAATAATGTGGTAATTTTACCGTATGAATACCGTGTTTATGGGGTGATTTTCTACTCTTTCTTATGTTTTTATTAGTATTAGACTACTAAAATATGCAGACTAATGAAATATGCATTTCATTTAGCTTATTTACTTATTATTTTATGTGCCTCAAGTTACAGTTTTGTATTTGTACTTGCATGCATAATGTATACAGTATGCTTGCTGTAAGACCCCAGGCTTGCCCAAGGAGCTTATTGAAGGGGTTTTACACCAAAAAGATGTAAGGCCCCAAAAATATGCCTGATGTATTTATTAAAAGGTCCTTAGGCTCTTTTATACCTTGAGGCTGTGCATGGGAAAAGCGTGATGACATTTTCAAGAGGTCAAAATAACACACATTTACTGACAAACTTTAGAAAATAAGGGAACTTGACAAAAGTTTAAAACAAACATTTAAGCAACATAAAGCACTTCACAAAGCATTGACTCAGCAAATTCCCACCCATCCAGGTTTAAGTTACACAAATATCAAGGAATTTAGGAGAAGAAGCAGCAACGGAAGAGAGAGAGAGAGAGAGAAAGAGAGAAATATAGCTACTGCCTTAGATCCAGCGTAGAACCAGCTAACACAAGTCCAAGGACCATAAGGCCACAACCACATGAAGGCCTCATAGTTTTGATTTTATTTGCCCTGTCCTGCTGTGGCCAGCCCCACAGGTGGGACTTCCACTCTCTCAACCATATGGGATGTGGGTTTGGGACTCCAGGGTGTATGGTGCGGCCAGTGTGGTGAGCCAATGACTGACAGCTGTACTAAAGACTCTCGGGAAGGTGAGATGGGAGCAGAGCACCATTCGATCTTGTAAGAACCCAGTCTGCCCCCTCCCACACACAGAGTGCTGTTTCAAGCCAGTAACAACCTTTTTCAGTCTCTCACACTTGGGCATGCATGATTTTATATGTACTTACAATTACTGTACATTATATACAGATTGTAATTCAATAATGTATACATAGCTTTTCAGTTCTGTTTATTAGTTATGCACATACTAACAAATAATTGAGGAAAAAATGCAAAACAAAAAAAAAAAAGAAAATTCAGATTTATCTGTTGAACTCCCTTTCAAAGAACTAAAACAAATAAAATAAAATAAAGTTGTATATTAATCAAAAAGGAAGAAATAAAAACTTAATAAATGTAAAACTTAAACCTTTAAAACCTGTCCCCCATTCAGTCTATACTAGACCATTTCTCAAAGTTTGCATTGAACTATTTCTTCAGGGAAAAACACTTGAAAGTGTGTTGCAGTTAATCATTTAAGTTCTATGAAGAGCAAATTATCTAAGTTACAGCAAGGGTGACAGTTCCGTATTCTCCTGTTTTTAAAGTTTAGCAAATGTTTTAAATAAAAAAAATGTTTTTGCTAGAAGTCCTCCAGTTCCAATATCTGATTACAAAGCATCTTACAGAAGATACTCTTCACTTGTGCAAAATGTATTCTGTAGCATGCTAACAACTATTGGACAAGATTTATGTAAGCCACACAATTTCATCAAGAAGTGCTGCAGGCAAGTAAATTTGTGCTGACATAAAAAGCAAAAAATTTTTTTGTGATGTGACTTAAGGAAATATGTTTTCAGATTTCTTTTAAGTTAAAATGCAAACTTTATTTAGAAATAAAATTACACACACACAGATTTATTTCAAATGTATACATGTACCTATGCATGTATGTGTATCTGCATGCGCTTTACCACATAAGTTTGTGAACAAAAGCTTTAAGTCTATATTGATGCTAAAATGACTGACTTGCTGCTTACTTTTAGATAAGCTACAATATCCAGATTACGCAGAACTCATGTACCTCATATACCTCAGTTCCCTCATGTGTAGAAACCTTACCTTCCTTATACAGTGTTTTGAAGTTGACTAAGCACTTGTGACCTTCTGATAAGTGTAAGAGTTTTTAAAAGATAAATATTTGTAGCTATAAGACACATAGTTTTTCTCTAGCTAATAAAATAATACCAGAATTATGTAAACAGTAATAATGAGTTTATTAGAATTCAATTCAGGTAGATTTAAAGTGAAGGAATTTTTCTGCAAGTGGAGGTGAAGTATATTTCAAAGCAGTTAGTCCACAGTGAATGACATAAAACGGATTATGTATTTTAAGACTTGAAAAAGAAATAGCATTCTCAACAAGAGTTCTCTGAGACGAAGACCTCTTTTTAGTGACTGTGAGTGGGAAAGGTACTCTGTAGATTGTTCTTTTTTCCCTTTATTTTTCAGCTTCTGTATTACGCTACACGATTCATTTGTAATCAGCCAGAACTGCTGTTTGAGACAAAAATAGGCCAGGTATGCTGCTGGTCTGTTCTAATGTAGCAGAGTCTATGTTCCTATGCAATTAAGAACGTGAAGAAAAACTTCAAGATACTTGAAACGTAACTTAAAGTGATGTAAATGTAGCTGTCAAGACATTAAACTATTCTTAAGGTGAACAAAACAGAGTAAAGCTATTTAGAAATAACCACTGGTATGACTTTGAAAAACAGAACTGGATATACCAACAATGATAGCCATATTTTCCTTAACATCACTGGCAGTAATAGTATATCTGCTAAACTGAGTGTGGCCAAATATCCAAGCCAAGCTTCACAACCCCATTGAGATTAGTGAAGCAAGCAGACATACTCTCCCTTGTTCTTTGGCTACCAAAATAATTTAAGTTTTCTTCCTGAAGGACCTCATGTGAGTTTTCAGGATTTTGATTGCTAAAACTTTTTTTTTCTCCCTACTGCCACTCAAAGTCTTAAGACCAACACCTTTTTAAAGGCACACAGTTTAATGAAAATTAAGCATAAATTTTCTTAGGAAATTGTAATCTAAGCTTTCAGATTTTTTTTTTTTCCTACTTCCAAGTAAATTGCTTTTTAAAGTACGTTTTCTAAAAACTAACTAGGGAAGATTCCCCACATTGGTCTGTTAATGGCCACATGGATAATACATCAAAGGTCTGCATTCTAAAACTGTTTAGTCACACAAGATTTGCCAAATCAGATGACAGCCATGAAGTTAGGTGAAAGAGAGATCATTCCATCATGTCAAGAGAGACAAAAAAGTAGAAAAAGTGTTAACCAAGTAACCTGCTTCTGTCTTCAGAATGGGTAGAATATGTAGGTTTACAAAAGTTGCAGAATATAATGCTGCCATTGTTGAGTCTGATTGTTCTTGGATTCTAAAGATTGTTTTGAACTGATCCAGTGAGAGATATGTGGAAAAAGATGAAAGGGTTAGTCTTATCTAAACAGTGTAGATCAGGCACTACTTTTTAACACAATTCAAAGCACGGAAATCTTTGTCTTGAAAATAATTTCTGTAACAGTTGTTCTTGAGCTGTGGTCTAGAGGAGTCTGCATTTTGGTTGCTCATAAATGTGTTTAGCAAATCTTTAAGCAAGAGGTACACCACTGGCTCTTTACAAGCCCTGTAAAAATCATCTGATCTTAGTACCTTTTTCCACTTACGAAAGAAGACATATTTCCTGATTTGTGGTAGGTAATAAGACATTTTGACCTCTCCAAAGACTCTGATCAATCCCTTACATCCATTGATTTGGCCTTATTCCCCTATTTTTAGTGTTATGTCATTCTCCTTCCCAAATTTTCTCCTAGAACTCAGCCAATAAAAAGCTTAAGAAATGAAAGCGTGTCTTTTTCAGAAGATGGCCTTTCTACCACTGAAGAGTCTGATTGTGAAACTGCTACGTGATTCTACCTCGTCCTTTTTAAGAGAGTGTACTGCTCTCAGTTTCTCCTCTGAAAGAAAGCTGTTCCTCTCTGTGCAAATCATACACTCTTATTGAGGTCAAGAGAAAGAAAAAGCATGAAAAAATATCTATCAGCTAAAGCATTTATATAGAAAAATTGGAATGCAGACTGCCTGAATCATTCACCCTATTCTAGATTAAAAATCCTCTTCGTGAAGAACACTCCTCTTACAGTTTTCTAAACAGCATTCCTTGTCATTCTAAAATGATAAGGAGTAAAATCAGTTACAGCAATAATGAATGTTGTCTGTGAAGTCACATATTTTAAGAGCCACACTGTCTGTTTGATCACCATAAATTTCTTTCCAAATACTTTGCAATTATCTACGAATTTTGTATGACTAACCTCATCTACTTCTGTTTTATGACACAGGTTGGAACTAGATGATTTTTAGGTTCCTTCCAATCCAAACTATTTTATGATTTGGTGATGATTCTATGACTGACTAACCTGATATTCTTCTATGATCAGATGACACATATAGTAGATGAATATTGTCTACCTGAAAATCTGTAAAGCCTTTGGCATCATTTTCCTCAGCATTTTCCACAGCATTCTCCTGGAGAAATTGGCTGATCATAGCTTGGACAGATGTACTGAGTAAAAAACTGGCTGGATGGCTGGCCCTGGAGAGCAGTGGTGAATGGAGTTACATGCTGCTGGAGGCCAGACACCAGTGTCTCACAGCTCTGTACTCAGGCATGTCCTATTTAATATCTTTAT
This sequence comes from Pseudotriccus pelzelni, assembly GCA_035584735.1. Lineage (NCBI taxonomy): Eukaryota > Metazoa > Chordata > Aves > Passeriformes > Tyrannidae > Pseudotriccus > Pseudotriccus pelzelni. The sequence goes on along the minus strand of JAWMRA010000090.1, from coordinate 40,399,481 downwards.
CAACAGCCTGGACAAGGGAATTGAGGGGCACCCTCAGTCAGATGACTCACTGACAACACAAACTGGGATGAGAGTATTGGTCCTCTGGAGGGTTGGAGGACGAGACAGTGGGGTTACAACAACCCCATGCAGCACTACAGGCTTGGAGAAGACTGGCTGGAAGGCAGCCTGTTGGAAAAGGAACTGCAGGTGCTGGTCAACAGCTGGCTGAACATGAGCCAGCAGTGTGCCCAGGCACCCAAGAAGGCCAACAGCATCCTGGGCTGTATCAGCAATGGTGTGGTCAGTAGGACTATATAGTCCTGCTAATAGTGTGGGCAGTGGTCATTCCACTGTTGTTGGCACTGATGAGGTTGCACCTTGAATTCTGTGTTCTGTTTTGCGCCCTTCTCTAAAGGAAAGGCATTGACGTGCTGGACTGTGTCCAGAGAAAGGCAGTGAAGCTGGCAAAGGGTTTAGAGAGTAAGTACTGTGAGGAGTGGCAGAGGGAGATGCGTTTGTTTAGCTTGGAGAAAAAGAGGCTCAGGGGAGACTTTCTCACTCTCTAAAACTACCTGAAAGGAGATTGTAGCCAGGTAAGAGCCAGTCCCTTCTCCCAGATAACAAGAAACAGGAAATGCTTCAAGATGCACCAGTGGAGGTTTAGATTGGATATTAGGAAAAATTTCTTCATTGAAAGGATTATAAAGCACTGGAACAGGCTGCTTAGGGAAGTGCTTGAGTTGCTGTCCCTTAAGGTATTTAGAAGATGTGTAGATGTGGCACTTCGGGACATGGTTTAGTGGTGGTTTTTGCAGTGCTAGGTTTACAGTTGGACTCAGTGATCTTAGAGGTCTTTTCCAATCTAGGATTCAATGACTAATTATTTCTCAGTTTATGATAACTCTGTGTCACTATTTCACATTAATTCTGCAGCATCTGTGCTCCACAAACAAAGCAATATCGATTTATTTATAGATTTTACAGTCATAGCTTTAGAACCCTGGAATATTTTGAGTTATTTAAGGCAAGGATATTTCATATTCCTTTCTGTCAGAAAAGAAGACTGAGGCTGAAAATGTAAGGTTGCCAAGCTTCTGTTACACTTTTTGAGGGTACCACACTTGGAATAATTTGGTATGAATTTTCTTGTGCATCAGCTAAACTGCATTGCAAAATGGTCAGCAACTTCTATTAAAATCATTCATAGCTTTATGTTTCCAGAATAATCAACTTTGTAGAGACTGGGAAGTAGACTTTAGATGAGAACTGACTTATTTTACACTGGTGTATGTATTTTCTAAATGGTTTCCAAACTAAAATGAATATACTCTTTCTTTCTTCGGGTTCCTGAAAAAATCCTTGAATGTCAAATTCCATCTCTATTTTTTCTAATGACAAATTCAATATGAAAGAAGAGGAAAGTGAATGTCCATCTCTAAAACACCTTGAAAGCCATAGATTGGAAAATATGGTTTATTTTGGTTTGTTTTAATATACACATTTACATGTATTTTGTTGAAAAATTCTAAGTGAACTTGGAGATCAAATTTTTTTTTTAAAGATAATACATTTATAGTTTGCCTATAAGAGATAGAAATATATAACCAAGAAACCTGTGGTGCCATGGTGGATATTAGATTAGTGGCAGGATTAGAGTGTACGCTTCCTGCCTAATACTCATAAGAAACATGACAAAGTAAAATATCCCAGTGGTCTTCTGAAAAGCTAAGCAAACAGAGATCTGCATAGCTTGTGATCATTAAAAAAACACTGGCATTCCTGACAAGATTAAGCAAGGTTAGCTTTGGAAAAAATCCAATTTAGGTAGTTGCAATATGTTCACAGAAATTACTCCTCCACTCTCATGGTTTGTATTTTTTTGGTTGTTATTTTGTGGGTTGATTTTTTTTTGTGTGTGTGTGCAGTCAGGTGTGTTTAAATAGTTGCCATTCCATTCTCTATGTGGAGTACATCATGGATTAATATTTTTTGGAAAGACTTCCAATTAAACATACTGTAGGAATGTAGTATATTTCTCATTATGTGGAAAATTAATGAGATATAATATCAGTCAATCAGAAGGCAAGACAATGAGTGAGGTCATTCAATTAAGCCATAATTTTATTAACTTCTCTCGAAATTTCACGTCAATAAATCATACAACCCAGCTAGTTATTTCTCTGTCAATAGTATCACTTGGTGAGAACTGCTATCAGCCCTTGTCAACACCCCACTACCTTCCTACTCTTAAAAAGGTTAAAGGCAGAGATAGATTTGCTCCTTCCTTTACTGTGCCTTTTTTTCTGATTTCTACTCATTGATTTTCATTCCCTCTTTCTATTAGAGATTTTTTTCCCCACAGCATATTAGGAAACTAAATCCTATCAGTGAAATTGACAGGTTCTGCCCACAGTTTGGTGTCTGCAGAGAATACATATTGCTGCCTAATAACAACACCCCCCTGCCCCAGCCTTTACAAACTCGAAGAGGAAAGAGTCTCTCCTAGCATCCAACAGTCTGCTGGCAAAACGGGGTCCTGGTCTGATGCTGGTAATTAACCTGAATCTGCTGGCCAGGAGTTTGTCATTCTTTCTCTAAGGTCTTCAAAGATAGGTAATGGACTTGAACTCTGGCAGCTAGACTCTTTATCTGTTTTCTTGTCTGTCTCATCTCTCATTCTTGTTAATATGAGGAGATACAGAAAGGAGCTTGGCAGGGCAGAGTGTTTACCTTTTCTTAATTGGTAGAATTTTTGTGAATATGCTACATTTGGTGAAATTGTGCTCCATGGAATTGTAATGGATTTGCAACTACATTGTCATGGTTTAGTTTGTTCTTGGAATTTTACCTTCCCCCTGCCCACTGTGTGTGGGGGCAAAGGGGAATTAGGTATCCAGGCAACTGATGGCCTAGTACAGGAGAACCAGCAGAGCTGCACTGATATGCTAATGCTTCATTTTGTCTCCAGGGAGTCGGGAGGGTTTTGTAAAGCTGGGAGGAGGTCTAGAGGTATTCGGGAGCTGATGGGAGTGGCCAGAGCTGCCGGCGTGTGGGGAGCTACAGGGAGCGGGCCGGACTGTCTCTCTTCGTAGCTGTGCTGTTGGCACAGCTGGAGTCTCTTGCTTGAATTCCCATCGGAAGGAGAC
>JAWMRA010000090.1:40383694-40396253 GCA_035584735.1 Pseudotriccus pelzelni | reverse complement strand
GAATAAACCATCTAGTAGTGCACCCAAGCAAGTGGGAAATGTGGAGAAAGATATCCATTATCTGAGAGAATCAGCTGTGCTGGAGGTAATCTATAGGGATTCAAACAACCAGCAGTCTCCTGTAGATCAAATGAGATCCAGTGTACACAATCCACACAGTGGCATTTTGTACAGAGCGTGTCATCACCATACACCAGCTCATTGGCATTGATGTCAATGAAGGAAAGAGAACAAATAGAGCTACAGATGACTACCTGTACTATGAAGATCATCTCTTTTGCTCCCTACTGACCTGTGTCTTAGCTGTGGAAAGACTGTCCAGGACTATGGACAGACTCAAAGACTTGAGCAAGCTGCAAAGGAATGTCCCATGCCTCGCCAGTATAGGCCAGTGTGCTATTGGGAACAAGTTCCCCCATGCTTCAGAGAGAAGGTACCCACTACAAGGTAACCTGTGGTTTTACCTGTGTGACCACAAAGAAAACTTTAAAAAGTGAGATGAAAAACCCACCTCTGCCCTAGCAGCATGGGTATGTGATTTGAAAGGAAGAACCACCACAGGGAATTCTCTGAGGATAAATGTTCTCCAGTTTCCAGTGTGCAAGTTCTTAGAGAGAACAGAAGGGTTGATGTTACTTCCGATCATCTTGAGGGGACCTCCTGTTCATATTTACAATAAGTGGCCCGAATGAAGTCACATCACCACTGAGTGCTGCTGTGCTGGACATGCTGGAACTTCAGTACAAACTGGAGTCCAAGATACAAAGTGGTGCCACCTCCGACATTGCTAATGTCTATTTGTTTAGCAGCAGAATGCAGGTCACAGTTTGCTTTCACCTGGAGGGGCATCCAGTACACCTCAAACCAACTGCTCCATGGGTGGAAACACAGCTCCACTATCTGCCATGATCTGATCCAGACTGCACTGGAAAAGAGTGACTCCAGAATACCTGTAATACATGGATGACAAGAATGAGTTTGCGCATTACCGGACTCTCTGTGGTGAGCAATCACATGTGAATGTTTCACCTCTTTCTTGTTCAGTTTGTTATTAGTATTGCTGCTGTTACTGTTTGTTTTCTTATTTCATTGCCGTTTGTAGTAAATTGTTCTTTACTTTTATCATCTTTATTTTTTGTGCCTCCAGTTCTCCTCTCCAGCCAGCCACAGGGGAAGATGTACAGGGAGAGAGGAGTGAGAGGCATGTAGCTTGGAGTGTTTTAGTGGGAACACTAAATTGGAGAATACCATCCCTAAACCACAAGGACCCACAAAACAACTCATGACAGTTGCTCATGAGACAATTTGATGGAAGATAATAATAAAATTTGATTTTGATCCTCCCATGCCTCCTTTTAAAAAAAATAATAATTACTCCCTTGTATGTTCCTAATCTCTACTTTTTAGACTTCATTTGGTGAGAGTTTTCTATCAGGTATAAACTCTGCGTATTTGCGTTTTTGAAGCAAGTCTAAAGTTCCTAAGTAAGTAGTCACACTATTTCTTGTTTTTTATATCAGAATACAGATATCTTGCAAAAATGCAAAGTTGTTTAATAAGATCTCTTTCTGACAATTTTACCTGTATGATTACCTAAGCAAGTCCATACTGGTCACTTAGTTATTTTTTTACCAAAATAAATACCACAATTATGTTGTGTATTACTGTAGGACTCCCAAATGTTTCAGCTAAGATAGCACTGGGTTCTTGCCATATCAGAGAGTATAATGAATACTTACTTTTGACATTTTCATGCTTTTACTTTTCTTATATCAGAAGGGATGGATCCATCATACAACTCTTGAGGATTGCAATATAAAATATATTTATGATGCCCTAAATCTTAGCCATATTAACAAATACTGCTCTTATTATAGGGAGCTGAATATCACAAAGATACAAGGAGAACAGAACAGGAGTCCTCAGAGCCTAATTAACCAAAGTCATGGAAAACCAGTCGTTTTGTGCCTGGCCCCTGCTTGCACATTAGTGTTGTAAGAAAAAGTCAGTTATGGAAGTACTCGTGTTTCTTGCAATCATTCATACTCAAATAATTCAGGACCACGGTAATTGTAGTAGACTTTTTCCTGTTAAATTAAAGGTACTAAATATATTAATTTTAATAAAGTATTTTTACAGGTAGCTTCTGATTTATCTTCCATGAAATTCTGTGAAAGAGATTTTAAAAGAATTGCTTGGAAAAAGCTCAGTGTCCTTACTTTCTTCCAAAACAAGTAGGTACTAGACGACAGCAGATTTAAAAGAGAATTTAAATATCTAGGAGGCTACTTCCTCTCTTTTAGAACATTTCTGGACCCAAAATTATACAGATCAGGTAATATGACAGAGAACAGTTCTTTCACATGATTTCATACTGAGCTAGTTTGTGTAATTTCATGAGAGAAAGTTGTCTGAGTTAGAAAATAGCATATCACTCAGGATTTTCATTTTGTTTGCACTTTGTTGGATTTTTTTGTATTGAAAACTTTTCTAATAAATGCAAATATGAAATATTTCAACTAAAAGATTTTATGGGGAATTCTTCCAAGTTGCATAATTTTAAATGAAACTCATTTAATACTGGGGGGGGGGGCAAGAAGATTGAATGATGAAAATGTTGTTCTAAAAACTCACTTTTTGCTTTTTGTAAACTTAATAATTTTTGGAATCTCTGAAATTTTCCTTTTGTCCCATCATACAAAAAAAAGAGAAATGGAGATACTGCTCATCAACTTTATGTTACCCATACTACTCACTTGAACTATTTTAAAGCAAAGTTATTTGCTTTTATATCTCTCTAGATCATATTCTGATCTAAAAATTATTTCAAAGAAAAGAGATATAGAGCCACTCAATTTTTTATCTTCAAGTAACAAAAAACAACAAAAAAAAAACAACCAAAACCCAAACCAAATAAACAAAAAACCCCAAACCAAACCAACCCAAAAAAACCCAACAAAAAAACCCAACAAAAATCACAAACAAACAAACCAAAACCAAACAAACAAAACCAAAACAAAACCAGAGTGCAGGGATTGGATGGGGCTAACTTTTAGAAATACATTTGCTTTTTATATTCATTTAAAATAGATGTTGGGGTTCTGCTTCTCCTCAGTGTCACTTTTAAATTTTTGGTGTTTCACTAAGAGTTCATTTTCTGTGGGTAAGCTGCCTATGTATAAAATTCAAGGACATAGTTTACATCTTTTAATGAAACACTTCAAGAATTCTGTCACAGGAATGCTCTTGGGATTCTGTAATATGGAAAAAGGGAAGGGAAATTTTAAGGCTTTTCTGAAACTTAGCAAATATTTGCCTTTTTTTTTCTAATGGTGTACTTTTATGCAAAATTTGGTTTGCTGTAAACAAGGAAAGGAACAAAATATTAACATCAGATTTCTGTTAATTGTTTATGATTCATTTAATGTGTGACTGCAATGTAGGCAAGCCAAATTTTGCTCTCATTTAAGCCATTATTAACTTAATGGATCCCATTTTTTTGAACAGGATTATTGTAGAGTTATAGTTATGGAACAACACATGACTTGCCCTAGTCTTATAAGTGACATTATGATAACTGCTTAAAATATTGTCACTTGTCTTGACTGTGGAAAAAAACTCACTGTTGAAGAAAAATCATATTAATTCTATTCACACCTTTTCAGAATATCTTCTTCTGTTTTGTCTAAGCATATAACTTTGAAAGTTTAAATTGGATCCTAGGAAAAATTTCTTCCTGGAAAAGGTTGTCAGGGACTGGAACAAGCTGCTCAGGGAAATGGTTAAGTCACCATCCCTGGAGGTATTTAAAACTGTAGACGAGGTGCTTGGGGGCATGGTTTAGTGGGCCGTTATAGTGTTAGGTGAATTGTTGGGCTCAATGATCTTAGGGGTCTTTTCCAACCTCAGTGATTCTATGATTCTATGAATTTTTGAAGATGTAGCTTAGGCAATCACAGGTTTTAACTCAATTGGACAACTGCATGATGCTTTCTCAAGGGTACTTGAATAATGGAAAGGTTTGGATTGGAAAGGATCTTTAAAATTATCTAGTTCCAACCCTCTCACCAAGGGCAGCAACCCACTAAATCAGTTGCTCAGGGCACCATCTAACCTGGCCTTGAACACTTATAGGAATGAGGCATGCACAGCGTCTTTGGGCAACCTGTTCCAGTACTTCACTACCCTCTGAGTAAATAATTTTTTTTCCTGACATCTAATCTAAATCTCTGCTCCTTTAGTTTAAAATCATTCTCTCTTGTCCTATCACTGTGGGCCTGTGTAGAAAGATGCTCTCTCTTTCTTTTATAAGCCCCCTTTAAGTACTGGAAGGCTGCAATAGCATATCCCCAAAGGCTTCTCTGCTGCAGTCTGAATAACTCCAGCTCTCTCACCCTGTTTTCATATGAGAAGTACTTCAGCCCACTGATCACCTTTGTAGGCCTCATCTGGACTTGCTCCAGCAGGTCCACGTAGTTTTTATGTTGGGAGCCCCAGAGCTAGATGCAGGCAGGATCTCATGATAGCGGAGTAGAGGGGGAGAATCACTTCCCTAGACCTGCTGACTACACTACTTTTGATGCAGTCAGAATGTGGTTGGCCTGGGCTGTGAGTGCACATTGCTGGCTCGTATCCAGCTTTTGGTCTGTGAAAAAGCCCAAGTCCTTCTCTTCAGGACTGCTCCTGATGAGTTGTTCCAGTCCATACTCATTTCAGGTGTTGTCCAAACACAGGTGCAGCATGTTGCATTTGGACTTGTTGAACCTCCTGACGTTCTCATGAGACTACTTCTCAAACATGTCCAGGTCCCCTTACATGTGCCTTGACATTGCTTCCATGAGGACCTACTTCATTAAGTTCTGATACGCAGCCAAAAGCATCAAATAAATGCATTAAAAGAATAGTAAAGTGCAAGTCTTTGCTGTCTTCTATAAACAGATATACTATGCATGTTGTATGTTTGTTGTTTTTTTTTACTTTCACACTCAACTGACATTTTTTTAGCTATAGTGCTTTGAACCATTTACCCTCTCCAGTTGTTTTAATTATGTCCACCAAATACGATGCATGCTTAATTGGATTTTAATAGGATGGTAAATCCTTGTTGAGCAGTAAGGATAGCAGGAATGTAATTTATTGTTGATAAAGTATGGGATGCCAGATCTAGCTACTAAATAAGTACTAGAATTGCATTTAAAATTCATGTCCTGAATGGTCTTCGTGTTCAGAAGTAAATGCATTTAAAGTAAAGTAGAGGTTAGCTTTGTGCATGCATATGATAAGCAAGAAGCTGATATTGAAGTGTACAATATGTCCTAATTATGAAATCCACTTTTTTGGTTTTGGTAGAAAAATATATTTTACTTACTCTTTGCATGAATTCTGTACAGGACACAGAGTTTTCCAAGTACCTTTATGTCAACAAACACATGTTCTGAAAAAGTGTGAGCACTGAGAAACATGCATCGTGATGCATGTTTAGACACAGTTGACCAAATTAAAAAAGCCATCCAAAATATAAGTGATTGATGGACAAAACTTTTAAATGGTGGCAAAGAGACTATCCATTTTGTATCCATTATTATGCATAACATGATAGCTATGCCTGGTATTCCTAAGATATCAATTGGAATGAAAATATATCTGTACCAAAGCTTCTCAAAGGTGCGAAAATACAACCACAATGTGAGGTCAAAAACCACACCACATATACACATAGACACACACAAAACTCAAAATCACAAACGAGGCTTTAAAAAGGTAAATAGGATAAAAAGGTTACTACGAAACTGAAAGTGTAGACCAAACATGTGCAACAAATCATAGGACAGATCTAAGTATGTAGTGGAAGTGTTCTAAATCTCAGACCAAACTCTATCCGTCAGGTGTTCTGTATTCCAGAAAGCACAGCTCCAAGTGCATTTGGTATTCTCTGATTGATGAAGCTTTTATAAAGACAACGTGAGCAACCAAGGTTCTTTTCACCATTTAATGGGAAAAATGTAGAAATATATTCAAATTAATACAAACCATTAATACTTAGATCTGTTTACACTCAAATAAATGAGAATTTATTTATTTTTAAACACCATTATTTTAAGAAGCAAAATTTAACCTGAGTGATTGATGTTAGGCATATATAGGAAGGGAAAAGCTAATGAAATTTTCTTTGTCTCCAAACACTTCCTGGTGAAGATCATTCCCTTTCATCATATGAAATTGAGATTCAGTAGCTTCATCTCACTTTGTAAAATACCACAGTCATCAAACTGCATGTTTTCTGAAATATTCAGTGTGTATCAATTTCCTCTGTTTACACTGAAAAAAGGAGCTGTACCTAGGTGCCTCAGTTTTGGTACAGGATTACTGCAGAACTAATGGTGGTACTCAGCATGATGACTCTTCCTGTATGTAAGACTTCGAGCAAGTAGAACTGCTCCAAACAAAAACTACTGACTTACTTTATAGTCCCGTATATTCTAATTAATATGTCACATAGAAATGTTTCCAGACTTTTAAAATTATGAAAATAACTAATTCAGAAGTGAAAGAAAGCACATTTGTAGTGACTTAGACAAATAAAAACAATGACAATTTTGTCAAAAAAACCCATAAGTCTAGGGACTGTATTTTGTTTCTAAATACAGTGGGTTTAAGAATTTCCTAGGAACTGAACATCTTGATTGTTTTGATTTGAATTGGACCAAAATTTAATATCAAAAGAACAGCATTCTCACTGAGCCTAGTGAAAAAGAGATCTAGAGCAATTATGAATAAGATTACAAGACATATTTATGCATAATCAGATTTGGCTGTAATTTTCAAAAGTACTTAAGGGCACTGGAGAATTGATTTCTGCAAAGGCACTTGAGGTTGTTATTTTGTAATTTTGGAGAAAAAAATTTCTTTATGCCTTTGGGAATACAGGAACACAGATTTGGTAGAATCTTTGCCATCAGTACAGCATGACAAACCTGCGTTTTGGTCAAATAAATAAAAGATGAGATAAGCCTGTCAATCCCGTCTCAGTCATGCTTTTGCTTATATTAACATTGAGAACTTTCCAGTTTTTCACATCCGTATTTATAGGGCTTACATCATACCTTTTGAAAAATATGTCTGCACCATTATATGCACTGATATTATCAAATTCACATTTTCCTGTTAAAGGTACCCATCAATAAAAACCATCAAATAATAAACCACCAAAATAACTATCAAACCTTGGTTATTAGCTGTTAGTAGAATTTAAACAGGTTTTCATTTGTGATTTTATAAGAGATTAAAACCACTCTTTTGTTCTTGAGATTGCTTTTCACTATCCTATGTCAATAATCCAACAATGAAAGTTCAAGACTTTTCAGCATGTATCATGAGTTTACAATGAAGTCTGTGCTTTGATATTACACTGAACTACGTTCTTGAAGAGATACCTTGCATTCATAGAAACCCTTCTTGACGCCTGTCTTTCTACTCTTGACATATTTTGAAACTCTTAGTGTGACATGCACATTCTCTGGACCTTTTCCTGTATGTAACATTTTTTTGTTCCTCTCAAATAAGATCTGTACAGTGCTTTCAGAGTGAATTATCCAGATTTATGAATCTGAAGGTGCTTAGCTGTTTCTCTGGATTTGAAAGCAAAGGCCTTAGGTATCCCTTAATAACAGAAGAATCTAGAAATCACTATTGAAGATTAACCATCTTCCATTCATTTTACAAATCTTTCTGATAAGAATCTGAGATTAAAATTACATAATAGCCAGCTCTTAAAATGTTATCTTTCATTTATGAGACCACAATTGCATAGAAATCTCAACTATTGCATCAAGATTTGTGTTACTACTACAATTGCAAAGACGTTAAATGCTAATTAGGGCAAAAAATAAAAGCGTAGTCTCAGGTAGGGACTGTATGCTATTAACCTTAGAAATATGGATAAACTTTCCTGAAAGACAGTGGGAACAAAAACCACTGTTTAAAGCATATTTTCAGCAATATGCTCAATGAAATATTAGAGAGAAAGAAAGTTGTCCTCTTTCCGCTGCCTGTGCTGGCTGGAATTCATTTCATTGGCACAAAGATGACATTGCTAGTCATTACATGGATCAAGAGAACACAACTTGGCAACATCAAAATTCACTATTCAGTCTCCATGTACTGCTTTGATTAAAGACTGTAGCCTTCAATGCCATCTGGAAAGGATGTGAGGGCTATATTCCCTGTTCTCAAACTGCATATTAAATTGTGAATGTAGACCCTTGTCCCAACCTTTGCAAGTGAGCTCAGCTACATTACTTCAGACATCAAGGCCAGATCACTCTATTCCTAACCTCAGGCTGTGTAATAAAGTCCTCTTTTCAGAGTAGATGAGGGCGAGCTTTTACTCAGTATGAATGCATCAACCTCCTGATGTTCTGGTAATTGTTACCACACTATCTTTTTTTCCCCTTGTTTTCCTAAAATCATTATAGTAACTGCTTGTATAATCATATAATCACAGAGTGGTTTCATTCCTAATACAAATCTATCATTATCCAACCATTACGCCTTGTCCTATTATTGCAGGCCCTTGTAAAAAGTCCCTCTCCAGCTTTCTTTCAACCTTAAGGTACTGGAATGTGCTGTAAGATCTCCACAGAGACTTCCTTCTCCAGGCCGAACAATCCAAACTCCTGCAGTCTCTCTTCATAGGAGAGGTACTACATCCCTCTGATCATCTTGGCCTCCAGGAAGGGTCTCACCAGAGTGGAGTGGAGGGGCAGAATCACCTCCCTCTACTTACTGGTAACATTTCTTTTTAAGGCAGCTCAGGGCATAGTTGGCTTCTTAGGCTGTGCTTCTTTTCCAGCAACACTCTCTCCTTCTTCCCAGGGCTGGTCTCAGTCTATTCTCTGACCAGCACAAGCAAATTGTCCTCAAGTACAAACTTGGCCTGGGTTTGCCCTGATCCAGGTGCAAGGGACTTCTCCTTTGCCAGTCAGTGGGACCTTCACCCGACTGCCATAACTTATCAAATATGATGGATAGGGGGCTTAGCCACTGCATTTACCTTCCCTCAGGAAATCACTGCAGAGTTTGAAATTTTGCATAGAATGAGTAAGACTTATTTCAAAACAAAATAGACCAAGTGATAACAGTGGCATTTTTTCCCTTTGAGGCTAGCTGAAAACTGAATGTGTAATAATAGGAATCAGAAATAATGAGTAAGAATTTTCTAAGTTAATTGCACAAAGTAAATATGTCACATGTTAAAAAAACCCCACTTTTCTTTATCTGTCTTATCTCTTCTTCTCATATTCCTCAGTTCTCAAAAGGAGCAAACTTAGCTTTCCTCTCCTGATCCCAGCAGGCATATCTGCATTCTAAAATATATAGATATGTATACAGACATGTAGGAGTTTGGGTTTCAGGCTTGCCAGCAAGGCATTCTGGGAAATGGAGTCCCAGCATTTTGAGGCACATGTGCAGTGCTGTTCCTCTACGGGATTGGTCAAGAAAGTCACATGTTATGACGTGTTACTGTTTGAAACCCCTATTTAAGCCCTTGTAACAACCCAATAAAGCAGTTTGTTACACACCACATTGGTGTTTATCTGGTCCACATGCACCCATTATTTATTCATTTATTATATTAATAATATTGCCATACAGACATATGGATAGGTAGGCATATAGGTAAGTAGATAGGTAGTTTGGTGGATAGATATATAGATTATAGATGAAATAAACTATTTTTTATATCTAACATGTTCAGATTGATTAATCTAATAGATTAATCAATCTCTCTACCTACCTAGGTATTGGTAAAACATATTTACACACACATATTTCCTAAATTGTTTTTAGGGGATAAGTAGGAAAATAAGGCAGCATATTCAAACAGTGTTTTCATAAAAGAAAAAGCAATTTAGAAAGACTGTTTAAAATAAGATTTCTGAGCATAAATACCTTAGCACCTTTATAAAGGAGTTTTTCTCATGTGACTGAATAAACTATATTTTTCAAGATAGTTTTTCAGAGACAAATAAATAGGAAAATAGTGCAGAAAAAAAATTAACAATAATTCTACCCCCACCAAAAAAAACCCCCACACCTAAAACCAAACCCAAACCTCACTTTTTTTGCCTGAGATTAAGGCACTGGAAATAGAGAAATTACTTCCAGATTCCAGCAATGTTTAAAATTATTAGGTCACAAAAAGTAGTATTTATATTGATGCGAGTGACTTACTATAGATCTGCCATGTGTCAGTGTCACAAAAATACTAGCTTTGTCACTACAGTCAGCATCGAATTCTTATTGTCTTCTCTCTTGAAACAGAAGACAGAAGGAAAGGTAAATCTCTTCATATATCTTTACCTGTGTAGAAAGGAATAGTGACCATACACACACATGGTTTTTTTCGCACCTTAAACAAAAGACATCTATGAGTGTTGCCTCTAGGACCCTTCCAACTCGACATATTCTGTGATTCTGTGATTCTGTGCTTAAAATAGCTAGTGAGGAGGATTCAAATTGGTTTTAAAGATGTGATCTCCAGAAGGAACGCAGTCTGAGTTGATGAAATATCAGGGCCCCTCCTTATCCCTCTTCTCTAGTTTCAATCTTTCCAAAATGCATGTGGGAAAGGTAGAATACCCAACTACAGAACCTTAGGAAAGCCAGAAGAGCACGAGTACTGCTTTTCTGTAAACAAATAAAGGTAGGAAAAGTGCACATATTATCTAAAGACAGTTCCATATCAGAATAATAAGATGTATCCTGTAACACTTTGCAGGAACTTAACTAAATCTCTTACTATGCAGCATTTCTTTTTAGTGAACTAGAGATTTAAATGAAGCATGTGCTTGCCACATTTACTTGGAACTTGAACTTCAGAAGGATTACAAAAGCCTGCAAAACAGATTTAAAATTATATTAATAAAAAAGTAAAGGGAAAGACAAAGGGAAGGGCAAAGGCAAAGGCGGAGGGAAAGAAGAGAAAAGGAAAGAAGGGAGGGAATAGGAAAAAAGGGGCAGAGAAAGAGAAAGGCAAAAGAACAGAAAAAAAAGGGGGAAAGTGGAAAAGAGAAAGGAAAGGAGAGGGGATGGATGGAGGGGGAAGAGGAGGAAAAGCTGTACTGGAAATACAATCAATAAAAGGTGCAGCATTTACAAAGATAAGGATGAAACCTTAGGATTCTTTAAACTTGTAGCATATAAATTTTTAATATAGCTGTATGGTTTCTAACACTTGAGAATAGCAGTTAACTAAAACTCATTTCTCACACTTCATATCAAATTCCTGAAATTCTTCCAGTTTTGTTTAATGTTCTCTTCAAGGAAAAGACCTTAGTGAGTACATCTTGTTTGGGACATATACCTAGAAAGATGTTGCATACAAAGCAACCTAGAAGGCCCAGAGACCTTGGAGAAGCTCCAAAGAAGAGATGTCACCTGGGGATGGTGATGGTGATGGTGATGAAGAAAGGGGTCTTGAGACCTCTGACTCAATTCCAGGAAGTCAGCAAGGTCCCAGAGGACAATTTTTATATTGGATATACCAATTAGATGTGATAATTAGAGCTACAAAATTGTAGAAGCCCAATGCTGTATTGTACACTATTGTAAACTTTTGCATATAGTGTGCCTTAAAGCACTTTAATTGAAGACTGCTCTCTACTTTACTAATATTGTCCAGAAAGCTCTTTTCTTCTATTTTAGGCAATTAGGACAGATGTCTATATTTAAAGACAACTAGATCCAGAAATTAGACAGATTCGTTGTTTGGAAAAACAGGAATGTGAATTCAATGAAGTTAGTCTGTTGAATCAGGTCAAACCTCATAATTTATCTACAGTCTAAAATTACAAACTAAGAGGCATGCAAATTTAAACTCTCTTCTCCATAAGCTGAGACACTGAGAACAGTTCTGGAAGTTGCTTTGCCTTAGTTGTATTTTCTGTTCTTATATGTTAAATTGTCCCTTCCATCTTTTTGGGAAAAAAATTTTGAAAGCTGGGGAGAGATCTTTTGGTATGTTGTTAGAAGTGAAGAAGGCTGCAGCAAGGTATTTTCTTGTGTCCATCATGTGTAAAATGAAACAGTACTACAACACCAAGACAAGGACAAAACAAAGAAGTGAGGAAAAACTTCTAGTGGTGAAGAGAATGCAAGAAATTTCTTGAACAGTCAGGGAAACTTCAGTTGTGACTTTAAGAATAGCTAATATTAACAATTGTCTTCTGTGAAAGTATAGCTGATTCTGCTTTGGGACACATGAATGTACCTAGTCTTTTTCAGAGTTTATTTCTTAGATAGTCCTCCATACTGTCCTGTCCCAGTTTGGGATCGGGGCAAGCAATGAGTCCGTGGGAGGTTCCCGTGCTGAGCTGCTATCAGGCCACTGCTGGGTGTGGGAGCAGCAAGGCCCAGAGCTGAATAACCACAGGCAACAGCAGGGATGGTGGAAAGAAGCAAACTACTTTATTAGATAAGGGAAAGGGTTTTTAAGGGGTCTGGATGGAAAGGACTAGAACTAGGGTGGAACAGGGGCGGAATATGTAAAACTTGGAGA
>JAWMRA010000090.1:40363161-40373310 GCA_035584735.1 Pseudotriccus pelzelni | reverse complement strand
AGAGCTTTTGTGAGGTTCCAAGCTGGCCTGTCGTTCTCACTTCGTACACTGCACTTTGAGTTTTTCTGTTCCATGACATAATACAATTCCTTCCTAATAGAGAGTGAATTGCATGAGGAACACTCTTGAATAAATACTTATAACAGAACAGTTATAGAATTTGCTGAATTTTTTTCCTTGGGCACCACATGCCTTTTCTGTTTTTGTAGTTTTATTGGTAAATTAGAAAGAAAAACAAAGGTTAGACAATGCATTTGTTGAATTCATACCCTTCCATAGTCTAACTTCATTACAAGACTGATAATTATACAAATGTTCCTTCAATTTCATTCAGAATATTTAATGCAATAGTTATAATTGTGGGGAATCGTAACATTGGCTGCTGCTCCAGCACTTCATTCTGGCACAAACTCTATATGTTAGTGATATTGAAAGTAGCAACATGCTTTGCAGCCTTTTCTATCAGCTTCCATGGAAAAAACAAAACAAACCAGCCTATTTCCACGTGTGTGACCATCAGCATCTTGTCCAAACCCCTTAGTTTTATTTATGCAGAGATTACACCTGCTTGCTTTTCAACACTTTGAGAATTATTGTCTAATTCCAGCTATTGCCAGTTTTCCTTATCTCATTTTATTACTTTCACTGTTGAAATGCAACCTTTTGGACTGGAGATAGGTAATTAATTATCTAACACAGAACAGTGATAAATATTTACCAGAGGCGCGTTCCTTTGTTCCTTCTTCCTTCCTACTTTCCTTCCTCCTTCCCTTCTTCCTTCTTACCTTCCTTCCTCCTTCCCTCCTCCCTCCATCCCTCCTTCCTCCATCCCTCCATCCCTCCCTCCCTCTCTCCTCCTCTTGTTTGTTAAAGTTTTATGATTCTCTAATGCTTTCTAGAAAGCAGGTGACTGAACAGTAAGTCACACATGTAGGAAGGAAGAACTCAGGCACCTGGTTTTGTCAGTGGTCACTGGGCCAGTAATTTAATCTTTTCGGATGAACATAGTACTAAAGTATATATCTATTTCAAATTCCATTTTAGGCAAGATGGGATTTGATTATCCTTGGAACTCACCTATTGCCAGACATTAAATTTACTCTACAGAATTCTTATAGAATACAATCAGGCCTTCTTTAACATGTTCTACTGAGTTATATTTGGACGGAAAGATTAAGATAACTTTTTGTTGTGCCATTATCACTTCCTCTTTTTTTTTTCTTTTCTTTTGGTTTTTAACATTTACAAATGAGTAAGAAAGATGGGAGCATTTTTGCTTGAATTGTTTTACCATTCCTGTTTGATTTAAGAGATGGATTTAAACTCTGGTGCCCACTGATGTCTTGTAGAAATGGTATGTGAAACACACATATTCTAAGAGAAAACATAAGAAGGAAGAAATTGAATAATTTATTGCACAAGTTAATACATATTTCTTCAGAGTGATGAATAAATAATTACTTTTACGTGCTTTATAAAGTAAATCATTCCAATTACAGTGTTTTAGAGCCAAAAAGTGATCTATAAACATGGGTGATAGTTATAATTCCAAATCAGGCTCAGGACTTTTGTTGGCCACTGATATCAAGGTAAGTATACTACATCTTAAACAGTTCAACTCTTTCAAGCTGCTTTCAGATCAAAATGGCTACTTGATAATGCCTTAATTTTGATGACATCATTCTGTTTCCTTATTTATCTTGGATGACTAAGGCATCGAAGTTAGATAGGACTTTAATATCTATTCCAAAAGGAAAAGAAAAAGAAGAAAGAAAAGAAAGTTAACATGTTGATTTTTACAATTCTATGTGACTTAAAGCCAATATAGACAAGTTTTTCCTTCAACATATTAGGTCTGAAACACAGATAAATTTCTTGGCAAACTGCAAACAGATAGAAAAATTTTTGTAAAGCCTGTCTGTTGGAAGTCAGTACCAAATCTGTGACTGCCTGAGCTTCTCTACTTAAGTATATATAGAGGCTGTACATAGGTATCTGTATGTGAGAGGCTAGCCAGGAGTCTCTGCTAAGGAACTCAAGTGAAATCATTCAAATAATGCAAGATGTTTCCTTTTAACAAAAAGGGCACTCTTCTCTTAGGTAGTGATTTCTGGAAAAAGAAATCCAGTAGGCTAAAAAATTTCCTAAAAGAGTGATCCACAGATAACATTCCTGCTGTCATTCTAGCATCCTAGAGTACACTGATAATTTATATTTAGTTTTCAGATCTACTGTTCTTTTGCAATGACAGACAAAGTCTGTGCAATGAACTCAACTTCACATTCACCTACTGTCCCTGTTCCTCTGGGAAATGGTGATATCAGGGCACTGCTTTGTGGTGCTTTGATGGATTCATTGTAGACTACCAAGAAGCTGTTTTGATGGGGCAAAAGAGGAAGGTTTTTACAGACTCTCCAGCCACAGAAAGTCTGTGATGTCACACACATGACATTAAAAAAAAACCCCATTGAGGAAGCATAAAAAACCAGCATTGAGGAAACTTCTTGAAAGAAACCCCAGTCTTCCAAACCTACTCTTTTTAGAGCACTAGCTCTAGAACCTAACTCTAATCAAAATTTCTGCAAACTAAGAGACCTCTTACTCACCTCTTCCAGGGAACATAAGATCACAACCATGATTTTAGAAGCATTTCAAGAGAGATAAAAAGCAAAAAAAAAAATAATTTGTGAAAGACACACAAATTATTCATTGAATTGTCCTTGTTTAAACAAGTACTCCCTTCTTTCAAAAGAAGCATATATGAATTTGTAGCAACTAATACTTTAACAGCTTAATAATCATAACAACAGTATACATGTATGAAATGTTTTGCTCCTTGAAGCAAATAAGATGACATTACAGTTCAGTGTTGAATCATAATTGAATGCTGTGTAATCTCACAGGAATTCCAAAGTACACTATTTACATATTTACCTAGCAGTACAGCACTGAGTTGAAAATACAATAGTAGTATTCTGCCAAGCTTTGGCTGAAGTATGATGTGTAATCTAATTGATCTGGTATTACACTTACACCTGCAGTAATTTTCCGTGCAAACCACTAACCTAATAATTTTCATTCATGCTACATTGGAAAAGCAGAGGAAGTTTAACTAAGTATTACATTTTTCATATACTGTATTTGTATATTTAAATTAAGGGAGTTTTGCCATCACTTATGTTTCTTGTTTTCAACATCAACAGCAGTAGAATATGCAGATTTCTACAGTGTAGGTATTCTAATTCCTTAAAATACAAGAGGGGAAAAACAGCATGACAGCAATCAGTTTGAGTGAGATTTTTTGGCCTTGTTTTCTTCTGTTTAAAATTGTAAAAGAAAAGGGATCAGCAGTAATGTTAAAAAACAGCTCTAGAGAATAAATTAAACAAACAAAACACCCCAAATCATATAAGATATATTTCAATCTGTATTTTGTTTAACACCCAGTTTTAGAGTGTTGTTTTCTTCAGGGGGAAAAAAAAAAAAAAAGACATAGTTCACCAGGGGTGGAGATGCATTACCGGTGGGGAGAAGAATGAAATAGATGGATGCTTCAGGTTTGTCCAAAGCATTGGTATATATGATTCTATGCCTCCAAAATAACTTAAAAAAATATTAGTTTGAGAAACTTCCATAAGAAAAAGCAAGAAAAGTTTGTCTTGGAATTCTATAGCTGCAGAAGGTGTCGTTTATAATAAAACCCAAAATATGCTTGGGATCATTGATATCATGATGATAAATTAGACTCATTCTTAGTAGAAGCAATTGTGTTGTATTGAAAAGGAAAATTACACACTTTAAACAGATTACTCCATTCTGAGACTGAAGGGGTAAATGCACAAAATGTTGATTAGATTTGATTTTGTCTCCCATGAGAATATTGAAGTCTCATGACATTTATTTTATCAAATTCCCTTTTAAAGCAGGTACTAACTTCACAAAACTACTTATTTTTTTGTTTGTTTGTTTCTTTCTTTCTTTTTTATTTCAGTGGTACCTTCTGAGCAAAAACTCATGATGTAGAATAATTCCACCCCCTATTGTAGCCAGATTATATTTTATCTTCATTTACTGATAACCAGATAATACAGCATTCTTTTTGTTTCCTACAAGTTGTGATTGATTTTATTAAATCAGTGTTTTGATAAGTAAAGGTATTTTAAATAATGCTAAGAATAATGTTAAGAAAACTGCATGACAATTCAGTTTCAGCAAGGCAGAGTTTATATGCCTTTTCTCTTTCTCTTTTACTATGGTTGATGTGACAATTAGCATTATTAAGGTTTTGAAACCTTCTTTGGAGTCTGAGCCAGCTTTTTTCAAAACTAAACAAAGTATATCATACTTTAAAGAAATTGCAGACTACTTGCAAAATCAAGTAGATTTCTTCTCATTAGCTACACTTTGAAATCCCTTTATGAAGAATAGCAGTTACTAGCTTTTCCCTTGTTCATTCCTTTCTTTGTTTTTTTACAGATTTTGAGGCTTAAAATCATAGGTCTGTTTTTACTTCTCCAAGAGAGTTTCAGAAAGTATCAACCATCGCCTCCACACTTTTGAAAACAACAAAAGTACAGAAATGTGCACAAACCATATAATTTCATACTTTATATGCAAAAAAGAAAACCCATTAACATTATCCAAAATAAAACACATTAATTAAGAGGAAACAACAAACAAAAGTTTTGAAAAAGCTGCATAACAAAGGCCTCTCACAAATATGGATGCTAAGGTGACAGCAAAATAGCGAATAAAATTGACATTGGTGTGCTTGCTTCATAAATTCTGTTTCCACATGAAATATAACCACTGCACACTTTCAAATGTCACCCATTATGAAGTTTGGATATCTTAAATTCATGACAATGGTATAAGTAGAGGAAAGAAAAAAAACGTGGAAATACGCCCCAAAATGGCACTTTTTGATGTCTGACAAAAAAACAGATGTGAGAGGCAGCTCAGCTTTCTTGAAGCAGCTGCACAGTCTGTCAGATCACTAAAACATTCTGAGAATAGGTTATATCAATAGTACTGGATTTTTACCTTCATCTTTAAAAAATACTAATTCAATCTTCTACTTGTATAGGAGAGCTAATTGAAAGCAGAGGAGGCATGAGACAAGAAGTCAATATTACACCATGTTTGAGAAAGGATCTATGGGTGATGCCTTAATCGACAAAACCATAAAATTAAATTCAGTAAAGGGTAAAACTACTGGAAATGCTAGTCATGAGAGATAGAGGACAGATATAGAACTATAATTTGATTAAAAATTGCAAACATGGATTCACAAAAGGAAGCAATAATACTTCAGAATTTTCAAAGAACAAGCAAGGAATCACGTAGGGAAAATGCCTATGTATCTTCTTATTTATATTTTTATATCATATTTATTTACATTTTCATACAGTTCTTCACAAAACATGTCTTCATATTTCTTAATATATATAGTCAGCATACATTCTGTATAATTGCTAACATAACAAATTAATTTTTTAAGGTATATATTTTGTTTGGAGGGGAAAAATACATTAGAAAGTTATTTTCTCTTCAGGAATCAGGACAATAATAAAGCATACTTATTCTGATTTAAAAGTAACCCTATTCTTTATCTCTGTGAGTGAAAATAACAGAGCCTTTTAAAGGCATTTGGCACTTAAGGACCTGCACTGTCTGATTTAGATCCCAGCAATAGACAAGGAACATCAATCAAGTATTAATAATCATGTGTTCCTTCAAGACACAGCATAATTAAAACACAATGCATCACATTGGATTCATTTACTTAGTTAGTTAGTTAGTTAGTTAGTTAGTTTTCTACAGGTGTATTCAATAATGACATCAAAATAGATTTCCTTATACTGTCATAACTCTTTGCTTAAACTATGTGCATCCCGTGTTCAGAAGACAACAGCCCTCAGATTATGAAATTGTCATTTTGGTAAACATAATGGGAAGAAGCTTTCAATACCCCAAGACACCCTCCTATTCTGTTACAAAAAAGAATTTTCTCAGTGCTTTCAACTCTGTAACTGCTCTTTTGTATACAGTTTTTACCATATGCTTTCCCTACAAGTACTCTGTTCACGTCTTTCAAGTCAAGGTACAGATGAGGTCAATCACTGCTTTCCTGGAAGAAGGTGTTTTACATGCAACAAATTGGATTACACCAGTACAACAAATCAATACAAATTAAGATTTCTCATAAACTTTTTTTTTTTTAATGACACGTAAAGTAAGTTCTCTAGCACAGTGGAAAGACAAAAGGCAAAGGACTAGAAAATTAAGTGCAATGCTATATTACTTTTTGCATGATTTGACAAATACATTTGACTCCTCAAACCTTGTTTTTTTAACAGTTTGCTGTTATTCCTAACAACTGCTGAATATTAAAAGTATTTTTTAAAAATTCCTAGAGTAACTAGGGAAAGGAAATAAGTCAGAAAAAAGAGATCTGGCACCAGAAACAATATTGTTATAAATAAACTAGTATTAAATACATAAATAAATAAATATGTGAGGTGGAGGGCATTGGTCTCTTCCCACATAAAAAGTGATAGCACAAGAAAAAGTGACTTCAGGTTGTACTAGGGAAGGTTTGGATGAGATTTTAGGAAAATATTCTTTACTGAAAGAGTCATCAAGTACTGGAAGAGGCTGCTCAGGGAAGCAGTGAAATCACTGTCCCTGGAAGCGTTCAAAGAATGTGTAGATGTTCAGTAATGTTTAGGTGATATGGTTTAATGATGGACTTGCCACAGTTAAGTTAATTGTCGGACTTGATGATGTTAGAGGTCTTTAAAAATGATTAATGATTTTATGAACTCTTACAGGTTTTTTTGTCTTCCAGGCAAGTTTCTGTTTGAAGAATTTACTTTCCTGTGATACCTGATCTATCATAACAAAAATATGTAAAATTTTTGCAATGCTTAGAGTTGCAACAGCAGTGTGAATGAAGCACTGGATTCATTAAGGGATTAAAAGCAAGGCTGAAGATGTTTATAGAGTGCTATCTTTAGAATCAGACACCATTTTTGTGACAAACCCAAGCCAAAGAGTAAACATTAAATGTTACCATTAGTAAGCTGCTATTTGGGGGAATTTTTTCATATTTAGAAAGAATTTATCTATATGTGAAATCATTCATATTCATACACTTAAGTATATATACATATAAATGAATTCCCATATATATATATATATATATATGTATGTATATTTTTTGGTTGCACAAACACAAATATTTGATTATACATATAATGTTTAAAACTTATGTTTATTTTTCACCCAAGTTCTGAGGATCTCTTCTCTGTTCTTTTTCTTTCTAGTTTTTCAAACAATTGCTTGCCATATACCCTCTACCCTCTGTGTCCTTCCTGTGCTTTTATGAATTTTTGGTTTAAGTCTTGCTAAAGGTTAGCTGAGCACAAGTTCAGCATCATTAGAAAAATAATGTTGTAAAGGTAAAATGTAACTTGCATGAGTGACACCAGTCTTCAGAACATGTTTCTGAAGCAGATATTATAAGTTGACCAAGAAAACTTTTAGGTACAACAGAGCTATAGGGATTTGTACCAGATAAATAGATGATGTTAAATTTTAATACTTTCAGGGTTTAAAGGTGAAGAGAAATGGGATTCACTATACAGACCAACACATTTGCAAAAGATTGCTGAATTTTCTAACAGCAAGCTGTAACATAATTTTACATACTCAAGTTTATTTTTGTTTTTCAGAGGAGTCAGTTATTCCCCATAGTTACAATTACTATGTGGCATTGTCAGGATGCAAGTCAGAGAAAAATGGGTCCATATGGATTTTTATTGAGCTTCTGATATGTTTTATGATCATGAAGTATCTTGGAAGTGTAGAAAATAGGACATGTGGTCCTTTTGCACCTGAAAAGCTAGGGAAGCTTTTCAAATCTCAGGGTTTTATTCAGATGTGTTTTCTTTTTTTTTTATTTTTCCAGTTTGAGAATTCTATCTTCAAGTATTGATCTCTTATTTCAGCCTCTGCAGACAAACCTTATTAGAATTTAATGATTAATGTCATTAACCTTATGTCTTTTTGGGATGATCTCTGAAGAGATACAGAACATGTGCTGAAGCAACATGTGAAATCTGACAACTAATACATCATATTATAATGGCCTCAAGTTCATGTTGCATTATATGCCATCTCTATCTATTGTTGAAACATTTAGATCAACTTTTAATTTTCTAATCAGTACCCTGGAGTTATTCATACGTAAGATCTCTGTTTTGCGCTTTGCTCTGCATATCATTTTCTTGATTTATTCTTAGCCTCCCCCTTGTTCTGTAAAGAATTGAGCTATCAAAGTGTTTGATCATGATGCATTTCTCCTTTCAAATTTTGCAGTATGTTTACAACCATAAGAGTGCGATTCCTTATCAATAGGAAAGAAATTAGAAGACTGGCATTAGCTTTCTTCTGTGACTGAGTGTCCTGGTTTCAGAAAGGATAGATATTTTGGGATTTTTACTGAGTCATATTTATTTTAAGTCACGGCCCTTTTTGTTGTGTCATGCTCTGCCAGTGAGGAGGTACAGAGAAGAAACTGGGAGGAAGCATAGCCAGGATAGGTGACCCAAACTGGTCAGAGGGATGTTCTACACCATAGAACATCGTGCCCAGTATATAAACTGGGGGGAATTACCTGGAAGTGAGGCAGATCTGGGCTGAGTAAGAGGGGTCTGTTAGCGGTCAGCAGATGTTGAGCAATTGCATTGCACATCACTTGTATTTCAGTTTTCAATATCATTATTATTATAATTTACCATTATTACTGTATTTTACTTTATTTTCAATTAATAAACTGTTCTCTCAACCTAAAATTTTACTTTGAACCTCCTCTCCATTCCACTGGGGTGAGGTATGGAGAGACGGCCATGGACTGAGCAGCTGCATGATGCTTAATTTCCAGCTGGACTTAAATCAAAACACTGAGTAGTAAGCAGATAGAAATAGGAAGGAATAAGAATGGATTTAGAGAAAAGTCATAACCTAGACCCCGCTACTAACAGATAAAGAAGACAGCAGTGCACAGACAGAAACTTTAAAGACATTTTTCTACGTTTTCCTTTGGTTTGGCTGGCCAAGGTTTTAAACAAAGAGAAACAGTATGTATGAAGAATGACTACGAATGTAGAAAAAAGACTCTTCTGGTCAGCAGTCAACAGAAGTTATCTCTGGGAACTCTCTCCAAATAATTCCGTGAACTTGCATTAATGAAAAATAACAAATTATTTACTAGACTTGAATATCACTTAATAGTCTAGATATTAGCAAGATTATGTTTGTGAAGACTCAAAGTCCCTCATAAAAATGCTTCTTAAATTACAGCTTGGAAGGGGAAGTCTTTAGCTCAAAAACTCACAGACTTAACTTCCAGATTAAATAGTGCTCTGTAAAGACACAACCTTTGGAAATTCTCATAAGGCACAAAATCTCTGGTGGTGTTGTCAAGCAGATTTTGACTGCAGCTTTTTTGTAGTTTTCATTGAAAATACTAAATCTAAGTAAATGTACATGAATCTGTGACCTTTCTGCTCATATTCCTGTCATTTTTTTAATTAATTCCAGTAAAAAAACCTTTTTGCACTTGTATGGTATCTGCTAATTATATAAAGTCCATAGCATGCATTGTATGTAGAGGTTTGAGGGTTTGAGTTTTCGCATCTTTGAAATGTTGCCTCTTTGGAAAACCATGTCTATGAGAGGGCTGAGCAAACTTAGCCTGCCCTACTGATCTAATTGAGAACATATGGCTTACTCTGTGTAATGTTCGGAGAGATTTCTCAAAGCAATATTATGAATTAGGTACTCAGCTTCTACTGGGTAGTCACGGGGATTTGGGAGTCTGAAATCCATCTGTTATCTTTCTATAAAATTGTTTCCTTTTTAGTGTGGTTATAATTGAAATAGGAGGATTAATTAACACATCAAAAGAGGAGAGGGGTCAAAATTCATGAGAAGTTGGCATATAAATTTGTCACTGTTGCAAGAAAATTCTGAAACATTTTCAGTTCTGTAAAAATATTAAATTAAGTGTGGAGAGTTTTCTTGTAGATTCTGGGCATGGGAAAGTACTGGAACTATGCGACCCGCTGATAAGCAAGCTTGGAG
>JAWMRA010000090.1:40310344-40329163 GCA_035584735.1 Pseudotriccus pelzelni | reverse complement strand
GCCCTCTTGTCCTACTGCTGATTGCCTGGGAGAAGAGACCGACCCCCACCTGGCTACAACCTCCTCTCAGGGAGTTGTAGAGAGTGATGAGGTCACCCCTGAGCTTTCTCTTCGCCAGGGCAAACAGCCCCAGCTCCCTCAGCCTCTTCTCACAGGACTTGTGTTCAAATCCCTCCACCGGCCTCACTGCTCTTCTCTGGACCTGCTCCAGCACCTCAACATCCATCCTGAACTGAGGGGCTCAGAACTGGAAATTCAGATCAAACCTCATTTCAAATCTCAACTATCTTGAGATCATCATTTGAATCATGTGGTTGCTTTTTAGGTGTGCTTTAAGTTTGTAAATCCTGATCTAGATCCAGTTACCTCTGACTGATAAGGGTTTATGCATACAGAAACATGTGAAAACATCACAAGTGGAAAAGCTGTAATTTAAAAGTGGAGCAATGTAATTTATAACACAAACATCTTTCTGTTAGTCTCATTAAACATTACAGGAAAACTTATTTTTAAAATAATTTCTTTATATAAAAACAATTCACTATAGTATAATTAATGTAACATAATTAATGGGACACATAAAGTTCTCAGTATGGATGTGAATGCTAAAAATATTGTGAAAAATGTTCTGCATAATGATTTGCTCTATATTTAGTAAAATTTCATAAGTGTGCATATATGTCAGCTGAATAATCTGCATACTTAAAAGCCCCTAAGTACTCATAGACATGATCAACTGTGATGCCTCTAGTGATTAAAGAAAAAAAACATATTTAAATAGTGTTAAAGATTTGGCCAAAACCTGCTGAAAGCCAGAAGGTTCGGAGTAGGAAGAACATACAGGAAGAACATTCTTCCTTGTGTCACCCTAAGGGTGTATCTAATAGAGAAATTTGGAAGAAATGGTGATTTAGCATCCATTTTAAAACATGGAAAAGAAAATGTATCTTTGCATTAGTTATACAGTTTTTTCTCTCAGTAGAGAAATAACATGATTCATTTTGATTCATGAATGTTACAGATACAATAGACTAAACTGTTCTTCTGTGCAAAGCAATTTTCATAACCTTCATTAGGATTTTTTTGTAAAACAAAAGGGACAAAAGGGATGGTATTAATTTCCAAAGTGCTTCCTGCTGATTTTTGATTATTTGTCTTAGATCTGTATCTATTTATTAGTATGACTGACAGTTCATGCCATTCTCAAGTCTTGTAATTTACATTCTCTACAGAGAATGATAAAATTCCCCTCTCTACTGAATACTTCTGGGATTTCTTATAACAAAAAGATTAGATGCCAGCCAAAAACTCCCAATATTTCTACTTCATATCTTCCTATTCTAATGGTAATGATGATACGGGAACTGTTGTCACAGGAGAATAATACCATTATGTCTTGGAGAGCCTCTGGCACTGTGTCTTCCGTAATGAATTTATAAAATAAATTACCCCTTTTAAAATTACTTGACTCATCAGAATGTTGTATCAGATACAGTTAAGGTCAGCATTTTTTGCATGCTCTGATATAAATGTTAACATAATCAGGTATCATGGATTGCATATCCTATTATTATTGCAAATAGAAAGAAAAATATTTTTGAAAACATATTTACAATAAAAACACGCATTAAACCCAAAATAAAACAACATAAAACCAAAACAGAACATCTTCAGGAACGGGCTGAAGTTGAAATAAACTTCTGGAGTGACATAATCCACTTGTAGGTAACATGGACTTTTACATACAGAAAATAAAAACGAGGGGGGGTATTAGAATATTTGTGCATCTCTAATGAAGGAAGAATGGTATTATTATGCTGTTTAACAAAGCAATAACCCACTTTGTTCTGGACAACATAAAATGCAAAATGCATATAAACCAGGATTTCAAATAAGCATTGTAATGGTTCTAATAGCATTATTAGCAATATTTAAGGCAAGTTGTTTTTTAATGTTTTATAAAACAAGCAATTAACAAAGAAAATAAATGCTAGATTATGTGAAAAGAAAAATCAGTGAATTAAAGTAAAGAGAATGATATTTATTTAACTGTAAGAAGATTTTGCTGCTCTCAAGGTGAATAAACAGATGAGGTGTAGCAAATAAAAAGTTGTAATAGCAATAACATTTGCAGTATGATGGTTATTTTAAAATCTTTCTCTAATGAAAGGTTGCAATTCTCAGGGTTTTTATTCTGACTACCCAATTGTATAAGCTGTCCAGAAGGACTGAAAATTCCAACTATTGATGGAATTTTGATTCATGAGACCATTTGAGTATATTTATTATCTCCCTTCTTATCAGCTACTAATTGCTCTAAAAAACTCCCACAACATTGCAAACTATATTCAAACTATGAAGTTTGGTAGAATGAAATTTCAAAATTTAAGATGGGATTGATTCGTAAAATGAGATTTTCTGGCTGAGAAAAGAGTGTCTTTCCTGTAGTCAGAAAGCAAGGCTAAACAAACTGAAAATATTGTCCATCAACTATTATTCTTTCTTTGGTGAACAGCTTCCCAAGAAAAGCAGCAACTACAAAATCTTGATAAAGTAAAAAAAGGCTTCAATAAGGCACAACACTGAAAAATATAGTACACTGACAAAACCTACAGTGATGAACAAATGAGAAGAACCAATACAGAACTGACCAAAACCCAAGTCTGACTCGGCAGGTGGGTTGACAAGATGAATTATTATTTTAATCTTTGATGTGTAAGTTATTATTTTGGCCATCTAAAAGCATTTAGGAGTGAATGTTGAAAGCATTTCAATAGATATTTTTTTTTCTCAGTTCCAGAATTGGAGTGTATTAATAGAACTAGGGCATACTGTTCAACTTTCTGATCACGCACTCCTGCAGATTACATATGTATACTTTTAAGAGAGTTTATTCTAGCTCTAAAACAAAAAATCTCAGTAATTTTTATCTGTTTTAAAATAACCTCTTAACATCTACACAGTTTACTGTGTCCTGTTTATCTGAAGCCATTTACTTTGTTCTTTGGGTTTTCACCCCGTGCATATAAAGAATACAATAAACCAAAAAATTCAGTAAATAGATCCACATTCATCCAGCGCATTTTCAAGAGTCTCAAAAGGAAGGCAAAAAGAACAAACAAGTTCTACACAGTATTTCTCTAAAGCCAGCAAAACTGAGCAAGCTATTTGAGTGGAAAACTGATTCCTAAGTGCAAGTCTGTCATGAAGGAAGCTTTTCTGAGGAAGCCCCAGCAGGAATGCTTCTGATCATTGCAGCTTTAACAATGCTGTGGGCAAGATGTTGATTCTTCATATTATTTTATCCCTGACCAAATAATCCTTTATAGATTAAAGCCATCAGGAAGGAAAGATTGTTCTGTGATTATCACCCCTAGGGCTCAGAAAATTTGTATTAACACCCCTGCCAAAAACTGTTCAAGCAACTTCCCATAATGTGTGCCTTCAAAAATAAAATAATTAGTCTTGAGATAATTTAAGGGAATAAAAAAAAATCTTTCATTGTTACTGAAGGTCTATACTAGTGTTTCACAGAGAGAACCAGCACCTCACAGTCTAACATCAACCTAAGCATGAAGACATGAGCAAATATTGTGAACATTTATGTCCTTCATAGCTTTCAGTTTTGTTGATTTCTTAAGTGAACAAACAGACCAAGATTCTTCATGAATTCTCCTAGGATTTTGTTTTTCAAATGTTTCTTTGACTAATTCCCTTAAAAAGTCTCTTTTACATTTTTTTTTTATTATGAAAACAAGGCCCACCTGACCTATCAAGCTGAGTGAATTAGGAAATACTTGATGTGTTCATGTATCTCAGACACAGTTATAGCTCTCACCATTCTACAAAAAACGCTTTCTTCTGAATTGCAGACCAAGTGACCTTTGTTAATTTGTTACAAGCCTAATCACATGAAATTTGGTTCTCCAGTGATAATCAGCATCTATTATCAAAATAATTTATATTTTAGTCACTCATATATTACCTACACATTCACATTTCTCTTATTTCATTCTGCTAGAAAAGTAATTTGACATCAATTGGACCTGGGAATATGTTTGTAACTTTCATTTCACTATCTAATTATCTTTTTTCTTGTCTCTTGATGTAACTGTTACAGTAATGCCATTGTCATCTTTGACCACAACACCAACACTAGATAGAAGGATTGCAAGATGCTTCTGAAACCTTCCCAAAAGTGAGGTTCTGCAGAGCTTGAATGCTTTTGTGCCAGAGTAATTTTGAATGTCCAAATGGCCTTGCTGACTGACATTTTCTTTAGTTTCTTCCCATAAAATTTCCTTTAATTATGAGTTGTCTGGTTACACACAGACCAAAACCCTCCCATTAGTTGTTCATAAAATAAATGTGCAAAGCATTCTAATAGTAAAAAGAAAAGATATCAAATGGAGATAATTTCCTATTATATCAACAGATATGTTGATGCAAAAGGTCACCTGTGCCTTGCTATACAGATTGCTTTCATTTCAGAACTATACTTCTTTATATGTCTAACTCACCAACTGAAGTAGAAAGCTAAACATGAAATTCTTTATGTGAGGAACACTGTTAGATTTTTTCATGTTGTTACCTGAAGGCTCTTCTCGGGAATTTCTTCAAGCCCCAGGAACCACTGCCAAGGGACATACATAGACAGATACCTATACATTGTATTCTGTATCACATGAAACACTTAGCTCAACAGTACCTCAACCTCTGTTTTCAAAACACTATAATCATGCTCATTCAGCATAAAAGCAAGGGACTGTGCTTTCCAGCACAGGAAACAAAGGGGCATATCTGTGCTCCTTCTAGTCAAAAAGGGTACATTCAGTCAACTTCTTTTTTAACTTTGTAGAATTAATTTTAATAATTAAAAAGGAAGGAGCACAAATTTTCTTTAAAAATGTTTGATTATAATGAACCTAAAGTCTTTGTAATGCATTGGATCTGCACATAAAATGTTTACATTTAATTTTGAGACAGGCAATTTATTTCAGAAGTTAACTACACCTTTTCAGTTGGAATTGTTATAATTTTAAAGCTGTGAGTCTCAGACTATTTGTTGAATTCCAAATAGCTTGTGCTGCCACTCACTCTAGAAGAAGTGTGAACTTAATAGTCTTGTAAAACAATAAAAAATTAACTAGCTTTTAAAAAGAAAATTAATTGTAATATTTTATAGGTGTACTATACTGTTATTATTAATAGTAACATCTTTCTAATTGAGAAAAAAAAAGATATGATCAAAATGTACTCTAACAAAGAATTTTACTGCAAACTCTGAAAGAAGATGAAGGTAGATGAGATCTTTCCAAGTAATTTTCAGTACCTGAGAATGTTCTCAATAACAGGTCATGAAGTTCTCAATTCTGACATAAACTGTTCTGAGAAGAAACTTGATCTGTTAAAATAAGCAAAGATAATTTTAAAACTTTAGACTAAGATCTCTGAATAAAAACATTAAAGTAAATGTGAATAATTATTATATGTATTTAATTTTTATTTTTATTATCTCATTGGCTTGCACCTGTCAAGATTTTGACATATCTTCAGATTGAAGAAATAACTTTTTTATGCTTTTACAAATAAAAAATTACAGAACATTGTTCTCAAAATTAATGTAAGGTATTTAAGCGACATCAACACATAAGCACGTATTTGCTAAATGCTTTTCATTAGATGATCACTAAGGAAATATTCAGAGCTTTGACATAGAAAAGAGCAAGAGAATACTGCCACACTGTTTAAGCACTCCAGTGCTCTGGACCTGCAGTTGTTATAAAGCACTGGTTATATCCAAGGCAGTAACTCCAAGAGTCTCTATATAGTCTCTATGTTCCATAAAGCTGAGTATGTTTCTGGGCATGTTTGGTTACTGCTGCAAATGAGAACTAGCAATGCGAGAAACCAAATCATTCTGGAAATGTAAAAGCTTAAGAAATGAGACTGCTTTGGCCAATACCCCAAATGTCCCCTATTAATTTCAAGGAGAAAAGGTCACAGAATCATGGTATCTATAGAATTGCTTGCATTGGAAGAGGCCTCAAAAATCATCTTGTTCAAACTCCCTTGCCATAGGCAGGGACACCTTTCACTAGACCAGGTTACTCAGAGCCCCATCCAGCCTGTTCTTGAAAGTCTCCAGGGATGAGGAGTCCACAAGCTCTCTGGACAAATTATGCCAGTCTCCCACCACTCTCACAGTAAAGAATTTATTTCTAATATCAAATCTAAAGCTAACCTCCTTCAGCTTAAGGCCATTCCCTTTTGTACTATCACAATGTGCCCTTGTGAAAATTTCTCTTCAGCCTTCTTGCAAACTCCCTTTAGGTACTGAAAAGTATATGGAAGGTCTATATATATATAAGGTCTTGTGGAAGCCTTCTCTTCCCCCAGCTGAACGGTCCTAACTCTCTTGGTTCATCTCCATAAGAGAGGTGCTCCAACACCGTGATCAACCTGATTGCCCTAACCCAGTTGCAGGACCTTGCACTTGGCCCTGCTGAACTTCATGAGGTTAGCACAGGCCAACCTCTCAATCATGACAAGGTCCCTCTAGATGACATCCCTTCCCTACAGCATGTCGACCTCACCACACAGCTCGGTGTCATCAGCAAATTTTCTGAGGATGCACTCAATCCCACCGTCCTTCTCAGAGACAAAGATGTTAAAAAATGCTGGTCCCAATACTGACCCCTCAGTGGTGTCACTTGTCACTGCTTTCCACTTGGACATCAAATTGATGACAACTCAGTGCGACTATCCAGCTGATTTTTTATCCACTGAGTGGTCCATCCGAGGCCACAAGAAGCTGATGTGTTTTGGTGGGCTTACCTCCTTTGCTATCAAATGTACAGAACACATTAACCCTCGGGATCTCACAAATTACTTAATAACCTGGTTGGCTTTATTCTTCAAAATGATGGTGAATGTTTCTAAAATCCTGCTCTTTGCACACCTTCCCTCCTCATAGAATTAGATAATTAGAGAACCTGCAATGTAGAAGCAGCACTGTTTATGCAGTACCTAAAATGAAGTGAATATTTTAAAGACTTTTTAAGTGTTACAGCTTCTGTTCTAAGTTAGTCTGTGTGTATAGGGCAGGAGGGACAAAAAGAGGGAAAAGAAAGTCCTAATGTTGCAATTTGGAAAAGTTTATTATGTAAAGCCTCCTGAATGATTATGTTCTTTCCGAAACTGGCACTAAAAAGAAACAAGGCTAATTATTCAGGTGCAATACCACATTGACACAGCTGTACTGCTTCTGTGATTTGAATCAGGTAAGTATTTCAGTATATCTGTGTTATCCCACATAGTTGTATCAGTTCAGGTGGAGATAGATAGTATCTGTATTTTTAGCACGTACTTCATTGCACCACATGGACATATCCTACAGCTTGATTTTTCCTTAACAAAAGGACTTTACAGACAGAAAACTGCTTCCCGCGAATTTCAGCAGGACTGTAGTGAGAAGAGTTACTTTAATCAGTCTTAAATATGTTGATGGTATCAGGAGCTTGGTTTAAATATATATTTCAGGATAATCTTTCCTTGAATGCAAGGCTTATTTAAGATGAGGTAATGGAACAGAGATGGGGAAAAGGTCACTAAAGTGACAACCTACCCTTTCTACCAACACATGGTGTTTTCAATTCTACAGTTGATTAACAGCATGATCTCTGCTGCCAGCAGGAAAAGGTTGAGAGACCTCAGATCTGACCGATCATTGCCCTTTTTTGGAATAATGACAAGCTTATGAAGCATCCACAATATATATAAACTTACCTACTGCATTCCACCAATGTCTGTCAGGTCTGTATAATCACATATATGGCTCTGGGAAATGGACAATGATTCTGGAACCTCGTGTAGTTCATCAAAACTGAGAGCAGAGTCTGGTTCCTGAGATGGGTGAAGCACTGCAGTGGGACAAGCTGGTATCAAACTAGAGCAGCAGCATTTCCCAGGGCCCCGTAAAAGCTAGGCTGGCTGTGAAGGAGCAGTACCCCAGAGCTGCAAGGAAGTCCTCACTGCATTCTTGACTGCATTAGCTAGGGTGCTGCCAGAAGGTCCAGAAATGCCTCTTTCCCCACTGGTTAGAGTCCCTGAGATCAACCTGAGTTCTTTGCCCAGCCTGTGGCTCTCCAACAGGAGATTGACAACTACATATGGGAGCGAGTCCCACAAAGGCTTCTGAAGGGGGCATGGCTCAAGCAGAGGGCATTCAAGGAAAGGCTGTGGGAGCTGGGTTATTTCAATCTTAAGAAGAGAAGATTTCAATGAAGAGCGCATTGCTATCTGCAAGTAAGAGAGAAGACAGTAAGGGCAAGATTGTCCACAGAAGCATGATGAGGGGTCAAGAGATAACACAAAAATTCAGATTGGATGCCATAACTTTTTTTTTTTCCCCTTTCTTCTCAGTAACAGGTTAATTTTTCCTGGTTAATAATTCATGAAGATGATTACAGGCTGTGGAACTTTGCATGTTTACAGGAATGAAATGATTGATTAAATGTATATTACCAGTATATAATCTTCAGATGTGAACATTGCATTTGCATACATACAGTGTACGAAAAACTCAGCAAAGAAAGAAAGAGCTTGTGTTTTCAGATTGTGCTATGACATAAAAGCTTCTCTTTGTGATAAAAGTATAAAGCAACAAGAATCAAGGCAGAGCAGCTGATTTATGCAGCTATTACAGCAAGTGCTTCAATCACATTTATTCGTCATTTTACAGCAATTCACATGTGGATAACATTGAGATTTACATGTTGAACTGCAGTTTTTAGGAGGGTTTTTTTTCAGCTTATGAATATCTAATATGAATTGGAAGCCTTTCAAAAAATGTAATTATTTTTCTGCAAAATGATAGATTGTATAGATGGTATTGTATTACAAACTTCATAAACTTCAAACAGCAGATCTAACTGTTTTAATTAATTTGCTTTACTTCAAGATTTAGAATGCCCTATAAAATTATTATTGGAAAATTAAAAGAAGGAAAGGGAAAAAATACTAAAGGAAATAAATTTTCAGCAATGAGGCAGCGAGGAATGAAGTGGAGTAGCTATAGATTCACAGGAGAACACTGTGACAAAACAAAGAGGATTTTTGTTGTTGAAATACGAGAAAACCTTAACAGTCCAAATACTGCACAGATTTTCAAACAAAGCAAAGGAAATTCAGTTTGGCCCAGCTTATACTCTCCAGCATGCTGTTTTTAAATTGCATTTAAAAAATAAGAGAAAAAATAATTTCTCAAAGCTTTTGGACAAATGACTTCCAAAAGCATCCATATTTTGGCACTAATACACATCTCAGTAAACACTGATTTACAGTATCTGATATTGTGGTCAAAGGAACCTTATAGCATAAAAATTTCACTTGATCATATAAATAAATGTAACCTAGCAAAAATAGAGATGTTGACTAAACAAGATATTTTACTGTCACTGTAAAACTTAAAAAACTAAATATTTGTCACATTTCTAATTGACCTTTGTCAGTGTGTTATGACTCTGAACATCAGAGACAAATCTCTGTGGGGCTGTGGCACTCTTGACTTTAAATTCTTTATTCTGAGAGAAGCTCAAAGCACTATTTTATGTTAGCCAGAACACATGGTAGCAAATAATCAAGATCATAATGTGCTAAGGACAATATTTTTTGCAGAAGTGGCTCTTGTACACTGAAAGTTGCATGAGCTGAAGAGACAAAAAATCTTTCCCTTTCATGAATCTTTCTCATTTTTTATTTTTTTAAGGGTCTTTCTATAAATGTTTCATAAAATAAACTTAATATTAAACCAGTTGCATAGAATTCCTTGCAATATGAAGAAATGAAATCCAGTAGCTCTTCATATTGCCTGAACCATACACATCTGTCAAAAGTATATTCTTCCTCACCTGTAAATAAAAACATGCAACTATTGGGTGCAATGTAGGTTAGAGACTGTGACACAGGGAAGATGAGTAAAAATTTTCTGCTTAGATTTTGCTACTGTTCATGGTCTTTTTAATTCTTATTTAATTCTTATTTTCTGATTATTAGGTTAACATTTTGCCCTCTGGCAAAATTCTGATAGTATTTCCAAAACCTTATTATGTTCATCAGAAAAGTGTTACAATAGCAAATTTACTATTTAATTCAAATAAGTGTTATCAGTGAATTTAAATATATTTTATTTTCAAATTCATGAAGAATTGCTTATTCTTAGAGGACTTTATTGAATACTTATCTAATTTTTTTGCTATCATGCACTTTACCACTAAGCTTGATTTAAAAAAGATTTGCCTTGGGCAAATTAACATCTCCAGTAGTGTAGAGCTGAATAAATCTGTCTTTTAACATTTAATGTGGTTTTTTTTCAGCGCTTAAAAACTCTCTAATTGAAGTATCACACAATGTCACAGTAGTCTCACTTAAAAAACCTTCCTAGTCTAGGTTTCTTCAGGAGGAAAAGTGAAGGGAACACAGTAACTTAGATACTGGGAAGAGAATTTGAAGAAGCTATTCATTGCTCATTTCTTCATATCAAGTTCATGACTGGAAGATGACATTTTTCTACTTTTAATGCAATTTTTGCTGACATGTTGTATTCTTTTATTTCCTTACTACCATGCCTGTTGGAGCACAAATGACAAGGGGAGTTTCATATATTAGTAGGATATATATATATATAGAGAGAGAGAGAGAAGAGAGAGAGAGAGAAAGCAGGAAGCATGAAGCAGCCAAAGGGTAGTTCTAGGAAGTTATCAACAGCCAAAGAAATAGAAGGAAAAAAGCACAATAAATTAAGTTATATTAAAAAATCAAAAAGCAGTTAGATTTCAATGGGTAACGACTACAGCTAGTATTGATAAATTCAGGCTGATTTTAAACTTTGTGGGTTGGTTTGCCAGCCTTGGTCAAGCTATGGAGTCATAGAACTCCATATTTATCTGTATATATGGAGAACCTACAAATAGCTACCCAATGTGTAATACTCTAGAACTGATTGAATAATACATGCCCATCTCTGATGCTGGATACAGTTATGTCTTTGTTCCTGCGAAGATTGACAGCTCCCTCTGCTGTACTCATAGCGAGGTGAATAGAGTCTCTGTAATTTTCCTGCACACAGTGTTGGACTCCTGCAGTTTGTCAATTAATGGCTATTAGGCTGGTACGCTTTTTAAACATTGGCTGGCATTCAAATGCCTGATGGCACCTTTAAGACACCTGCTTGGACAACCAATCTGTTTCAGAGCTTGACAGTGTTATTAAAACAAGGTATGAGAATCAAAACTTTTTATTTTTATTCTTTCTTCCTGTTTCCTTTTTGCTTTTTTTTCCCCCAAGCTCTCTATTTCTGTTTGGGCCCATCTGGTCTATTTACCACAGATGCAGACTTATGAAAGCTGTGCTACTTGGCAATTAAAGTCTGACCTAAGGATCTGATTTTAAAGCACTGGATAGATGCTGTAACATGCTACTCACCATTCTCCTAAAATTCAGAAATCTCCCCAATTTTATCAGATTTTCATGTAATCTTCACCAGATTTTCATGTAATCTTCACCACATTTTTCTTTTAAATATTTCATAGTTCATGAAGTCAGACTGGTGAAGGAAGTGTCTTCATTTTATTCTTCTACATTTAGTCATTTATTCATTCTTTTTGATGAAATATATATGCTAAATACACCTTATACTCCATGAAAGAAAGCAGAAAAAGAAGGTGTGTGGTGCATGTTCTTTAGCATGATGTTTAGTAATGATATATGCTAGACTCAACTTCTCAGGCTGCATTTCTCTATGAACATTTGGATAGTACTGAGCAAAAACCCCATGATATTGATTGGTGATTCCTTTATCCTAAAAGATCCTCTGCAAACAAAAACAAAAGCATGAATCTAAATTTTGTCTATATGACAAAGTCACTGTGTGATTTTTTTTTCTTATCAAACTCACACATCATTTTACATAGTTTGAAAGTGATTTAAGTACTCAGTAGACAGTGCAGGATTATATCACCCTTAAAGACAACTCAACACATGATGTACTTGCTGTGTAAATCAATTGTACTATGTAAAAGATTTCCTGTACAAAAGTTTTGAAATAAAACCTCCATCTGCTATAAATACACTAAAAATGCAGGTGAACTTTTTGAAACAGTAGTGTCTGAACAATTCTTTTTATGGCCTAGTTTATCCTTTCCTTATGTTATCATGTAGAATCCTTCATGATGTTCCCCATAAGAGAAAAATCAGGTAACAAAGCTAAGAACCATTATAATTTCTAAGTGTTCTTTTGGTCTTAGTGAAATAAAAGACAGAACAGTAATACAAAATACTGCACACACAGGAAGAGGTTGCTGCCTTCCTGTGTTATAGTCTCAGTCAATCAGTACATCTGACATTATATTTATTTAAAATTTATAAATAATTTAAAACTAGTCATCACTAGATCATTGCCCAAAGTATTTCAAGTTATTTGAAACATTACAGGAAATTTTGAAATTTTCTTTCTAATTTTTTTGTTGGAAATGCAAACTTGGTATTCATGTGCTGATATATATCAATCTTCTGTTTCAACAATGGCTACTACAAATGAGGTAAGTTTATCATTGACAAAAACAAAAAAAATGTTCCTGCTGGCTCCTTGGAGGTTTGCTTTCTTGTGACCCACTACAGGTAAGTTCCCCAGAATGAAGTAACATTAAGTATGTCAAAGATTTGTCTGCTGACCTTGGAGGATATATTTGTCTGCTTCTGGATGATATTTATGAGAGAGCTCTGTGTGTATTTAAGATATTTTTCCCCTAATCATAGCTACTGTTTACCAAGCAGGTATTCTCAGTACTACTGCATCTCCATGAAGTCCTAGCAGAATGTTAAGTTAGTCCTCATTTCTAAATCCCTTTAATAGAGGGAAACAATAATCAATGTCTTTGTGACTTGCAAAAAGAAGATATTACAATTTTCATTAAACCAGAGTAGTTATATTTTAATGAAAAAAGTATTTATATTCTTTTGCTGATGGATCTTGCTTTTTCTTTTTAAATATTACTTTTGGGCAAAAGATTTATTTTTGTCAGTAAGTTTCATTATTTCTGTAGATATTAAAAATACTGCAATAACCAAATAGCTGGATTCCCAGAACAAGAAGCTATCTTCTTCACTCTGTGGAAGAAATTCAGTAGTTTACATACATTACATTCAGTGTTTGCTTTGTCTCTGTATCTGTGCACAGAGCACATATGCATACACATCTCTTGAATAGTTTTGAAGAGTGTAAACTCAAGCTGTGGGCTGGCTCAACTCTGAACACTGCCTGATCCAACTGAATTAACATGTTACATATTCAAGAAAGGTGATTGGAAATGGTGTCAGCTCTGACTTTCTCTGTTACTACAGCTCTGACTTACTTCACCAAACTTAAATTGATAATTCAGCAAGTCAGTGATGTCCTCTTTTAGCTTGTGTTAGACTTTAGTATTGCTTCACACTGTTCATGTTAAAATGGTCTTAACTTGTCTATTTCCTTAAAATAGAGGAAAGACATGCACACATCTCTTTTACTCCCGATTTCACTGTGTCTCTGAGGAATTCAAATTTTACATCACTTTCCAGTTATGCATTTTTTTTCCTATTGTAATCTCCTTAGATGAGCCATTACTAGAGAGAATATGATGTAGTGCTTCTATTTGAAGATTACCTATCTACACAAATGATACGGAGTGATTCTAAAGCAAGAGTGAGATAATTAATCCTGTCAGATATGTCCCCTGTACCCCAAAAAGCATCACTCTGCTTTGAATTGTCTAACACCAAGTTATGCTTTTCACAGTATTTTCACAGTAAAATATCTGTCTGCTTCCTCTTTCTAACATTCATTTTCATTCTACTAGACAATTTTATTCTTTTGTTACATGATTTTTTTCTCTTGTGCAGTGAGATTAACTTGGGCTGTCTTTTTATCATTAATAAGGCACTGAATACTCATGTTAAGTAGGCATCGTTAGCAAATCCTTCCTTCTCAAAAATACATACTTAAAGCATGATATACTCTCAGACAATGTCAGTTCGTATCCATTGTTTATCGTTACTACTGTGTCACTATTATGGGATTATCCTCATTTCTATTCTGCATTGTAACTCTCATCAAGCCTTAGGGTCAGCATAAGCTACTCATTAATCATGTTCTTACAAGAACCTAACAGATCCTGTTTAATTTGAATCTGGTTCACTTTCACTTGTTTTATAAAATCGGAAATAGCCAATTACACATGCATAATGTTGAAACCTTTTGCAACTCTTTATTAACATAAACTTATTTGAAGTCACGCTGCATTTGAGATCTCCAACAGAGACATTGTGTAAATACAAATTGGGACAAATGAGGCCTATGTACTTGATTTTTTTTAGCAATTTTCTTCTAATTTAAAGCAATAAACATATTAATACCATGGTTATAAAAATATTGTTCTTCAGATAGTTGTCTTTTCCTTAAAGGGCATTTCAAGTTTGCTGAATAAAATATCCTACATTTAAAGTTCTTTTCTAACACAGAGAGAGGTATGTGCACATATGCATTATGATTCTTGTCCTACTTTCCGTAACACCTCTATTCAGAGTTGCTGCATTATCTTCTGTGTTTCCCTCCCATTTGTCTATGTAGATATTATTGCAAATATGACTCAAGAGCAGCCTCGAAGAAAACAAAACAATAGTTTAACACAAGTTTGTTCTTCTAAGTGCAGAAGGAAACAAGTAATTGGAATAAGGGTGTAAGTTAAGCATGGGCAGTAAACACAATTCTATCCAGTGTCCCCTTGGCAAGGGAGGGAAACATCTGACAGTCTTTTCTCTGCCCTACTTATCGATGCAAGCCTATGAGACTGCAACTGTCATATTTTCCTACCATTCAATACCTAATTCATGGATGTGGTTAGACCTCCTTCTTTGTCCTTCCCCCATCATGTCTTTGAGCCACAAACCTTTGGGAAACCCAAATATGAAATACCTGGGTGCAATTCCTATAAAATTCTATGAAGTACTATGATGTTTCAGTGAAACTGATAACTGATAACTCTGTACTGAAATACAGACAAAAACCCCCAAAACCAAAACCTTAACCCATCCTCCCCCTCCATCGAAAAAAAACCCTAAACCCAAACAACAACAGCAAAAACAACAAAACCATCCATGACAAAAGACTCCAAAGCAGCACTGGCCAAAAGATAAAATTTATGTTTATAGAGGTTTAATTATGAACAAAGAAAT
This sequence comes from Pseudotriccus pelzelni, assembly GCA_035584735.1. NCBI lineage: Eukaryota > Metazoa > Chordata > Aves > Passeriformes > Tyrannidae > Pseudotriccus > Pseudotriccus pelzelni. The sequence continues at coordinate 40,313,893 of JAWMRA010000090.1, read as the reverse complement.
TTTACAAGGATATAGAAATTTGTAGTAGTTCATGACTGTATCACAAGAGAAGATCCAAAATTTTCTACATAGATTAACATTCAACAAACTTGCCTATGGCAAAGCATTTGCAGAAGATAGTATTAAATCAAGTCTGATATTTCCTATCTCACAAGAGCATATGCCTAACTGTAATAATGTTAATGTTCACTTACAAAGCAGACAGGAAAATTGATTTAGTGTAGAAAAAAATATTTTTGTTTATGAATGGTTAATAGGTATTGATGACAATAGGAAAAACTCACAGGGATATGAACTTCATAATAGTGCTATGAATGTCAAATCTGACATCAGTATTAATAGATAATGTGCAATGACTAAAAAGAATTTTTAAAATTACAGATTTTTTGTTATATGTAAAATGGATCTCTTATATTTCCCAATTTTTAGCTATTACAGCAGTTGTAAATACTCTTTGAGTAGTAGGAAAACTGACTAAAATAATAAAAATCCCATAAGGCTGGGTTTTACATTAAGTTCAATTTTTAAAACTTTGTACTTGCTTTCTTTAACAAAAATCTAAGAAAAACAATGATACGGTATTAAGGACACGACAAATATTGATGAAAAAAAAACCCTGCCAAAGCCCCACATGTTTATTGAAAAGAAAATCCAGGGAAAACACCCTGAAGAAAATCATGAGGGGGAAAAAGGACATTGGTTAAGGAAAGACTATTCAGAGAGATCTTGAAATGTAGTGAAGAAAAGACAGCTACAGACATGGAGTGTTACGCGCCAAGACAGTGGAAAAGTGTCCCTCCATAGATATGGATTGATGCAACAAATTGTGAGGGGGTTTACAGCTCTCCCAGTGGCCCATCATTGCAACCACGAGGTTTAGTACTGTGGAGAATGTAGTGCTATCTTTTGTTTTCATTTACAGGACAGGACAAGATAGTGTGGAGAAAACAGGAAGATGTGAATTATGATTTCCCAAGGACTTTTCTTTCAATATGTTCAAATAGCAAATTAAATCCTTCCATGATCTTGCTGACCTTTGGACTTTATTTTTATGTTAGTTAGTTAGCTTGTTTTCTTTTCCTGACTTTTCTTTCCTAAAAAGCCTTTCAAGATAGCAAGAGAGCAAGTCTGTCTGTGGAGGAAAGCTGAAGTACTTATTTCAGTACTTATTTCTTGTCAGGAAAGTGCATTTAAGTGCTATCACTGCATCCACTTCCTCTTTTCTCTTTCACCTACTTTGAGATTAGATTTCGTGAGATTAGGGTTCATTCATCCTTTTCCTGAACGCTGTCAGCATCAGAATTAAAAGCAGATTTCAGAAGTGATCTAGGCAAACAGATCCATTTTCAGAAGAGCTTTAGGAATATAAATGTTAGTGACTTTTTCTAACACATGTTTTCAGATGATAAATGTTCATTTATAAATATTTTTAAGAATTTTGAGTTTAGTGCTGTAAATGAGGATGCTTTTTGCTTTCTCCTTTCCTGTCATCCTATGGCAATTTTGAGATTCTATATATAATTTATTAATTTGTGTTAATTTCATAAAAATTGCCACAATGTGTAGTGAGTTAGCCAAAGACTGACAAGGACCCTGACATATGTCACCTATTCCCAGTGGAAGAAACTTGAAAGTAAACTAAAGAAACCATTGGATTTAACAACTGTGCTCTGAATGAAAAGCAAGGATATAAATAGGAACAAAAGCTCTGAGGATTTATTTGCCTTAAAGAAAAATTAACAATAAGAGACATTGCCAAAATGAGATAGAATTTAAATATTCTAGAGAAAAACCACTAGTAGAAATGTCTTTGACTACTGAAACCTGGTTGCTTAATTTCTGAAAATTATAGTAAAATGATTTAAAAAAATCAAGTAATGACATATGAACATTTATTTTTTTTTAAATAAAGATTAAATTTTTAAATTATTTGCTTCCTATTTAAACTGTCAGAAGTTATGTGAAAGATGTTTCCAGTTCTGCTATGACACCCTGGTATTAATAGACATTTTAAAGAAATGAACAGAGTATTTATTTGGGTATGTTATGGGTCCTTCCTACATCCTGCAGGTTAAAAACTGTGTGTTGAATTTCTGATGGGAGGGTACCTTTCCTCCCTTATATGGTAAAGTATGAACAGAATCATCCTTACCTGAGATAAACTTGAGTAACATTGTGGGTTTAATGTGGGTCCAGTGTGACAAGTCCACTGAGATATCAAGCAAAGGAAGAAGTGATAGAGAAGAGATAACTTAGCAGTTAGAATGTTAACATCCCACTAATGGACATTATTTTATGCCTTCAGTTTGCACAGGATTCCACACAATGTATTTTTATTCTTAATGCAACTGAAATACAGAAGGAGAATAAATTTCCAGTCATGTGTCTACTATATGTAGCATCTCATTTTGTATTCCAGTACTTTAGAGGGATACCGAAAGTTTATATTTTATAAACTCACAAAGGAAATCTGTGGATGTGGGCAGGTTGGTTATATTTTTGTTTAATTTTATTTTAATCTATTACACAAACATGAAAAGAAAACTTTCTGCTTTATGAGAAGGAAAATGAGTTTATAACTTGAAAACATTAACTATATATTAAATTTAAAAAAAAATTCCCGTTCTACAACCTGTGCCTAGATATGGAAATATCAAATGATTGTGAAGAATTTAAAATAAAGAATTTGTTTAGAATAACTAACAAGCCCCCCACCTACCTCCAGTTGTTTAGTCATATACTTCATGACAACAATTAAATGATAAAATCTCTAAAATATATTGCTACTCTGCCTTATGTGGTTAAATGATTCCAATAAATTTTCTGAGAAATTTACATGTACAAATATATGAAGTTCTTAAATACTGAGCTATTGCAATAATATTCAAAGCTTCAGCCTATAACCTATGATCCTTGCTGGATGTTTTACAAGCACACAAGGAAGGCAGTTACTTTCTATTAACTCATTTATGCTGATATATTTATTTCAATATTTTCATACTGAAATTTTCAATATATTCATATGAAGATAAGAAATTAAGATAAAATAATCAGGTTTAGGCCAGGCCAAAGAAAAAAATTTAATGAAAATTCAGTTTTCAATGTGACTTTGTGTTTTGCCTTGGTCCACGTGGCAGGTTTAGGGGAAGGCTGATTCATTCGGGGCAATAAGCAGAACTCTCAGGAGCTTCAATAACAAAACTTCCACTTGCAAACTTTAGAACACTAAAGTAGAATAAGGCACTTGGTAAATTTTAAAACAACATCAAAAGTAAGGCACTTCAAAAACTTTAACTTATCAAACTTTTAACTTATCCAGTTTTAACTTATTCAGACACAACAAAACACTTACTAAGGCACTGACTGAATGTTTTTAGTCTGGTTTATAATACAGTCCAGGAAGAAGTTAGAAGAAAGACTGAGATAAAAACATAAGAGTAGAAAGATGGATCCAGCAACAAGACCTCATTGTTTTAATTTAGATATCTGAAGGTGGTCAAAGTGATGGTCGCAGTCTTGATCTGTTGGGGTGGGGGGAAGCTTGTGAAA
>JAWMRA010000090.1:40242577-40267584 GCA_035584735.1 Pseudotriccus pelzelni | reverse complement strand
TACTGATGCAGGAAGTTATTCCTTCTCAGCCGCAGGGTGTGTCACTTTTGTTGAATTTAATGTGGTTGCCCATTTCCCAGCCCTTCTAGATGCCTCTGAAAGACAGGGCACACATCTGGTGTGTCACCTGCTCCTTCTACTTTGGTACATTCTCTTTAAGACTGTCATCTCTTTCTGGTATAGCCAGTGACTTCATCTCAGCAATTGCTGCCTTACTTCTTACAAAAGCTTTTTGTATTGTATATTTCAGCTTCTACCTAAATACATGAGCTTATGTTTTCACTTATGGCTATTATATTTTCAATTGTCTCATTACACAAGATCATTAAATTGCTTCTGCTGGTTTAAACAGACAGAGGGACAGATGTTATGCTACCAACTCTTATGGAACTGAATCCAACTCATTCCAAATGAGAATCTACTATTTTACAGCAGCTTTTTAAAATCTACTTGTATCTTCTGAACAAGTCTGAGAATGAAACTAAAAATCTTGGCTTTAAATTTGCTTGCATTGAATTTAACATCTTACCATTAATTCCACTGAAACAGCTAAGCCAATGGTAAGGGCTTAGGAAAAATCCTGCCATATGTGATTTTTAAATATTCATAACTCAGAGAAAGAAAAAGGCATTTTCACTTTAAGGCTGTAAGACTGTGTTAGTGTTTGTTGTTTCGTTTTCTGTTTTTTTCAGTGAAGGCTTAATTCGCCCCAATATTCAATATTAAAACAGAAAGCTTTTCACCAATCTAAGAATTAGCAGAACATAAACATTTGTTTTACATTTTTTAATATGAAGAGAAAACAGATTTACATATTTTTTTCTTTCAAAAGACAACAAGCAACAAGTGTCAGACCAGAGTTTTTAGGGTAGAGCATGAAAGCGGAATTTATACCAGTGTACAATATATATAATTGTACATGTTGGGCACACATTCAAGATACAGTTGCAATTTCTTTTCTATCCCATATTTTTAGAAGAAATCTGGCAATCTACTGTGTTAATTACATACAAAGATTTTAAAAAAAATTGTTTATAGTATACTTCCAATAAATAAAACCAATTTTTTTTTGTAAGAAATTGTAAGGAGTGTTTATCAATTCTTTATGTTTTATTTCATGTTACTTTTACTCTTGAAATAAGAACTGCAAAATTAAAATCTTAAAATTTTTTTACTTAAAAGTATTTTTGTAAGAATATATTTACTTTCAACATATGAACACTGGAGAAATTTCTGAGTATCAGAATACCTTATAACTTACATTTTGACAATACGGTCTTGTTGACAGGAAAACAAAGTAGGATTTTCAGACCTTTTATTCTCCTACGTCTTGGGAGTCTGCCTTATTTTCCTTGAGGAATAGGTAGAACACCAAATACTCATTATATTCAACAAGCAGTTCACAGGCATTTAAAAAAAGCCCAAAAGAATATTTACTGCAATATGAATAGAACTTTAGTTTATGGAATATGAAATAAATGCTCAGGATAGACATGTGTATTTTGCATTCACAGACTTTGTTTTGAAGATTTATTTAATCTTGGTTAGGATTGAAGCAGCTGAAAATGTATTTCTCTAAGTTCATTTTTATTGATTTACACTTTATTGTGCTGAGGTATGGCAGTCTTCCCTATATTTGAATGTCATTATGGTCTAACCAGTGTCCAAACAGAGGTTACTGGCAATAACTACACTCTTCGTTTCCAGACTCTACCAAAGCCTACCAAGGAAAGATCACCCTTTGCTGAGTTTTTTCCATGGATCTGAGGGGCATGCTTTTATCTTGAGGCTGAGTTAATAGTAGCCTTTACTGATAAAATCAGAAATTTCTGACATTAAAAAGACTTTGTTCCATATTCTGTGTTTTAGGATGAGGGCCTGAAGCCATTATTTACTTATATGTTGCTTAATACCCAACCAAAATAAAACAGCTTTTTTTTTCTCATAACCATTAGTCCAAACTGCTACAATCTGCCTATGGAAAGTGTTGTCAGATTTATACCTGTATTAAAGGGACAGATAATGTCTGCATTCCACTGTTGGTAATTTTAAAGCAACGTTTCTTCTTAGTTTTCAAGTTTAGAGGAAAATCAGTACATCAAACTCCCATAATATTGCAGAATTATTCAGTATTTTTCCTTTCTGAATTTCTTGCCTCTGCTTATCTCAGTGTTTTAGTTTTGCTGCCACTTGAAAGTATCCAGTTGACTGATATAAGGCATGAAAGAATGTGACAAAGTCATCAAATGCCTTTATATCAGCATCTTTTCCAGATGACGTGCTAAAAAAGGTGTTGCGAACAGTGACTTGAAGAGAATATATAATCTGCATTTACACTTACATTTTAAGAAGTTTTGTATTTTGTAGAAGTAACATCTAGTTTTAAGTTGCCCTATTTCCTTTTGACTACTTTCCATGTCTTGCTCTTCCTCTTCTTCACAGTCCTGAAATAAGAAAAATGAACAAATATATATTCATTGTGTTTGGTTGATTAAATGACAAAATTTGGATACATAGGGGGTGTTAATTGAGATGCCTCTGTGTAAACTGGGAAATAACAAGTTCTTCAGAATTCAATAAACACCTCAGCCTCTTTTAAATGCAGTGCCAATTTTTTCTCTTTTATATTTTTATGCTATGTTGATTATTGTTTACACTGAAGCTTTTGCAAAACAACAAAAATCTGTATTTTAAACTCTAAGTATAAAGAAAAAGTGTTTGAATGAAAAAAATAGCAGCTTGCATGAATTTGACAATGTTATTTCATATTGTTTGGGAATAAACAACCACAAAGTGGATATACTTTAGTTGCCAGCAGACTGAAGCACTGCCTGTGCTCGAAGCTAGCGTGACAGAAGATTGCAGTGTGTATTGTACTGCATGGACAGTAAGTAACATCACTACCAGAGGTGCTTAAAGTGGTGTATAGAAAGGAAAGATTCACTGTGGATTCAGACAAGGAAAGATGTAAAGACTAAATGGCAGACAATTTTTTGTTATGCTGCAGAGTGACATGTACATGCCTCACAAAGTACCAATCACAGCTGACCAACTAGTATCAGATTTCTTCTTTTTTTAATATAGATTTAATTTAATTCAAAAATTGTTAGGTGATTGGATATCAGATGGCAGGCAACAGAAAACCATTAGCCAGGACTATTCAATTATTTCCTTATACAAAGGTGAATGTTCCTTTTAAAATGTTGCAAAATCTTGTCTTATGAATTATATAAGAAATTATGATCTCTGTTTTTACCTTATCAAATTTGTAGTGCTGTTTTGTATGCATGCCCTTTTACTTTTACACTGTTCACTTGCTTTTAAAAATGTGTTTCTTCATACTAAGGACTGGGTTTCAGTTGCTGAGTGAGTCAATCTAATACCTCTGCAGAGAGAGATTGTCTTTTACTGATGCTCTTTGTGGCTCTGTAGTTCTAATGTTTTCTCTGTCTTGACTTTGCAATTCTCTGAGCCATCATAGCACACTTACTGCTCAGAATACTATGTCAGAAAAGACTGAAACCCACTTCTTTATTGTGCTGAACACAATCAATAGTATATATACAAATACTATAATCAGAACAAGTAAGGGACAGTTGTGAGTAGGAAAGATTATAAAAAGGGAAAATTAATACTATTTTCATCTTAGAAGAACACTCAGATTGATCTTACTTGCTAGCTTTTTTTGTACTCATGCCATATAATTACCTGGTTGTTCCTGAGAAGAATGCAGTAGGTATAGGTCTCTTAGACGAAGAAATCATGGAATGGTTTTGTAATTGCTCCCCAACAAAGAATAAGCAAGAAAATGACAGATATTCCAAGAAACATGAATTACTTTACTTGGGAAAAATCTTTTCGTAATGATGGGATTTGCAACAGAATCTTTCTCAGACAAAGATTAAGGGACAACACAAAACTTGCTTTTCTATACATTTATGTGATCCAAATGATCTTTGTCATTGGACTAAAGTAAAACTAAGTAAAACTGCTTATAGGGAGTTTTAACTCTATTAAGAGATTTTCTATATTGGAATACACCTGTTTTCTCAGATATTTTACATGGCTTCTGGAAAAATAAGTCCAGAAGACAAAGGTCTACAATAGACAAAATAAAAAAAAATTCTGGAGAGAACTTGCCCAAAACATCAGAGATTTATTCCAAGCACAATAAAGCATTCATGCTTAATGAAGAATGCATTTGTTCCCTGGATTTTACATGTCCGGAAAGGGATAGCTATAGAACGTAGTAAGACAGTTTTGTGAGATCTTAAGTCAGTGACAAATTTGAATCCTACAGAGTTAGAAAGCTAAAGGGGTAACTGGAAAAGGTATTGCGAACCAACAATTGCATCATCTGACAAGATTCTGAGGATTTTCAGAGGAGGAGTTTGATCAACTACTATTCCTGAGGTCACGTTATAATTGCCATCTTTATTTTCCATTGTTTTGCATGTCTTGATTTTTAATAACTTGGCCAGCAGCATATCTGTAAGTACTCTTAGGAGCTATTTTGCTATTATAGAACTAAAAGAGGTAATTATGATAACATAAATTTATCAGTTCTAAAGCAACTACAGTGCAAAAAATGTTGCATTATTTTCTTTTATAATTTCTTAATATTTTTTAATAATAGGGATAATTTAAAAAGTTTTGGCAGCTTATATTCTCTGAAAAGAGAAATGAGATTTCAGAAATATACGACCTCAGTAGTAATCCAGTCCATTGAATGATTGTTGTGACAGGATGTTTCTTACCCATACATGGCCAGAGATAAAAAAATAAGTGTAACACATAACTTATTGTATGAAATTTCTTTACTTTTATACTGTATATTGACAAGGGCAAGAGAAGTGAGCGGGACAAAAGTGATCTGTTTCATTTTGCTTTGCTTTTTGAAGTCATGATGTGAGTGTGTCAAATACTCATGACACACATGTGGAGATGAACTTAATTCACAAATATCCTAATAAAATGAAGAAATAAGCTATCTCTGAAGTGATGTGTCAGCATAACTGACAAAAATGACTGAAAATTGTGTGAGGACAAAGGAGAACACCTTACACATATTAGAGAAAGTATATTTTAGAGTAGAAGACTAACATCTTAAAACTGCACAGAAGTGGGATATATATAAATTGTTGCTGTGACTGGTGACTTTCATTTTTTCCTTCATACGACTTTCCAATAAAATTTATGAGATTAAAAAAGTAAAAATTTATAAGTATAATATCTGGTTTCTAAATAACAAATAGAGATGAAGTACTTGAACTACAAGTGTACACTTTGCCAACCAATTAGGATTGGAAACAAAAATCCTTGCTCAAGGTTTATCAGCATTTATCAGCACAGGTAAAATTTCAATGTTTTATCTGGAAAAAAATTAGAATATAGTAAAAACTGTTTAGTACAGATTATAAGAACAGAATAATATGTATGAAGCTTTCCACAGAAAAAATATAATTCTACTATTCTTTACCTTAAGTGTTTCATTTTTTAGTAAGGAAGTTCAGTGACTGTAAGGCAACTATATATTGTCATTTGGTTACAGAAAATATATTTTAATTTATTAGTGATCCCCATTAATTTATTTCTAATTAGTTAAATAAAATATTTTCACAGAAAAAGTAAATAATTTTTCTCATTCTACACAGCCTGTTCTAACACTCCCACTGAATTTGATATGTTCTAATTTTATCAAAAGATTGATATTGGAAAATTATGTGTTTTTTCCTAAAACAAACACAAAGAACAACACCAAAAAAAAGATGAATAATACTAAAATAATCAGCAATACTTTTAATTATGATTTCAAATATTTCATCCATATTCATCAGGCTATTGGCTATTCCACAATAGGTAATAGTGTTGAAGTAAAAAATATTACTACTGAAAAAAATTCCTTTACTCTATTTGATATAGCAGATGACAGGTATTACATCTTTCGTTGAAATCTTTTAAAGGACTTTCACTGGTTTTTTGTTTTATTTTGAAGGGGAACAGAACTTGTTTTGAAACCCTAGTGGTTTATTAGAGGAAATGAAGTTTCATGTCTGCTTCAGGGAATAAAACGACAACGAAACAAACAAACAACAACCAAAACAAAAACAAAACCAACAACAACAAAAAAAAACACAAAAAACCCCGAAGAAAACCACCAAAACCACTCCAAATCCTGATCCAAGATAAAAATCAGCAGCTGATTTTATGCAGGAAAATTCCTACTACTAATGTGTACAGGTAAGTGAAAAACAGAATCCTTTGAAAAATATACAGAAAATATATTCAGATATCCTGAAAGTGCATTAAGTCAATGAATAGAGAGAAAGAGCAAGTAGAAAACCAGACACAAATAAAATCAAAGAATGAAAAGACACGAAAAGAACAGCAGTCAATTGAGTTAAAGATGATGCATTCTCTGACCTGTGAACAGGGACAAGTAACCTGGTACTGATTACTTTGGTGTAATGCAATGGGTCAAAGCGAGACCAGAACATCCAGGATGGGACTGCATGGAAAACAACTGAAATACCTGGGAACGAATTAATACTTTCTGTGAATATATGTACAACACATCATACATGTGTAGTCTCTGGAATCTGTATTGTTAAATAGTTCATCTCTGAAGCTGTTGTTCTCTTGCTGATGTAAATCAAAGCCAAATCTCTTATCAGCTTCTACACCATGGAACTTAAGGGGTTTTTTGCATATTTGAATTTTATGACGTGTCTGTAGGTGAAGTATATTGATTTATGTGCCAGAAACAAGATTAAATAAAGTAAGGAAATCTCTGTGGATATTTGTATAGTGTTCAGGTTTTCTTTTTCATTTTACATTCATTTAAATGCTTATATTAATGGGGGAGGGGGGAAAGAAAAAAAGGGATAAAGAACTCCAAAGCTGAAATGATTTTGATTGATCTGACTGCATAACTCAGTAAAATTTGGCAGGAATGGCCTGAACACCTGTGCCATATGGGCACAGAAAGGCTGCTGTGGACCATATGTTGGGAAAATGGCCCATGTTGGGAAAATGGCCCAGGAAGGATTACCAATCATTGGATAGGCAGCATTAGGAGCTATGCAGGCAGAGAGTCTATCAACCATGGCCACATTACCCAGAATTATCAGCATTTAAGCTAACTGCTGAAACAGCTAATAATCTGGTAAGGAAGAGAAGCCTATCTAACCAAATACTGTCTTAGTACATATTTCATAGCCTTTAATTGTGATCAGTGCAGTCAATATAGTTTATAATAACAAATTTTAAACTCAAATCAACCACACATGAGCTAAATAACCAACAGTCTCCCTACAAATTATGCAAACTATAAAATACTGGCATTACCTGGGGGACAGATGGGCTGAAGATGAGGCTGAAAGATGAAAGGTAAAAAATTCTGATGCAATGACTGCAAGTCCATTTGCAGTTTTCAAAAATAGAAGTAGTCAATTCTATGCAAATGCAACTGAAAAGGTAAGATTGACTTCTTTCATTTAAATATAGCGTAATCTTACTCATGAGATAGTTGCCAAGTATTCAGCGCAGAATGCTATAGAATTCTGTTAAATAAAAAGGATAATTCATAAATAATGTCATGAGATAGTAATTTAGAAAGAAAAAACATGTTAAGAAAAACACATTAAAGATATAGAAACTCAATCAAGATTGTGTGATTTTTGTACATACTCCTACAGTTTTTTAAATTACAGATTAAATTAATATTTTATTTTTATTTTGTAGTTCAGTAGCTGTAGCACTGCTATTGAAACCTGATAAAATGAACCATTTCAATTACCTTAGAATATATAATTAATACAGCACTAATGTAATGGTATTTTGTGTGGCAGACTTGCTAAAAACCAGGTGCCTGATAGCTCATTTCAGGCACATTCCATCACAGACAAAAAACTCAAGCTTTTGAAGTCATTCTTTAACTGGAACTTTTCCTCATGCTCCTGTGACATAATATCTATGGCAAAACCTAGTTTTTATTGGCACCCAAAAGAGTAATGCAAAAGAAGGAAAGGATTACCTGTCTGCTGACAAGCACTGTAAACTAGTCTTAATATACAAGCATTGTCAGTGGTACAAAGCTTAAAGCAAACCAGTAGGAAGATTATAATCCCTTGCTCTTCTGTATTTAAATGCAATTTTTTTATTACCTTATGTGCTTGTAATTTGTTTGGCTGTATAGCCTCACACATTACATGCTAAAAAGACTTTTTAATAGTATTAACCAAATCTTCAGTTGCTACAAATAAGTCTGAGAATAAATGGAGAAATGGTGAACCTTACAGGGACAAATGATGACATTCTCAGGAGCATCTTTTGACACCCTTCTATTATTAAACCACATTGTATACCTTTATGTTAGACAATGCATAGGAAAACAATAATGTTTTGCTTATTCTCAAATAGCATACCCTTCATTTAAACTTTCTTTATTGATTTCCTTATGGACTAGTAAAAAACAAAACAAACAAACAAAAATAAAACAAAAAGAAACTAACACCAAAAAACCTCCAAAAACATTAGCAGCTCCTGTGACAGGAAAATTAACCTTGCCTGTAGTGCAAATAAATGATTGGCCTGTGAAATCATGGGGTTGTTCTTAGATGTGATCATTTAAAAGAAATGTGAAGATCTGGTAACAGGAATTTCCAGTGTCCAAAGCCTAACACAGAGTACCAAGTATAGTCTGTCACCTGACAACCATATAAGTTCTGAGATGCAGATCCACAAAAAACAGCTGAATGAGCAACTGCCACTGGAAGTTGAAGAACAATTACATCCATAAATCAGTCAGGTATTTATAAACTCCAGTATTCATTGAATGACTGGTTCTTTTCTTCAGAAACATTAATGAGGAAATGTCTTTTCATTTGGTACAGAAATAATAATTTAATCCTCTGCCAATGTCTGGATGATTACAGAGGGAACAGAAATGTATTTGCTTTCATTATGATCATGACAAAGGGAAAGCGTCTAAGAACCCACTCACCTCATGTTATTAAGTAGTAGAAGGAAACTCATAAATCACTATTCATTTTGAATCACATAAAATAATCATGCCTAATTGAGACCTTATTAGTTCATTATTCATCTTGTTTTGTTGGGACCAGTCCAAATATTAAGTCATAATATATAGTCTATCACAGAACACTCTGTTATGTGCTGGCATATGTGTTGGTTTCAACAATTTCCTTCCTGTTTTTCATCTGAATACTAGAGTTTTTTATGTAAAAATAATTCACTAAAAAAGCACCTCTGCTGTGGACAGTAGTGTGTTCTGCATGTGCCTTCAATGTTAAGTGCCTTTTGCTTTGGACTTTAAGATTATTTGATATTGTATGAGACTTCCATTAAATTATTCTTAGCAGTTTGGAATCCAGGACTTATAATGCTTATATTTGTGTATCCTTTTTTTCTAAAATGTTATAGTCAACTTCACACTCGTTATTAAACATTTAAAATGAAAGATTGCATTTGCTTCTGTATGAAAAGTTATGCTGTCCTCTTCATTTGTCTGTGACTTACGGTGAGATGTAAGAGATTGTTTCATAACCCCTGACTCCTGCTGCGGTTCCTGAAATCCTTAATTTCTGCTAAAAGTCTTCTCTCTCTGAATGCAGCTTTTCCTCCATATTATAAGTAGTCCATTTCTGAGCAGCAGCCCTCAGACCCTTTAAAAAAGCTGGCCTATATGTTCTGAAACTTGGTGATCCTTTTGAAGTCTGTTCCTCAAGATCTATAAGAGCTTGTTTCTTAAAAGAAATGTTTTCTTATAATCACTGGTTACAAATTATTTTCCTTACACCAGATTTTCTTGAGCAGAACAAATGACAAAAAGAGAGAAGATGCAGCAAAAGTGCTCAATAACATTCAGCTAAAAGGGACAATAAGTACTATTTCAGCATTCACAATGGAAACTAACAATAATGCCCATTAAATACCCTCAATAGGAATGCAGAAAGTAGTTTCACAATTGATATAAAATTGGCAGAACTTCACTGAAGTCAGTGGAGTTGTGCTGAATTACATCACTTAAGCATTTGGTTTCCTGATTGGGTAGAATGTGAAGTATTTTAAACTTAAAATAATAATGGATTTTTTTTCACAAAGGACAATAACTTCTCAATAAAAATGGTCTTTTTTTTTTTTTTCTATGAACGTCAGCTGAATCAATCATGAGAAATGCTCTAACTTGTAAAAAGTTGAAAAAGATGATGAGGTAAAAGTAGAACAGCCAATTGTAGAGCAAAATGAAGTTTTCTTCTGGAAAAACCTAAGTGGCTTTCTATATCTGAAACATTCTTGGTTAGTGTGATAAATGTTGCAAAAAGAAAAGAAAAACTACAGAATTAAAGGCATGTAGAGGATAAATTAATTAATTAATAAAATGAATTGATTAATAAAAACACCATGAAAAATTAAATTCTTAGTGAAGGTAGAAACTTCTTAGTGAGGGTAAATTTGCTGCTGTATCTAGCAATTACATATTGCAATAAGTCATCAAATGAACTCCGTATCATTTAAAATAAAGTTATCGAAGTTGCTTTTTAAAAAAGTATAAAGATGAAACCATTATGTATGCTTCAAATTCACCTTCAGGAAATGTCATGTGGAAAAAGGTCACCTACTAAAGTGAAATGTTGTATCAAATATGTCCGTAGGCATATTTGGTTGTTAAAGTAATTGCCTGATCTTCTGTGGTAACATGAATGATGTGCTGTATCTGAATTTTTACAAAAAAATCTAATATGCTTCCTGAAGCACTCTGTAGCTGTGCTTGACTTTCAGTAGTTAAAAAGCTAGTACAAAGCTTAGGCACAAATGTCCACTGGAAGAATGTTGCATATTCCTTATCAGTCATGGCATAATACGATAAAATATTTCTATTGTTTGGCATGTTGGAGTTCTACCAGATAATGTGACAGTCATTTCAGGGACATACTGTGGCCGGAGGAACTTCAGTGTGTTTTAGCACAGAGACTTTGAGTTGTACTGGTTTCAGCATGGACTTATCCTTGGACCACAATCCTTGCAGAGTTGTGCTTGCTTTGATGTGTGCATAACCACGATCATAGACATTTTGAAGTGCTCCTCTTTCCATGTGGATGTATCCTTCGGCTTCAGTTCACAATGGAGTTCCAGCCTGTCCCATACAGCAGCACACAAAAAAGCAGCAAAGCCCCAGACATCTGCCAGTCCAGGCAACCTACTTCTTCTGATGATCCCAGATGCAGTAGAATAGAGGCAAGGAAGAAGCAAACAGTGAAAGCAAAAAGCAGACACTAAAACATACTGGGCTTCTGTACACAGTCAAGCATGGAAAGCACAGGAACCTTTCAGTTAGTAGCTGAACAGCTATAAATTTGGTCTAGCACACTCCAGTCTAATCTGTTATCTCTAATTCTTGAGCCCCATATTGGCTTCCTAAAAAATACTGCTGCGGTTTAAGCCTCGTTGACAGCTAAACACCACATAGATGCTCATTTATTACCCCCAGCTTGTTGGGATAGAGAAATAGAAGGGTGAAAGTCAGAAAACACATAGGTTGAGGCAAATAAGTTAATAGGTAAAGCAAAAGTAATGAATTCTTTCACTGTTTCTCATTGGCAGTCAGGTGTTTAGTCATCTCCAGAAAGACAGGGCTCCGCCAAGGGTGACTTGGAAAGGCAAACGCCATCACTCCAAACATGTCCCTCTTTCTTCTTCATCTCCAATTTTACATGACAAGCCTAATGCCGTATGGTATGAAATACCCCAGATGGGTCTAACCCTTCCCAACCTCCTGTGCACTGCCAACCTCTTCAGTTGCAGGGAATGAGAATCAGAAACAGCCTTGATGCTGTGTATGAACTGCTCAGCGGTAACTAAAACAGAATGATGTTATCAACACTATTTTCATCAAAAATCCAAAACACATCACCATGTGTTTTACGAAAAAATTATCTGTATGCCAGCCAATACCAGTAAAACTAGAAAGAAAAAAGTGATAGATAAGATACCATGGCTTGATGATATATATTTCACTTGGACCAATTAAACAGAATTTTTCTTTAACTACCTTTCTCTACTTTGTTCCGCTTCATCCATCACTTTATTCCTGATGCTATGTTTATTTTCATTTTACAGTTACTGCTCAGGATAACATCCTGCCCACCTCCCATTCATGCTTTTCTTCTTTTTTCTTAACATTTCTTTTCTGTTCAAAGTGCCACTGGGAAAACTTCATGGGCAACCTCGCAGACCACTGTATGTAATGTATGCCAGGAGAAGAAGGCCTCTCCTATTCTTTCTCCCAAAAAAATATGTCTTTTCAAACTGAAATGTCTCCTTGATCTCCTCATGCTATCAGAGGGCTGATGTACCTTTGGATATGACTAATGATAAGAAGTCTTAACTGTTTCTCAAAAACAAAATCAATAAAATTCTTACATCCAATTCTTTCATCTCAGTTTGAAGATATTTCCCCTACTAATAAACAAGAAAATCTTTGAAATTCCTGGAAAATTTGTGTGCAAAAATCTGGATGGCAGTGATGGCTCTGTAAAAGAACTTACACCATGGCACCTATATTGTCCCATACTTGTTTAATTTAATTTAATTATTTGCTATATATA
Organism: Pseudotriccus pelzelni; assembly: GCA_035584735.1. NCBI lineage: Eukaryota > Metazoa > Chordata > Aves > Passeriformes > Tyrannidae > Pseudotriccus > Pseudotriccus pelzelni. Next base: position 40,254,955 of record JAWMRA010000090.1, on the reverse strand, counting down.
TTTATTGACTTTGGACTGCACCAATGAATATGAAGTCTGAGGGTGTTTTACCTTGTTTGTATGGCTAATTAATTAGATGATTGAGCTTCTAAACTTTCATTCCCATATAGAAGGAATTAATGACTCTTTTATCTCCTCTGACCTACTCTCTAATTCATCATAGATATTCAGGTCCTTCACTTTTAGTTTGCTTCCTTCTTTGTAAGTGTTTTATCGCATATACATATATATAAGATACTGATACCTTTAGTAATAGATTTCCCTTCTACTTTATGGAAATTTTTTTCTACCTTAAAGTTTATTTTACTGTTTAAACTTTTAAACTGGATCTCGTTTTCCTCACTTGGGACTCATAAATATACTTAAGAATCTCACTAAATTTATAAAAAGCAAGTTCCCAAAAAAACTGGGTTTCCATCATTTTTAACCCCAGCAGATCAAAATGCTGCTTTGCTTTCAACTTTTGTAAATGCTTTAAAACATTTTCTGTGGAACTCTGAGAACTAAAGTAAGAAAGGAAAATTTCTAGCTGGAGGAGAAAATATCATTGTCAGTGTCAAATCTCAGTTTTCACATTGGCAGTTGATCATGATTCTGAAGAATGGAATGAAGCAGGGCTGGCATATTCACATATGGGATCAGTATTTTCTGAGAAAAACTTTAGGGCACAAAATATGTTTACTGAACTCCCAGTTGGAGTCAAAAAAAAGTAGCATGAAAAAGTGCATCTGGCTGAGATGTAGTTCCTTTCCCCACAGCAGCCCTCACGGTGCTGTGCTTTGCAATGGTAGCTAGAAAGATGTAGATAACACACCAATGTTTTTGGCTACTACTGAGCAGTGCTGGCACAGCATCAGCACTGTCTTTCAACATTCCTCCTCTCCGTCAGTAGGCAGGAGTTGAGCAAGATGTTGGGAGGGGACACAAGTAGGAGAGCTGACCCAGATCGACCCAAGGTATATTCTGCACCATTTGGTGTCTGCTCAGCAACAAAAGCTAAGTGAGAAGACTGAGGATTGTGGGTAAGGGACGTGGCATGTGTTACCATGACATTTTACCTTCCAGGGCAACAAGTATGCACACTGAAGTCTTACTTCCTGGGAAGTGATAGAAAACACCTACTGATGAGAAGTAGCAAATAAATATTTTGTTTTCCTTTGCTTCTGCACACAGCCCTTTTTTTTTTCTTTTTAAAATTGACTTTAGCTTGACTCATGAGCTTTTTCCATGTTATTTGCTCCCTGACCGTGCTGCTGAATGGCTTGGTGCGCACATGCCATTCAGGCAAGGTCAATTCAGCACAGCATCTCAGGAAATGCAGACATTAATTTATTAGCAAAAAATTTAGTTCTGTAAGCACTGCAAAGGCAATACATTGTGTTATTCTTTTTTATCCACTATTACAATCTGCCTGTTTAGTTTTCATTCCAGAACCTTTATTGTGGGTGATGAGGCAGGAGACAAGAAGAGCTCAGTTTGACTTTTAGAAAGGACAAGCGTGTATCTCTGACAGAAAAGTCTGGGTTTAGCTTACAAACGGAAGTCAGTGAAGGAAATAAACACAGAAAAGCAAGATATAATTTTAGAGCAGCTATTCTTCTCCTGATGTCGGGGTTTAGAGATATGTAACAAGAACTAATAGTTTTTGCAACAGAAATGTACCATAGAAAATTACTGTGTAACCAAAGCCTCAGATTAAAGAAACCAGACAAGTAAGGTGAGGAAACAATGAAGAAGGGAGCTGAAGCAGCTGAGCAGGCAGTGCTGGGTTCATGGATAGCCAGGAGTATTGTCTTAAAGAAATTCATGAGGTAGTCACTAAGGACTTTGGGATGTCCAGACACAGACGACCACCAGAGACTCTAGGTGAAGCCCCTCAAAGACCTTATCAGGATATAAATATATGTGTTAATAAATGTATGACAGGAATGCAGCAAAAATGAATAATCAGATAGTGCAGACATATAAGTTGTAACAAGTGTGCACTTTGGTGAACTGATTCCCAGGGCAACCAGCATGCTGAAATCATCCAGCATGTTGTAATAAAAGAATGACTGCCTACTAAAACTAACAAATTGAGTCATAGAGTTTTCTTTTAAGTGGCGATTTTAGACAACACTTCCCACCCTCTGTCCCTACCATACTTAAATGGTAACAGAAAGAAGTCTGAGTGCCAGTTTGCCTTTTTCCCTTGTGGCTGCCTATGACCAAATCATAGAGGGTTGGGCATAAATACTAAAAAACAGACATCATGGAAAATGAATTACAAATACAGCTGCTGTTCTGTCCAAAGGATAAATGAGAACAGATGCAGCTAGAAAAAGATGGAAAGATGGAGACCTTAAAAAGGTCTCATATTTAATAGTCACTGATGGTTTAGAGATTTTCAACTTTTTTACTTCAAGTAGAAATTAGAGCACCTTAACAGAGCAGCTAATCTTTGTGAGGAAGTTAGGTATCTAAACAGTGGACTGCAGTGTGACAGTAAGACAGGTTAACTAGCATAACCTCCACAAGAAATCTAGCTATGACAACAGATAGATGAATTATTCTGTACATTCTGTGTTGTTACTTCTGCACTGCTTTCAGTATTCGGTCTGGTGTGTATGTGTACCTTGGCTATGTGTGTAATTCACTGAGATGGAGAGACCTTGAGAGCACACAAGCAGGGAATAATGGCAGTTGTTCAATTCAAAACATAAGGCCAGCTGAGAAAAGACAATCTTCGACACTTGCTCAGCCCCTGGCAATTGTACAGTGCAGCAGAGATATTAGAATAAAAGAAATATGTTCATAATAGTTATAACTTTTTTATGGTTCTTTACACTGATATGAATGTTTCAAAATTTTATTATAAGAAATGTGAGTAGTTCTCTCGGGTCCTTAATATAGCAGCTTTCAGTACCATGAAGCAGCCTAAGATCACTGTATGTGTGAAAGCCTTCTTCCTTTTCTCAGTGTTAAAGCCTGAGATTCTGTGGTCCTATTGCTACCTAAATGAGGACAAGCATTCTAAAAATACCTTTCTAGGTCACGTACCTTCGTAAGAGCCTTGCTACATGGATTTTTCAACTTCAAAATTCTGGAAATATAAAAGAAAGATTATGATGCAATTGAATTTGTTAGAGCCCTAGGAAAGATATACAGAACAAAATATATGCAATTGTAATTGCAGGTCAAAATATAAATATCTTCATTACTTCTTCAAGAAATAACTATAGATTTGTGTCTTGCTTATACTCCTGTTTTAAAAGTCAGAACTTTACAAAATTACAGTTTGGGAAATCCACTGTGATTTTCAGAGGTGATTAATTTCAACAATGGTCAGTTTCTTTAGTGGTAATTCATTGCATTCTCATGCTGAGTTCTGGGCATCATGAAAATAAGCAGAGATGCTAAGGTGATTTACACATGCACAGTAAACCCAGCATATTTGGGACATTCCTGATACTGTCACAGTGTATGAATACCTAGCATCTTATCTTTGATTTTTCTAGTTTTACCTCATATAGTAGTCTGAAATGCCCAGGTTTCTACTACCACTGAGTGACAGAGAAACACTAAGTCATCTCTTCATACACAAACAATTTTCTTCTGAATATTACTGAAGTACTAAGAAATCTAGGCATTTAAACAACAAGGCTGTGGAATTCCAAAAGTACCGGTATGCAGCACAAAGAATAAGATTGCTCTCAGAAACTAAATAATTCAAAGCCATTTAGGTTTATGGTATTTGGTAATCAAATGTTTTGCTAGATAATCTTGAGCTGAACCCCTTATTCTTCATCTTTTTGCTTTCATTGAGGTCTACTTTGAAAGATTCGGACCTTAAAAACACTATTGTACAATAATATTTAGGACCTCTTTGCGATTCTTTATTTATTGTACTTCGTTTGTTTGTTTTGAGGTAAATATCAAACATGACTTTAAATAACACCTAAAGCTAATCAAGTAAAACCACAAGTGAACATAACTTCAATGCAGGCACTGTGAGTTAGATCACTGAATGACAGATAATGATAAGGTGTTAACAGTTTCTTCATACTAAGCCACATCCATGTCCCACAGAGTTAATGAAACATTTAAATGATTCCTCTGCTCCTCTGTTGTGAGAAAATGGTATGATTTCTAAAAATGAATGAATATCAATAATGAAAATTCATGCAGCAGAAGTGCATGAGATTAAAAACCCTAGCATAACTTCTTTTGGAGATGGCATTCATATAGTACATCCTAATTTTTCAATAAATATCAAACAGCTTATGAACAATTTGGGAAAATTAGCCATCGTCACCTAAACAGAGGAGCTGACAACTCCAATTTAATTGAGATAGTTGAGACCTAATAATGAAGTAGTGGCACTATTGTATTGAATTCTGATACAACACTTGACATGGGGCACTGGCATTACCTGTGAAATATTTGACATCATTTGGAAAGCCAAATGAGTAATTCAGCACTTGCTCCTTAATTTTTATTTCATTTTCCCTAAATCCTAACTTATTTCCCTAACTTATCTTGGTTACTGATAGTTTGTATGTAGATTCGATAAATTTTAATTACCAATTAACAAGTTAATCATATATTTTATGATGCTATTACTTGCAACTATGTTTAAAGATTTTCATCTGTATGAGTTATATACAAGGAATCTGTTAAGAGCAATGGAGAAATTCAATAGGCAAAACAAGTCTTCTGTTTACCACTTGCTGCAATTAAATCAGGAACACTGGAAAGAAGATCTTAGCCCTTTAATAAGATTATTGTCCATATTTTACAAGAAGAACACAGATTTAAAAAAGGCAGCTCAGTAACATTTTCACTAGCCACACACACATACACATATGAACAAAACAGGCAGTCAAAAATGCAAGCAAAAAGAACCAAAGACGATGCATTTCTGATCCACTCCATTCATGTATTATCAAGAACAGGCTTGACTGATTTGTAGGTTTAGAAAGAGTTTGTGGAACTTCATTATGGAAAAAAGCATGTGGTTTTATGTCTTTTTCAACAAACCTGCAAATATGACAATCTCTTCCCACTCCTCCTTTTCAAAGCTTTTGCTTTTCTTTTTGGGGGGGGGAGGGGAGGAAGGGAAAAAAAAAGTTTAAGTATTGAAGTGAATCAAATCGAAATTTTATTTAAAAGTTAATTAATGGTAGCCTTAGGTTCTAGATCTGAATGTTCTGTTTCTCATAGCAGTCACATGTAAAATAGAGGGCCACAGAAAAAAGAATGTGCAACATATGGAAATATTTTAACACATAACTATTTTTGACGCACTTGTGTGTATTAAAAATTGTCTGTATTGATATTTATCTAACTTTTTGGAGTAACTGATTTAACACTGAAGATAGGCTATATTGTCATATCATCAAATCTCAGCAGGGAAGCATTTTCATTGAAATAAATGCACATTGATTCAAGATGAAAATGAGAAGTGGCAAAAAAATATGCTTTATGATGTTACTGCACTGAAGGAAGAGGATGGGACTTTGAAACTATTTTATCAGAAATTTGACAAGGTCTTACTGCTGGCAATATATACACAAATCCTGCATTCAAAATATAAATGTACACAATGGCAGAACTTAAAATATAAGAGCAAAATGTATAAAAAGTAAAAATAGGTATTGAAAGAGAAAAGGTATACAAAATCAGACACAGTGAATTTTTAAACATTTTTTTAAAAATCACTTCTTGCTAGGAATCAATAGGTTTTTATATAAAGACAAAAGCATCACCCTCTCAAAAACAGAAGACACTTTTAAAGCATTTTGGGGGTTTTAGTGACATGGTCAAATTCAAACTTTTGCAATGAGATAACTGACATGAAATCAATGGAATATCACTGAAAAAATGAAGCTGGTTTATAGAAAAAATATCTCAGCCAGAGATGAAATTTTTTGACCTCCTAATTCAATAAATTAAACTAATAGAAGATTAAAACAGTGGCTCCCTTAAAGATTATCACCATTAAATAGTAACTCTAGATGTATGGTGCTCAGGATTACTTGAGTGTTTAGTTGATTATGAGGCACTAAAATATCAGTAGTTAGACACTTTAGGACTCATTTGACTATAGCAAATACTGGATGGAAAAGGATTTGCAAGTGATTGTACACCTGCTTCACAGGACTTGTGATTTTTGACTGTTCCAACAAGAAATTGGATGACATCTCCTCTCAAGTCTGAAGATGATACCCTTCTTTGAAAATAAAATGTGCTGAAATTACACTTACCATCCTATTTTTGTTTCAGAGGCACAGAAAGCTGACATCTTACTGCCATTATTTGTGCAGCAGAACTTGAATTAGATTTTTTCAAAACAAATGATTAATGTATAAAGGTTTGCAATTTAATACTATTTTTTTTCCTGCACAAGCATCTTGGATCCTGTTTTCAGCAACCAATTTAACATATAAATTGGCCAAAATTGGCAAAAGTCAAGAATATTTAATAGGATACAGATGGTACAGCAGAAAGCAATATCTAGAGATTTGGGTGACTTGAGTGCTCTTTAGCCCTCTACCAGCTGCTTTGGCTCAAGTGTGAATAAAGACCTTTTAAGAATCAATAAGTGTATCTTATGTTGTGCCTGAGCATTGCTCACCCAACCAAACCGACACCAAAACCAAAAGCAACCATATGGTTTTAAGTATTTTAATGAACAGGGCATTACAGCTTGATACTCAAGATTAAATATGCTAATTTAATACCATCAATTACTTACACATTGTTAATTTCATTGGCCATCTAATACAAAGAAATGTAATTCTCTCCAGATTTTCAGTTTTAATGGTAACAGAAAATAAGACAGACAGCAATTGCCTGAGGCTAGAAGAAAATGGAAGAGACACTCAATTTCTTTCTTTACAAACTATAATAAAATCACAGTCAATAGATTTTAGTTATTGGAATCATAAAACAACACTAGCTGCAGTTAACAGTTACGTCCTTTGGGGCTCCAAGGGCTCTATATGGTGTTTTCAGCTTGTAATGAATGATTACTAATTACAAGGCTCAGATTATATTGCAGGCATTTAAGTGCCTATGTCCCAATATAATATAGCAGAGAACCTCGAGCAATGTCCTCTTTTTTTTTTTTTTGTTTTTTTTTTTTTTTGCAGCGGCAGCGTGTATTTGATGAATTGATCTTCAAGTTCCTAATAAATGCTAAAACATAAGTGATGGAGTGGATTCCAATTGTAAATAGACTCCTAGGGCATAAGATCCTGGAGGCTATATCCTAACAATATTCCATGCTTTCCTTTAGCATTGACCTGTTATTACACTCAGAGGCACTTGTGGTTGCATATATCAGAGCAGTATTGCTGCCACTGTTTAAACTATATACAATTGTGAAACCTTCTTGGACATAAAAGAAAAAAAAAGAAAAAATAAAAAAAGAAAAGAAAAAAGATACCAGTCCATCCCATCACAATAGTAGTGACAACCATGACCAAACAAACAAATAAACAAAAACTTATTGGTTCACCCATATATATGTGTTAATTAAATGGAACTGTACATTTGAATGCCTCAGCGTAGGATTGCTACATTTTATCTAAGATGTTGTAGTCTACAAAAGGTGACACAGTCAAAACTGAATGAGATGTTGGAATCAAATATATCTTTCACATCACATTCAAAGGAAAATTCCACTTTTGGACAGGAAACTGGGACCAGGAAACTGTTCCGGCATCTTCTTTTTACCATTCTATTATTTTATCATTCCTTCCTCCACCATTGCTACCTTTGAAATGATCTATAGTCTCTTTATCTTCTACTTACTCCTACAGAACATTATTCTTAAGGTCTCCTCCTGCTCATATTCTCCCACTTTTTTCTTCATCCATATCCTCTCTGAATTTGCAGAAACCTAATTCTCTTCTTCACCTCTAGTCTCTATTTTGTTAAGACAATCTTTATTTTTGTCAGAGCAGTACACTAAACTCTGGGAAACACTTACATGGCACGCTGCTGGATCACTCACTTTAAGGTTTAAAAGATACATATGAATGCTGGGGATAAATGTAGAAAGTTAGCCCTCCAGGAAGGCACAGGTGCTTCTGGGTAATTACTTAGACATCCTAAAATCAGTTGCATTTCCCTTGATTTCTTTATATATATCACTGATGCCTAATAGTTGTCTAACTAGTTTCCTAACCTTGAAAAACAGAGGTTATCTTCCATGAGGATGGTTTACTTGACATCCTCTGCAAAATGAAGCTGTATTCTCTTCTGAATGTGGTGAAAATTGTGATCATTTCAGTAGGAGTCATTACTATCATATATAATCAGAGATCCAGACTTTACCCGCATAGGATTTTTCAAAGTTATTTCAAAGCATCAGGAAGATCATAAGAATTACAGAAAAACTAAGAAGGTTATCATAACATGGTCAAATTATAAGTATTAGTTATTAAACAATATTAAGATTATTTTCCTGAGTTGATCAGGCCTCCTTATGAAGGAGTGAAATGATGATTTGACTCCTAAGATTTACTGATCACTTCTTTTTTCTAGTATATATCAGAACACATCTGCTAGCAAGTGGTAGAACCATATATTACCTCTAGTTTTGAAAGTTCAGATGTCAGGTGAAGCTCCTATTACAAACTTAAAGAAGATTGACAGAAGTGTACATCTGTATTTCCTAGGTTGTTTTGGTTTTGGTTTCTTTTTTTTAAAGTAAATTGTTTTAAAGTGACTAATGACATTGAATTAATATCAACATAGTGAGAATGCAGAAATGGAGGACCCCTTGGATATGACGATCTGGTGTTTGAATATTTGCTGCTTGTCTTATATGTGTCACGATATTATCACACTTACACTGCTGCAATGACAGGAATGGCATTAACTTGTATGATGTACATAGTCTGATTTCTGTATTCTAGATTTCCTGTCACCATCAGAGCTAGCAGTATCTCCCTCTGAGTACACTTTCCCGTCTTTCGAAAAATCATCCTCTGGTGCTTTGTGGGTTTCCAAAATAATCTCTTCTTTAGCCATGTAATATTCCCTGACTATCAAGGCTAGCCATGTCAGCCATTCTAAACTTTTACCTTAAATGTAATAGTGTAAATGTAGTGATAAGTAACTTTTGCAAAAAACAGGTCAATAAAAATGCTTTTCTGTACATCTACATTCACATTATCATAACAAACAAATAATTACCAAAGAGAAAAGAAGCCTCAAAATAAGAATATGCTAATTTAAAAGACTGAACATGGAGGAAAACCTTGTCATTCACTACAAAGAGGTAAATTAAATGATTAAGAGATGTGACTGTGGATTTTGCTTTGGAGAGTATGATAGCTGGTCTACAATGCAAGCTATAAGCTTTCCTCAGTTACAGGAATTTGCAAGTGAAATTTCACCGGAGTGGTAGTGTGGGTAGGGGATCTTCAGGGGTCACCAACACCAGCCCCTGCTCAAAGCAGGTCTGATGAGAGAAGGTGGCTTAGGGCTGTGTTCAGTCCATCCCTTAATACTGCAATATTTAATCACCTCCACAATTTCCTTTCCATGGGAAATTCAGCCAGTAACAGACTGTTCATTCTTCTATACAAATCTCAGAGGAATCTATCTTTATCTTCTTCACACTTCCCTACTGAACAACTCGAACAATTAATAAAGCCACCTTGAAGCTGACTTTTCTCGGGTGAACAAATTCAGCTCTACAGCCTCACCAAAAAGCCAACTACCTTGGTTGCCTCCGCTGGACTTGCATCAGTACATCTGCCCTATTTCTTTCAATTTGCACGAATCACAGCCCTGTTCATTCACCCAGTAGTTTAGTATTCATGCTGTTGTCACATCCATATCCCACCTATTTGGTCATAACACTATAAAATTCAAAAGTTATAGGACTTTTAGCAGTTTTAACTCAATTTAGGTAAAGTCACTTCTTTTATGACCAAAGTGTATGTAGTTGCAGTGTATAAATATATAAGTGTACTTAAATATTTTAAAATTAATTTAAACAGAATAAATATATCATTAAATTAATATAAATATGGAAGTTATGAAAAAATAAATTTAATAAATAGATCGGTACTTTTTTTATTTCATTAAATTTCCATGGTATGCACATAAGTAAATTCTATTTCTTATAAAATGGCTTCAAAGAGTAAGTATTAACCTTTTTCAGAAAATGTGATTAAAAGCATACCATTTTAATCACAACTTGTAACTTTACAAAGATTAGTTAAAGATGACTGAGCAGTTAAGCAAAACAGAGTCTTTGGATAGCTAAAGCTGAAAGGGACCTTTCTGTGTTGTGGGATTTTTTCCCTCACATCCAGTATGAGTATCTTATATTTCAGCTTGTTCTCAACAACCCTCACCTTCCTGCCCTGCCCCACTGCTTCTACACAATATAGTTTAAAAAATCACTTGTATTGCACAATAAGTTCCTTCATCTAAAACGTCTAAGCTACATTTTAAATATCTTAACTAAAGACACAGAGTGGGCTTAAACAAATTTTGACCCAGCTGAAAATCCATTATTCAATCTCATTTGTAGAAGCTCTTGTTTGTACCTGCAATTTCTATGACACTGTTCTGTGTTGGTGCCTTTCCAACAGTTACAAATCAGGAGTTTAGTAAAAGGGGGAGGGCTACAAGGACGATTTCAGCTAGAAGCTGCTAGAAGTTTCACTGTCCTGTGAAAAAAAGCCAGTGATAGCCAGCTCTTGGTGAATTTCCTGCTCCTGGCCAAGGCTGAGCCAATGAAAATGCACTTTTGTGATACCATATTTAAGAACAGAGGAAGAGAAGGTCATTACACAGAAGAAATTCCAACCCAGAGAAGAGCAGAGGAGAACATGGGATAACAAGCAGACTCCAAGGTCAGAGCAGAAGGAGGGGTGAGGAGGGGCTGGGGGGCCTCCCTCTCCCTCTCCAGCAGGGGAAAGACTGAGAGCTGAGGTCCCTGCCACTGATGGAAGACCATTGGGGCTCGGAGATTTCCCCCTCTGTAGCTCATGGAAGAGCACCTTGCTGAAAGTGGTGGAAGGCTAGAGCAAAGTCCTGCAGGAGACCTATGGCCTGTGGAGAGGAAAACCCACTCTGAAAAAAGTTTTCACGGGTAGGACTTGTCCGGAATGACCCATGGGGCAACAGATTGAAAAGAACTGTTGCCCAAGGGGTGGATGCACCCACGGGGAGAGGTCCATCAAGGACTGTCTCCCATGGGAAGGGACACAGAGACAGGGGAAGCACGCAGAGCCATGCCCCCCCCGTAGCCTATAGTGAAGACTATATTGACGCAGGTTGTCCCCCTGCAGCCCATAGGGGACTATCGGGGTACAAAGACTCTCTCCCCTGCACCTGATGGAGGAGTAATCCACAGGACAGAAGATTGGGAAGAACTACTGTCTGAGTACTACTCAAACTGATTGCAAACCCCCTTCCCCTTCTCCCTGCACTGCTGGGGGGAGGAGGGAGAACTTGGAAGAAAGCGGGGGAGGAGGAGGGAGGAGGGCAGATGTTTATTAAAGACTATTTTATTTCTCACTCTCTTAGTTTTATCTTGTTAGTAATAAATTTAATTTTTATTCTCTACGTTGAGTCTTTTTTACCTTTATCTATACTCATGAATTCCTTACTGGTTTTTTTTTTCCCTCTCCTTTTCTACTTTGCAGAGGGAGGATGAGAGAGCAGCTTGGTGGGTATCCTGACATCTGACCAGGGTCAAACCACTACAGGTGGGAAAGGATCTAGGTGTCCTTATGGCTCCATCAATCTACTCAGAACAGAATCACAAAAAGAACTGTCAAGGAAGCCAAATGACTCTTTGGATCACAGCTGTCATTATTAACAGTTGTTGGTGACTTAGTAGCCCTCATTTCATAGTGAAAATAAAAACATTTTAAAGTTGTGTTTATAGAATTTCAATCTTGTTGACAATGCATGTCAAGTATCATCAGTGTAGCTGCAGCTGTCAGCAGCTACAAAATGTGCTTCTAAAAAGTTATGAAAACACTTTTCTGATTTCCTTACATCATTCATTATACACTGAAAACAATTCTTTCCTGTCTTTATTTTCTCCTTTTCAACATCTGCTAAATCAAAATTCTCTTAAAGGCATATTTCTTTCCTTTTGCTACCTTCTCTGTTTTCTGTAACTCCTCTGATCTTATTTCAAATGTCATCTTCTTATCTACAGTCTTTATTTCTTCTTTTTCTTTTCATTTTTTTAAACTTATTTTCTCTCTCTCTCTCTGCTTCTCAGACATGTTCTACTGGATCTGACTTTACATAAGCTAGGTTCTTTTCCCTTATACCACCAATGATATCTGTGAACAAAATTTGTGAAAGCACTTTTTTTTTTCCAGTTAAAGAAAAGCCCTCTGTCATTGTCTC